>CACRXP010000022.1:113005-189575 GCA_902702965.1 Spirometra erinaceieuropaei | reverse complement strand
TTTGCCACCACGATGGAGGAGTCAAGTCTGACGGGAGACTGAAAACTGACACCTCTGATAGGCCGAATTTCCTTAGGTCGAGTGTGCGTGACAATTCCTGAATCATTAGGCTTTACTCATCAACGGTGTTGATTTTATGTTGTACGTGGTAGTGCTGATATTATAACTAAGATATAGAAATAGATAAATCAGTCGAACATTTCAGTTTGCCTAGGATGAAAAGCGACTCTTTTGGCATGAACGATCAATCAGTACCACGGGTTTTCATTGCATTCGTTTGCAGTTCGAATTTAAGGCGTTTCTGGTGCGCATGTTCCGGTTATTTACAATGATTTTGGTGTTGCCTGGGAACTAGGAAATCGAACTCGTGGAGACCATCCTAGAACTTTCCATCCTCCACAACTGCACTTATGCAGGAAATGCCGCCTTTTAACTCAGTGTTGTTATTGTGAAGAGAACTGAACTTCTTTACCGCGAACACCTTTTTGTCCTCTGGTGTAACGCAGCTACGATGTTAAGTATTCAGATCTTGTTCTGTACACCAGTGTAATGGAGGTGGCAGATTTTATTGAGTCCGGATACCGTGACTACTGTGCGGCCACACTTAGGTAGCCTGACTTCCGCCAGGAAAAACCTAGTTAAAGTAGGTTAATATCGACGGTAAGTGTGTTTTGGGCTCAAGTTCCTTTAAGCAACTCAAAGTTCCCCTCATTTTGGAAGCATGACGGCGCGTATTTATGCCGGAATATCCACTGAGATTTGAATCTGCCGTTTCTTGCAGGCGCTATGATATTAGTTATATGTCCTGAGCCGTGAACTTTCATAAAAATTTGATTAAACCACGGTTTGGCATCCCTTTCTGTCAGGTCTCTGGTTGTTTCTGTCAACAAGACCAATCACGTCGGTGAAGTCAATAAATAAACCATAGCCTTCTGTTGACTATATGTCAGTTAGCATTGCTGGAAAAGAGCATTGCAGCTTTTCTATACCCCAGTATCGAATATTTTGGTGATGCGGGGTTTCTCCGCCCCTCCCCTCTTCTACCACTTTCCTGTAATTGTGGACAAGAAAACCCTCTGTTTGAGTTCTTGCGTTGTCCCTTTGCGACCTCTTCAATGTCTTCAAATTGGATTTCACCGTCATAAACCATACTTCCACTTACTTTTTCTCCACGTCCAGTTTGAATTTGCTACTCGTGGCCATGTCCGACGAGGACGACCTCGAACTGCATGCTACTGGTCGCTTTGAGGAGTTGATGCTAGAGTGGCGCAACGCTCGAAACTCTCCCGGCTACAACCCACAGGCCATACTCACCAAGTAGATTGTTTATCGATCCTTATACCTAAACCACCTAGGTTTTCAGAACTTTTTGAAGAACAGATTAACATATTCTACAGGACCGACCCCGACCCCCTCGATGATCGTCATCCCCTCCGAACTGACTCCAACTGTGAGCTCGGTCAATTGCTTCGTCTCATCACCCTCCATGACTCCTTCTTTGAGAGACTCACTGACTACCTTTGTGGTAGCGACGACCCCAATGATCCCACTGTCAGGGCTGCCGCCAGACTCCTCTGCAGCATACACTTTGGTGTAACCCTTTCTTTTACTGTAGGCGAGGGGGTAATTTATTATATCTGCCTTATACACGCACCCACTCTCCTGTAGGATATTACAGTGAACACATTGTACAAGTTGGCCCTCAGCGATGCTGAACCGACCAACTGCTATGCTCTCCTCCTCCTTGGGTCTATATTGGATAACGCGGAGTTGTTGTACGTCACCAAACACCGCAACATTGAACTGGTATGTTGCTTAAGTATGTTTAGCTCTATCATCTGACCAGGTTCCTATTGTGCTCAATCGCATGGCGTCCTACATTGTCCAGCTCGAAAGTGATATCCATCAGAGTAGGTTTTTTCGGTTATTGATTGCATTTTGACTTAAAGTCACGTATTTATGCCCTTGTATTTCCCGCGCTGTTATATCACTAGACGTATGGGATGCCCGGCAGATTCCCGTGGAGATTAAATGCTGGTAGGTTACTTTGGCGAATGGAGATATACGATTGTGGGAGGCTTTTTTGACTCGATTACAAAGGAACATGGCGTTTCAAAACGCATAAACCAGGGAAGGAGTGTTTGGCCAGACTCAACGTCCGAAGTCACTTCTGGTTGTCATGAATCAGTCTTTGTATTCAATTCTGACTATATTAGGTAAAAAAGGACGTTCTTACTGCACAGATTGACTAAATTCAAGCTCATCTCATCACTGTTCAGCCGGGAATACTCAACAGCTGATGCTATAAACATTCGGTGGCCGAGCTAGTTATGGCATATAATGCAGCCAGAAGTTTCCTCTCTCTTCTCCGTAGATCCTACATCTAGCAACGATGCGGGGTTTAGCAACCGATTGGGCTCTTTCTGTCTGGAACCGATGACACTGGAGATGAAACTGCGACTCTGCATGTCATATCTTACGTCTCTCGCTGAATACCAGGATGTGAGTTCATTACTTGTCCATTCCGCACTTTGTGGTGCCCTTCCTTTATTACCCAGCAGTGGTCTGTTTTGCTTCTTGCATATTTAAAACTGTTGTCTTTAGTGACCTAACCATCATATGTAATTAATTTCAAGCTGGTTATATTGGCTCGAATTGGTTCTACGAGCAGTTCAACCGGCTCGACGGTTTTTGCATCTGATGACAATGGCCATCTCCACGAGTATGGTCCTTATATTCGGTGTTTGCTGCTCAAAGTCAAGGATATCTCTATACACATGAATGTAATAGTAATCAGAACGCTTACATTCGTATAACTGAGCGTTAGCCTTACCCGCATTGTACATTCATTCAGCTGCTAAAGAGTACTAGTTTGACATCTTATCTAAAGATTGAGCGAAGTGGCTTTTACCTTAGACGTTGCAACGAATGTGCTCGCCTATATTTTTGAAAAATAGACAGAGTGGCTCGCGTGTGACTTCAAATAGTTGCTACTGGGAAGTAATTTCCTTTTCATAATTACCAGCCTGTGCAGCTGCGGCAATTTCATGAGGGAAAACCTCAGACGCATACTAGAGGACAGGTAATTACTTATCGCAGTGAAGCTGCCAGTAGTTTCAATTGGACGTCATTTCCCACAACTTGTCGCCAACGATTTGTGCGCTTGCTCAGTAACATTTGCTGTCAATTTGAAGTCTCGGTTGTTTTACCTCATTTTTTTGCACTCTTTTTCGCCTTTGATCGCTTGAGTGCATCCTATTAGGCACTAGCGACCTCTGTCGCCTCCCCTGCATGTTTTATACGCTATTTCTTTTTGTTTTATTTTTCACTACCCTACATAGATGATGCCTTACATGTATGACGGGGGCGTCTTACGCTATGTCTACAAATTCCTTGAACCCGAATCCTCTGGTCGAGACATTCGTCTGACTTTTGAGGCCTTGCGTCTGTTGGCAAATCTCCTCTGTCATCGTTGTATCCATTTGGACTTCGTCGAGTCCCGGGGACTGGAGTTGGTCCTAAAGGTACCCAGACCATCGGTCGCTGCAACCGCGGTCAGCGTTGTGCTTTACTACACCGCCTACTTTGAGGACGCAATGGAGCGGGTAAATTAATAAGATTACGTCTTCAACACCTTTTTCCATTTTTATCACCACACCCGCGACGTGGGCGTGGAGGGCACCTAGTTTCCCTTTTAGGCAAACTTTTCTAAAGCTTGTGTGTCGAGCGGACACCATCTGGAGAATCCGTTGTGTATGAGCGTCTAGGCTGCGGGCAGAAAGCGTGTCCATCCCTCTAGTACTGCAGTATACTGCTAATTCTTTTCTGCCGCCAGTAGTGATCCTCTTTATAAGTGTTGATGGAATATTGTTGGAGGGATTGGCCATGTCGTTTCAGTGGATACAGTGACTATCATCTTAACCATGCCGAAAATCCATCGCCCCGACATACCTTATTAGTCATGTCCAACGTCAGCAGACTGCGGAGTCTTAGAGCGTTTGCCTTTTCACCTTTGCTTATATCCTTCCCGAATACCCTTATGAATATTACCTCCTACCTCGTTGTCCGATGATTTTGTTACTGTGTGAGGTGCATTGGTTGTACAGTGTTCATTCGTCAAAACCAAGATGTGCACACTTTCTAATGTCTTGGCTTTTGCCGAAATGCGTTGTAGTAGACGCCTACTGGTCTCCGAAATAGCATGGCAGTGACTACTCTGTTACTGATAGACAGAGTGAAACCTTCACCTCTTGGCAGGGATTCGTAGGTGTCGTCATCCGTGGCCAACCTGACGCTTCAGGTCGGTGTGCGATGCAGGCCCCCGAAGACTGCGGGAGACGAGGCTGTTAGCGCACGCTGCCCTTACGACTAAGCTATCTTGGATGTGCACTGATTAATGACTTCTGAGCTCTGGTCAACTGCTTTTAAATGAAATGGAAGGTGACACCGTTCTGAATTAATTTACAATACTATCTGGTTTACCTGTTAGGTATAACACAGCTGCCGCTACTTTTAAGTCATTTGTGTGTCAGTAAGAGCTGTACAGAGAGCGACTCCTTGATCACCCCCGCAAGCAACTATACGATTCCATATATCGTTTGTTCAGCTTGACGTTGAAAGTGGTAGAAGTTCAGTTCAGTTTATTTGAGGGAAGCATAAGTGTTGAACCTTTGAACTCCCAGTTTGTTATAAGGAAGTGAATTATATCAAAAATTTGAAAATGGAAACATCAAGCAGCTACAGAATTTCCTCGAAACCGGTCAGATGAACGAATTGTTCCAAGTGTTAAAAACATTAACATTTCTAAGTTTGCTGTACAGTAGTCAGTCTATGCATAATTGTACTGTAGAAAGTTGGTACGATCTCAACTATTTGTGAGAGGCTAATTGAATGCCAGCATTCACATTTAATGGATTTTGGATAATAATAAAATAAAAAACGAACGTTGCTGAAACACAGGCAGTAATATTAGAACGATAATAAACTGTTGGAACGAGACGCTAAGGCGATGTCGGTCGGGTGACATAATGACGTGTGGTGGTATACTGATCCAGCTGGCGCTTAAAAGCCTCAACGGATGCGGGCATGACGATATCTGCAGGCACAGCATTCCAAGCCTCGACACTGTTGGAAAAGAAGGACTTTCGTATGTCCAGCCTGGCACCAGTCACACGTAGGAGGTTCGTTGTGGTTGCCAGCTCAAAGAAGTCCCCAGGTAAAAGACAGCAGTCCTGACCGCGCATGATACGGGATGTTTGTATTCAGTCGCCTTATAACTGTCTGCAACTCAGAGGAAAAAGTCCAAGATTGGATAACCTTTTTTCGTAGGGTAGTGAACCCTGTCCACTAACAAGTTTAGTTTCCCGCCTTTGACCTTTCTCAAGGATGCTGAGGTCTTTAGAGGTCCGGGGTTTCCACGCTTGAGTAGCGAACTCCAACTGTGGCCCTACAAACGTCCGAAAGACTTTAGCGAAGCAGTCCTCATCGAAGGTAGAGAAAACTCACTTGACAAGGTAAAGCGCTGACATCGCGGACTTGGATACCTCAGAGCAGTGAAGCGACAGTTTAAGTGAAGCCGTGACCCACACATCCAAGTCCTTCTGGGCGTCTACCTCCAGCAGTGGTAGGCCATTTAAGTGGTAGACCCTGCGGCCTGGAGATCGGGTCCTGCCGGCTCGCAAAGTGTTGCGCTTAGTCACATTAAACGGCAAAAGCCAGTCCTGCGACCATTTCTCGAACTGGCTCGGGTTTCCCTGCAAGCGTTCTTCGTGAAATTCAGTTCATATGACGCTCGTAAGCTTAACATCATCAGCGGACATGGCGACATCACAATTCGGTCCACTGACGCAGTCATTGACGAATACAATGAATAGGGTAGGGCCAAGGACGGAACCTTGAGGAACACCGTTTTCAACCACTACCTCCGCCGACTGTCTGTCACCGACAGGGACAGTTATAGAACGACCGACCAAGAAGCCTTGAATTCACCTTAGGAGATTACCACAAATGCGGGTTCGGCTTAATTTGTACAGGACGAGCTGATTTGATACGCTATCGACGCTTTCTTGAAGTCGAAATAGACTGCGTGCACTGCATTGCCGCCATCAACTGCCTGGGTGAAGCGTTCTAAACAGTAAAGTAGGTTTGCCACGCATGATCTGCCTTTACGAAATCCGTGCTGGGCATCGCATAACAGATTATGCTCTTCTAAGAAGCGCATTATTTCTCGCGTAATTATCTTTACCAAAATTTTTCAGCAAACTGAAGTAAGGCTGATTGGTTTGTAGTTGTTTGCTTGGACCTTGCTGCTGCCTTTATAAAGCGGCGTGATCCGTGCATATTTCCAATCGATGGGCAAATAGCCTGGCTCGGACGAAGCTTGGAAGAGCGTGGACAGCTGTTAAGATAGTTCTCCAGCGAGCTCCTTCAACAGTTTGGGCGGTATGTCATCCGGCCCAGGTGATTTAGACTCATTCAGCGCCAACAGTTCTTTGCGAACAATAGCTTCGGTGGAAGAGACGGACTCTATCCTTGACCCTTCCGCTATGTCGCAGTCAGGAGGAAAAAGTGCGCTTTCCTTCGTAAATATGGACTTTAAGAATTTTCGAAAATTTGCACACTTGACTTAAGCGTTTTTCTGAAGACAAAGTCAACCCCTGTGCCGATGCTTCAACTAGTATAACTATGCAGGATCCTCATATTTACGCATATTTTTTCCCGACTTTAGGTCTGCCAACTGCCTTCTCCCATTCTCCACAGCCTCATTATGTACTCGCTCTGGCTAATTGAATGTGCTCACCCATCTGCGCGCTGTTACTCCCTCTACTTCCTCAGTATCGCCCTTTGCTACGGAGCCACATTCGAGTTGTTTCGGGAGCACCAGGGCTTGCGCTATCTCTACAATGCGGTAAGTTTTATCCAACTCAGTCTATCTCAGCCGCAAGCAGTCATACTATTCTTTTACTGACAGCCGTGGTCCTTAACCTGTAGCCGACTCTTATAAGTGGCGTGTTTCTACCGTTCGGTACACCAGCATATATTCAGCTTCCTCTCTCTCCTAGTGTGGACTTAGTCTACCTTTTGGTACCTCGAGAATATTTTTCATGCTAACGCCTACATTTACAGCGACATCGGACCACCGAACTTGTCTGGTGAGCTTCTGTTGTCCTGTATTCTCCTGTCAACTTCTCTACTTCCATTCCTTGTAGGGAGAAGTACTGTAATCCACGGTGCTTTAATTCGATCCAAAATGGTCGTTTGCTGGTTTTTCTATTTATCGTTATTTCAGTCGAGAGTACATAACTTTGCAGCTGTAATCTGCTGGACCGAGCCTTTGTGCATTCATTGCGGTTGTTGTTCCCCACCGCTGAAATTATGCTCACTTTGTTGAGGAAACATTATACCCGTAATGTAACGCATGGCTGGTATGGGTCTGTTGTCAATCTCCAGAAAATAATATAACGTTTATTAGCAGAAGTGACTTGGTGGAAGCAGTTCGTGCAGTTGATCAGCGTCAGGCCTGCCACCGCCAGGCACACGTTGTCCCTAAGGCGTTTATATCGCCCTCTTTAATCGCTCATATCAGGTGTGTTGACCATGGCTGTAGACCCGCGAAGCTCATTTTAGCGTCCAAGTGCCCACTTGCTGTACTCTCCAAGCGTTGCCACATGTTCTGCCCTCTGTTTTTCATGCAGCTTTGCGTTTTGCCCATTCGTCTCACTGAGGACGAACCCAGTGTGCAAAAGGATTCGACTTCCTGGCATGTAGTGCGTGCCAGTCTTCTCACCATCCGTCGTTTCTTTGATATCAGTCTCCTCCTCTGGATGGACACAGTGGATCCCAGTCTGGCGGGCATATTCGATGAACCACCGCGCATTGTGGCCGCTGCTGGCAACCGGGTAGGTTTGTAACCTCACTCAAGTAGTTAATGACACCCACAGTAGCCCTAGTGCCTCCTACTTACGCCTGCTTCTCTGGTCTTTAGCTAATCAATTACTCCACCGAGCAGATGAACCGCCTCCTGGCCTTACTTGTTTTCCGCATGCGTCCAGACACTATCTTCGCGCCGATCCAGGAGTTGGCTGACCTCGGAGCCATCCCCCTCCTCTACCGCATTATCGCGCGCAATGTCTACGCCCATGCTAATTGGCCTGGCCGCTGCGAGTGCACACGCATCGCGGTGGACATTCTTAATATTATGTCCCTCTCCTACAACCTAGCAGAGGCCATTGTAGCCGCAGATGTCTACTGCTATCCGGACGGTCAGTTTAGCATTCCAAACTCTGACATGGCCAGTCGTCACTCACATCTGCATCACCGCCGACGCCGTCGTGACGACGGCGAAGATGCAGACGATGACGAGGAAGAGGACTTGGACGATGAGGATGGTACCATTAATTTTCCTCGGGTCATTGTTCGTGGTAACCATAACGCGGGTCCTGTTCAGTTGATTGATCTGCTTTTCGGACCTGTGCGCCATCGCGGTACAACGAATCAGCAGCGCCAACCGCGCAACCCGCGCGCAACGGCGTCCACTAGTTCGGCACCGTCTTCTGCCACAACAAGGCAAGATGCCGGAATACAAGACACAACTGGACCAGGTTCCTCGCGTCGGAACTCTCGCCGATCTGTCGGTCCTCCACGATTCGAAAATCTGGAAATTGATGGACACAATGAGGACTCTACCTCTGATGAGCGCGTCAATGGCCTGCTGTGAGTCTGTTCTCCTGTTGTATTATGGAACAATTTCATTTTGTACGCATTGAAAACTCGCCCTGTAGCCCAGGAGTTCTTAGTAGTATGTAAGTAAGACCAGTTTCCTCGACAACCTGTGCCCCCTTAACCTCATTTCTTGACGCTACCTAAGGAGGATGTTTAGAATGGTTTACGTTGTTTGTTTATGACGTGCGCTCATTTTACTGATCTTACTTTTAAAACCTCCACGACTCATCCATGGTTTTGTTTAATAGAAGTTGACTCTCGTTGTTATTTTAATGCTGGTTCTGCTCTTAGTTTTACTTCAGCGTTCTTTGGGCCCCATGAAGTCTGTGGAATGTCGTCGATTCTCGTCCGTATAATGTGCCCAGTTAGTACGCATACTTGAATTTGAGTTTTTGTCCTCAGTCTCGATCTTATGCAAGTGGATGTGTTCTTTATTTCAGTATGCTGTTCACGCTGCCCCGTGACGACGACAGCTGGGATGTGGGCGTGCAGAAGGCGATCCTGTCTTTCATTTGCACCCTGGTTTACAGACCAATCAATGAGCGCGAGCACCCGGATCAGCCGGTACTGGCCAGCAGTGTGCTGTCCTCAGTTGCAACCTTACCCTTGCAGGAAAACCTCCCGTCGCCGGGTCCAGAATGCCAGTTCACGCCCGCCAAGGTACTTTCGAATCCTCTTTTAGGCAATAAATATGTGCCGCCGTTGCAGCCTTCCTGTAAATTATATAGTCGGGTTACTGTCTACTTGTCGTTTGTTAGTAGCCTTTTTAGATCCGTTTCCAGATTACCAAATGCTTGTGATAGATTGCAGTGCAGACCTTCGAGCAGTTAGAAGTAAAACCCCCGATTTTCTTCCAATCAGAAACCCACACTCCTGAGTTTTTTTAATAGCCCTATTGAAAAAAGAGACCTAAGTGGGGATGGGGAGGGGGGGGGGGTGAATCTTCTGTCGCACGTGATCAAACAGGACATGGATACCTCCATAATCCTCTAAGTTAACGCCATCTGCTGTCACCCTTACCCCTTCAGAAATTTAATTTTGCCGAATTGAAAAAGAGCCTTATGTTTTTAATAGACATTTACTCGTCCAATGACGGGGTCACGTGCATCCGGAAGTGTACGTAAACGTCGGCTCGACAGCATTCTGGCACCCACTTACGAAACACCAGCAAAGCAAATTGCTGCCGGCTCTCAGCCGCCCCCGACGCCACTGTCTGTCATGCCTGCCTCGGAAAGCCCTTCGATGGTATCTCCGGCCCCTCGTCAAACCGGTGTTCGTGGTCCCACCGTGGTTGAGCCCCTTCGGCACCCCCTACTTTATCATCAGATGCGCCTGTGGAGCGTGGTTCGCCGACAACACGGTTTAATGCTGCTGTTACAACAGTTGGACGTCAAACAACCCATCTCCGAGGCTGACAGTGTTCGCACCCTGGCCTGTCGCGGTTTGGTTGGCCTCGCCCGGTCTGAGGAAGTCCGCAGCATGCTTGCTAAGCTGCCACTTTTCACCAAGGGCTCTCTTCAGTGTACGATTTTGATTTTTCGCATGCACCCAAAACTCAACAGCCTTCTAAATCAGTTTCTTCAATACTATATAGTCTTTTGACATCTACAAGAGACCTGCAACTTGCTCATTCTTCTCCCAACTGGGATGAAAAATATTTCATTATGATATTTTCGCATTTTTACGCTGAGCAGAGTTATATCTCCAGATAGTATCCCATTAGATCCTTTTGCCTACCACGCCTGACACAAGCTGGTTATGAACCTGAAAACCGTTTTGGTCACGCTTTCAGTACTAATGAAGGAGCCAATCCTGCCGGATCGGTTGGTGGAACACGCCGAATTCTGCCGTTACGCGACTATCCTGATCCGTTTGGTTCTTGGATCTCTCTCGGATGGGATAACAGCAACGGACATGTCCTTGGATCGCGTCCGTCGTGCAGTCATCGTTGCTAAGACGCGTATCCAATGGGATCAGGAAGAGCTGTTGGAACTTATATGGCGTCATCTGCAAGCAAAGGGTAACCAGCTATCCACTTTTTTCCCCTCAACTCATTATGGTGTCAACTTCTATTCTGAATGAGTAGTATTTCTAGTCGGTTTTCTGCGCCCACGTGTACAAATGCAGTTATACTTATTTTGCACGTGCAGGTTCTCATGTTTGCGAGCTTGTTAGTTTACCAGACGGTAGCTTGACAAGTAAAGAAAGGCATGTTCTCCTCTTTCTCCCACTCCAGGCTTACACGACGCAGCTGCAGCCCTACAAAGGGAGGCAAACTTGAAGTTAGATCACGCCGTACCGTTGCAGTTACCTTTCTATGATGATATTGGAGCCACGCCTCCACATCCTTTCTCCTCCAACACTGCCCCACAGCCCTTAGCGACTGAAAACTCGTCATCCACTAGTACACTTGGACCATCGGGCGATGCCGGACTTGCAACTCCCACTCTTCGTGTAACAAAACTCCGTGCTACCGTTGGTGGAACTTTGTCTACCCCAAAGGTATGTGTTCCTTGCTCATCGGTACGCGCATGCCTGGATGAATGCAAGTCGATTTTTGGCAGGGGTTGTGTAGTTATCTGACGTTCCTTACTTCTGCTCATGTGCATTATTGAACGAACCTGAAACGCCTATACTGGTTGGATTAGCTGACCTACCTGTTGTTCCCTTTTTGCGAAGTTGTGGCGGTGTGGTTTCGTGGACGAACGGTAGGTTGACTGGGCGGCTATCGGAGTTAGCGTCTGGCCGACAGACCACAGTCACATCTGGGTGCTTTTTCTTCCAGCTGGCGTCAGCTACTTGTGCGCCGTCTAAAGTCTCTTAATGAATGTCTTGGGTTCTGTTCTCATGAACGTTTGAGCACACATTTCTCCCCTCCAGGTCGAAGTGCTAGCTCGAAAACGACTGCTAACCTGTTCTTGATGGTGCATATATAATTAGGCAGGCCGCAGGGAAGAACATGAGACCTGAAATGATTGTGCTGTTCTCCTTCTTCTTCTTACTTTTTTGAATTTGTAGCTCACGTCTTCGCGTCTGTTCTCATGCTCCTCTGCTTACTGCTCAGACATAACAGTGGATTTCGTAAATGTACTGCATTTAATGCCGTCCTCCCTCCAATGTAAATGACCTTAAAATGTCTTCTTTTCTTGCTTCTAAGCTCATCTGTTTCCTGCAACGCTTCCGTGTATATATTGGTGTTTTCTGCAAGACGTTTGAGTCCACTGTTAAAGGTATTATTTCTAGGTAACGGATTTTTTGGGTGTCATCTCCCGATTGTTACCGACGTCTTATTGTTGTATATGAAAGTTTTAACCCACAACGAAGGAATGGTTACTCTTTCAGCCCCGGGTTTAAAAGCCGCTTCATCGGTTGCTGTTAGTGGTAGGGTCGCATACGGTCTCCTTTATTGCTAATTTAGTAAGTAATAAATAGATAAATTGTTTTGTCTAGCACCCATAGAGGGTACTTGCGTGGTATTGGGTGGCATAAAATACTCGGGTCTACGTAAGTTCCATTCCAGAATAGTGTGCCGCATCGATTTGTTTGTCAATAGGGCTGTGCCCGTCTCTCTATGGCTTTCTTGCTCTGGAGCAGGGGCGGATTGCGCAGTTGGGACTGTGCATGTTCACCGATCCATTCTCTACTCAACGCATCGACCGCCAGCGGATAGTCTAACTTCACTCTACTAGTTCAGATCGCTTTGAACCAAGACGAAGAAGCAGCCGCAGACCATGCAGCAGTCCCCAATTTGCCACTCAAGTGACCTCTTTTAAAAGTACAAAAGCCATATGTAGCTCAAGAGCTGTCGTTTATCGTATATTTTCTATTCTCCACAGCCGGTCCAAGGTCTGGGCCACACAGATGCTGCCTAGACCGGCCAAAGTACTGTAGATGTGCTATCTCACGAAACGTTAACCTAAATTCTGAAATGTGTCTTCGATTCGGAAAGATTATTTTAACCGGGTTGTAATACTAGTTAACGCACAACATGATCCCGAGATATTTCAGTCACGCCAGGATGCCGGCTTTTGAATGAGCTTCTTTTCGGCCGTCTGCACATTCTACACTCTGTAAGGAATGACTACCTACAGTAGGTGGGCTAACTCACAAAATGTCAACTGAAATTCTGAAGTGCGTTTTCGTTTCGAAAAGATTAATTAAGTGGAGTTGAAGATCTAATCCTCAAGCAGCATAATTCTATAATAATTCAGTTACCCCAGGATGCCGGTTTTTGAAAAAACTTCTTTCCGGCAGCATGCAAAATCTATAATCTGTAAAAAGTGATTACTTATATAGCATGCACTTTTCTCATTGATTTTCGATGGCCTTAAAAATTCGGTTATATTTTATGGAAAACTTGCATAACATTATTCATTCTTCTACTCATTCGGTAAAAAATAATGCCTTCTTCCAATTTTATACGCGAAGGCGGGACATAATTTGGTTTTAAAAAAGTTTCTAATTGTTAGACTTTTAAATACCGTGACATGACCAATCATAAATCGTCATATCTCTGAATTTACCAATGTGGCTTGTAAAGTTAACAATATGGATCAAATCCACTGCCTAAGTTTATGAACCCCACACGGTCTCCTCTTAATACGGTAGAGGAATGTATGGTTTCCTATACGCAGAAATTATACGACTTGTAGTTTGGACCAGGTTGTTTATTTTATAAGTCACACTAATAAACGTGCTGATGCGATGCTGTATTAATGGGCATTTCGGGGTCTTAATATCCCACTTAATTAGAAACTTTGAAAATGAAGGACGCCCTTTATTTGAGCACAAAATTTGAGGAAGACGTAATATGCTACAAAACGACTACAGAAAAGAATATTTTTATGTATGTTTTCCATGAAATATAATTGGACTTTTAGGGGCATCGAAAATCAATGAAAAAAATTATGCTACTTAAGTAGTCATTTTTCACGGAGCGTAGTTTCTGCATGCGGCCGGAAGGAAGTTCATTCGAAAACCGGCATCCTGAGGTAACTGAGATATGATATAATTATGTTGCAGGCTGACAAGCTTTACAACCCTACTTAATTTATCTTTTTGAACCGAAGACGAATTTCGGAATTTCTGTTGACATTTCATGAGTTAGCCCACCTACTGTAAGTACTATCAGTATCAGTATATTTCAGGGAATTATGTGTGTACCTTTGAAATCCCTATTGGTAGTATGAGTTTCTCCCATTGGCTTTCGATACCCTTATAAATTTAATCATATTTTATAGAACTCGTTCGTAAAAATATTTTTTCGTAGTAACTTTGTAGCATATTACGTCTTCCTCAAATTTTGTGCTCAAAGGAAGGACGTTCTTCAATTTCAAGGTTTCTATTTATGTGAGATTTGAAGACCCCGAAATGCCCATTCATACAGCTTCGCATCAGCACGTTTATTAGTGTTACTTATAAAATAAAAAACCTGGTCCATACCAATTTCACAATTTTATGAGTGCTATATGACATCCTTTTAACGGCGTAGAGATATGTGATATTCATTTGACGGAATGTATACACCGTGCAATTGTCTCTGATGATTGATTTCGAGTGAGAATCTGGGACGTCCGACCAATAAACTCCTTGTTCCAGTGGTCGCATCTTCTTCTGAATCGTGTGGTTTGTAAACTCTGAAAGCAAGTGTAGCGGCAGGTAAGGCGAAAACTTATCCGGGAAATTGCAAAGTTTTTGAAAACCAAAAGACATCTTTTCTTGGAGGATGACATGGTATGCTTCAAAATGAGTACAGTAAAGAATATGTTTGTGCACGTACTCTATTGAAAATTATTGAATTTATAAGGATATCGAAATCAATGCAATAGTTCGTACTACGTAAGTATTCATTCTCTACAGAGTGTAGATTTTGCGGACGGTCGAGAAGGTGCCCATTCAAAAGCTGACATCTTGGCTTGACTGAAATATCTTGGATAATGCTGCGTGATAACTAATATTATAACCCTACTTAAGTAGTCTTTCAGAATCGAAGGCATGTTTCAGAATTTCCGTTAACATTTCATCAGATAGCACATTCACTGTAGTTCCGGCGAAGGGTGACACTGCCTAGATGCACCATTAGTCATTGCGTCAAAACTGAATTGGTGGTATGGTAATGGCGGGATTCATTGCTCTATACTGCTCTGCCCTGTACATGACGCATTACATCGCGTATCTGGTCAACGGCCGGCTGATCACGCCAAAAAGTACGATGGACTGCGGGACATCTCCCCTCTGTCTTGAACACTGCATTTATTTACTCTCCCTCCATCCTTAGCTGTATCGTGACCGTCTAGAACGCCCAGGAGTGCCAAACTTGTACATGAAGCAGCCGACAGCGCCGGCTGACTCAGAGATGTCCCTCTCGAAGATTGTGGAGTCTTTTCTGCTACATCAACACGCCCAATGTCCCTATCCGGTCTCTGTGTGCCCGCGATTCTCCCTTTACCATCCGCATCGATGTCCCGAGCCCCAGCAAGACACTTCGGTCGACTACACTAGACGCCTGTTCATGCGTGAGGCCTTCTCTGGCTCAATGCGCATGCGCTGCTCGCGAAAATATGACAGACGTTTCCTGCACAGCCGCTTCCAGCCCATCTCTGTCGTACGGGAATTGGATGAAGACGTACAGACAGCCTGCTGCTTTTCGGTAAGTGCTTAAGAGATATTCCAGTCTGATATCAGTCTACGGGCTCCCTTTTGTGTGCTCCGTCGATAGTTGGGCTCTGCCCTAATAGGGGATTAAGTCGGGCTTCTTATTTCACTTGATTATGGCTTACTTCCACGTTTTCGATCGGTCCACCGTGAATTCTCCTCCATAACTCTCTGTTCACTGTTGATTTCTTATTGAACTTCCGTGATTTAAACAGGTCTGTTCCATGTCATTTACCTTTGGGCATTCTTAACTTCGAAACTACAGAAGTGGACGAGCATCCCCAAAATATATTTGGTTTATCGGTTCGTTCTTTGAAAATTATACACATTGACTGCTGGGTGGGATACAGGCGAATCTTGTTTGCATGAAAGGCAGGCGCAAATAATTGCCTCACTTCTGTAAACTTTTTTGTCCGTCATAGATGTTTTGGCAGATTTTGAATAAGTCATATCAATCCAACTGTGAAAAACTCGGAGCTTCAGTGGGATTCGAACCCACGACAGTAAGGTGAAAGCTTTATTACAGCCAACGCTCTAACCACCTGAGTTAAGAGGCCCCGCCGGACCACCCGAGCCTGGTAGTCATCTAGTGGATTCTAGGTGAATTACTTAGGAAATCCTGCTTGGGCAGTCAACTTACTGTATCAGATATGGTGTATTCCAGACGCTGCAGTAGGTTGGACGGGTAATGTGATTAAACTCGCGTCGTCCGGCGGGGCCTCGTAGCTCAGGTGGTTAGAGCGTCGGCTGTACCAAAGCCTTCATCTTACTGTCTAGGGTTCGATTCCCACCGAGACGTCGAGTTTTTTACAGTTGGCTCATCCTGAAGGTTTTGCCTCGCCCGTTTTCTGCTCAATCCCCCCAAAGCACTAGTAACCAGTGGCTCAGAGCCTCTGATGGTCCTCCTGCCAATGACGTAATTGTTCGCTCGTGGAATCGACGGTCTGGATCTGTGATAGAATCAATGTATTATGACGGTCAGTGATAGCCATGAGCAGGTTTCTGCGGCGACCGCCATTGTTTCCAAACCCTTATGCATACGTGGGCACTGGTGAGCATCACAGCTGATTGCGTCCGTAGGGTCATAGTTGGCCGTCAGTTGCGCTGCGAAGTCGTAATAGATTCCAGCAGTGTGCGTAAACGCATTAATCATGCCCGCGATTTTGCCTGGTGCAGTCCTAATTTCTGAAAGGTATTTCTTCCTTCTCGTATTTATAAGTTTTCAGTAGAGGTAGGAAGACCAGGGTACGTGTCCCACATGCATTTTATTTAACGAGATGGTGATTCATTTTACGGTAGAATGTCAGACCAGTCTGTATAATCTCTTGTGATGGAGCCGTTTCAAGTAAGAATTAAAAGGCCCTGAAAGCATTGTTCCCCAAAAATGTTAATACGATGACTCACTTTAATGTGCATCGGGGCCATAACCTATGTGTATTATAATCTTTTGCAGCGTCCCACTGTGTGTTGCATTTGTTAGATGCAGGCATCAAGCGCTACATTAAATCCCATCTTCAGTTGGCTTGCTTAGGACTTACCGCCGGTAGGAGAGAAGGAAGAGAATATGAGGTCGATCTAGATTGGATCAGACACTCTTTTAACCTATCATTATGCGCTAAAGACCGTGCTTTGTGGCACTAGCAACTGACAACCAAATCAACATTACTTTGGACTGAGGGTCAGACTGCAATGCTTCTTTCCCTCAACTTTTTCTAATTGAGACTACGGGCGTTCTCACCGAAGTCTAGTATGTCTATGACATGCATAAGCAGATCCCTTTGAGCTTTTTGAGTAACCAGATGTTTTGCAATTTATGTCTTCCTCAAATGTGAAAATTACTTACATTTGAGGTCTTCTAGGACCGGAATCTCTCTCAAACTTCCCAATTAGGCCGAATTCTCGAACGTTTTTTTCTTTTTTTACTGACCGCATTTTCGTTCAAAGCTCTCTACAAATCGTGCATACACCCCTTTCATAAAAAAACAGAATGAAATAGCTAGCAAGATTGCCGACATTTAGCTCTTCACTCTGAGTCGAGTAAACGTGTCTGTCATTATAGATCAGGATTTTACTCTCTTACGTGGAGAAAGGAACTTTTGCAATTCGACTTATTTGTATGGGCCTGAATTTCGTTTCATGTAAGGATTCCCTGATCCTCTGAGGAGTAAGCGCTCGTTAAGGGTTCTTATTCACCTTATGTCAGCCTGCCCTCAAGAAGGCTACTTATAGTTCAGAATCTAGCTGGACTCACCTGCCCAGTCAATCGCCTGCTCCTGTCTCCGTTACCATCCCATTAGCCTCGCTACGTTTCCATATCTTGACTGCATCTTCTCACCTCTGTCTTTTTCTTTTGACACAGCGCACTGATGACGGCGCCTTCCTGGGCACCACTTCAGGTGCAGTGACATGGGTTAACGTGGAGGATGGTGGCCTCCCAGTTGAGCTCTTCCGCGCTCAGACCTCGCCCATCAGTCGGTTAGAGCATTCACGTGATGGCCGACGTCTCCTGGTCTGCGCTGATTGGGGCGAACCGGCCATGGTGGTGGCTCGCCTCACCCCCACCAGCACTGATGGCCTTGGCGGTGCTGGCGGCGGCAACGGCACCCCCTGGCGCGCAAACACCGAGGACCTCATGTGCGTCTCACCCATACCCAATTTTATTCCCTGGACACCCTTGCATTCACGGCGAACAGACTTACACCATTCTCTGGTTTTTTGCGTTTTTTGACAAATATTGGATTACCTGGTCGGATCTTATTTCGTAGCCGTACCTGCAGTAGACAAGCCCCAGTCTAACTCCTAACAGGTACGGCTACGTAGTAAGATCTTGCCGGTTATTTATCTGCATTACGCTGCTCATTCGCACCTGTTCCTCTACTCATAACTCCCTTCTCCGGTCTCTTCCCATCTTCCAGGTTCAGCATCGAAGAGGCCAGATACGGAGAATTTTGCAGGACGGGACTACAGAACAAAGTCGTTGCTACATACGGAAAAATGGCCAAAGTAAGTTTCTGGCACTGTCGTTGTTAACAGTATACCCACGTGTAGTTACAATGCGGGAGCTGCTGTTTCTCGTGCCCTGGTCGGTTTCCAGTTTTGCAGTGAGTGCCTCACTGCAATTCTGGTTAGTCAAATTTTTTTAGGCAAAATGACATGTTTATCGATTTGGACGCGGCTTTGCTAGCCAGTTGTGCTTTTTGTAATCGCCAAATGTTACTTATAGATGAGTTCGCGCAGTGTGAGCAAGTGAAGTCAGGAAGTTAAGTAATTTGCTCATAAATTTGGCCGCGGGGGATCGACACGAGTGTGTACTTGACTGCATTTTGAACCAACCTTCTAATGTGTCTCGACTACTCAAGTTGCGAAGACCGGTTTGGTTGACGTTTAAATTGCTCATATATTATTGTCATTATCTGCCCATCCGGCTGACTCGCAGACCTAGGACCGACTAGGAAATTACCTTCCGATGTTGTGCATGTTTCTCAAGCGTGGCAGGACATATTTCAAGCAGAAAAAGCTTACAGAGAGAACTTGACTTATCCAACCAATCAGCAAAAGGGTAATACAGCGGACGCTAATAACTACCTATACCAATGGCCGATTGTCCACCAGGTGCTTCCTTGTGTAACTTATTGGCGCCCTATTTTCTGCCCTCAGCGGCCTTTCGCGGTTTAACAAAAAGTCGTGAAATTTATGGTGTCATTAAACTCTGTGTGTTTCGCCACTGTCGCCCTCTTCAATTTTATTTCGGAAGAGTAATGTTTCAAATCCAGTATGTATCATCGTCATCTGGCGGAGAAAACGGGCGTAGCGATCTATATTTGCACGTCTCATACGACCAGCGATATTGTCCAGGGAATTGATATTGCTTTAGGGATGTCTGGAAAAAAAACCCCAAGTGCGGAAGCAGAGAGAACAGAGTCCATAAGTTGGAACTACCTATCTACCTCAATTTTTACATGGTGAACCTTTTATTCGTCCTGTAGGCTCAAATTCATACCGGCTTCGTGAACTCGGGGCTGTGAGCACTTTCGAGATCTTTATGATCATGTTTCCATACTTGGCAAACGAATCCTGTTGATGGGTTTGCAAGCGCCCTTTCGATGTGCCTGTCCGTTTTCGTTTTTTTAAAATACAATCTGACGGAACCTGCAAGTTTGTTCGGGTAGGCTGTTTTTACCTCGGCCTGATTGTCCACTAATTACGCTGAGACCACTTTTTCTTTCATTTTACCTAGGTATATGATCTCACTACGGGTACCAAGATTGCTGACCTCTTTTCATCGGTCAAACAGAGCGACTACATCCTAAACAAAGCAACCTTCTCAATGGACGACAACCTGGTCTTAAACGACGGCGTAGTCTGGGATTTGCGTTGTTCAGGTAGTGTCGACCACTATCGTAAAGGTCTGTCCAGCCTACAAGCGACGGCTAGCGGTCCAGCTCACAGGCCGATCCATAAGATTGACAAATTTCAGGACCTTGTTTCCGGCGTTTTTCATCCAAACGGCCTGGAGGTCATTGTTGGTTCTGCCGTCTGGGATATGCGCACATGGCGCCTGCTACACACTGTCCAGGCACTCGATCGTATGGAGGCCAGATTCACGGAGAACGTTGATGCCATTTACGCCGGTATGCACTAAGTAACTACTTCAGTCCGGCCATTATAACTGCTCGTCTACTTCAGCTTACTGTCTCTATTTAAGTGTTTCATACGTTCCTAGTACGTAAGTGCGTTTTTTTTCTCTCCAGGCATCTTCGGCCCAGACTATGATGATGTTTTGGAAGAACTTGGCGCTAACAGGTTGGCAATGCAAAGCATGTTCCGGACTGTGGACGCGCTCGACTACAGTCTGATCGCCTCGGTCGATGTAAAGCACCGAATCGAACAGCTGGCATTGGACTTCACTGGTCAATACTTGGCAATAATTGCAAAAGTCGGGGAAAAGAACAGCAACGATCCAATAACCCAGTGCCGAATTTACTGTATTGGCAGAAAACGGGTATGTTCTCAGACTTTATGGTTGTCCTTTTTTGTGTTCCGAAAGGCGTTTGAAACAAAGTGTACCCCTACGTAACATGATTGGTGTACCAGTATTCGATGCTGACAAAATTACACTGTCTTTCATGTAGGATTATTGTTATACTTGCGGTTGAAGCATGGAGTTGACGTTTTACTGAAGCTTGTTCTTTTGTCGCCTAGAGTGAACGAGAGGCAGATAACGACGAGGATGAGCAGCCCAATGAGGACGATGATGATGACGACGACGACGATGAGGACGTAATGGATGATGACGATGACGATGAAGACATGGACGAGGATGATGATGACGATGATGAAGAAGAGGAGGATGAAAGTACCGACGGCTTATCGCCTCGACGGCTGCGTACACGAGATGTGGCCCGCACTGCTGACGACCATAGGAACACTTCTAGTCCACCTGATCACTCAGATGACACCTGGGAAGTGAACTCACACGGCAGCAGTAGCTCAAGTGACTCCTCCTGGGAAACGGAGGAGGAGGTTGAGGTCCCTCCGGACGAGGTTCAAGATGATGACCATGAGGATCGGGGGGAGGATGGCGGCCACGCCGGAGGCGCTGCAGATATGGGCGACCCATCTAGCGCAGATGTCTGATTATGGCATTCCGCGTTGTGCTGCCGCTCGTCACCGCGTTTCCACTGTACAAAAGCTACCTCCTTAGGACGTTTCATTTATTGCCTCCGTCCTGTCCCATCCCCTCCCACCTGCTTCGGCGCTAATGCTGTCGTGGCCGCTCGCAGAGACAGAGATTCTTTTTTCTACTTTGTCCTATATTTTGTGTGCCCGTGACTACCGTCGTCAATATTAGGAATGTCACACGTTATTTTTTGCTTTATTTTGCTACCTCCGTGCGTCCTAAGTAGGATAAAAAGCGATTAGTTCTATACCTACCAATGGTCTTTCCTCGTATTGGCCCTTCCTAGTTTGTTGACTGTCGGACTCCTGAGCACTTTACTGGCTTGCCCATGGAAAGTTCATCCTAGATGCCTCTACCCTATATTCGTCTGACCGCAAAAATGGCGGATATTGGTATTAGGCCGCCCTTTGTTTTTTGCTGCAAATCCTGCGTTCTCAATTCACACCTGATCCTCCTGTGGGCATACACAGGGTAAACGATTTTACCGTCTTCAAAACTGAAATTGTTACACAAGATTGCGACCGCAGTATACGTTGCCAGTGCAGGGCGTAGACATCACGTGACGCGCGCAACAAATGGACGTTCGGGGGTCCGAACGCATGATCAGAACTCTTAGGTGCTAATTGGTCACCGTCCAATCACAGACGCCTCGCGGGGCTTGTACCGCTCGTGCTGTGTTTAGTGCCCAGTACACGTCACGCCTGCAACCAGCCTCTTGTTTTGCATACATAACTTTTTTTAAGCGGTATGATGGATATGGCTCCGGTGTTACTTACGCACCGGCCGAAAAGCACTACGAAACGCATATTATTCTTGGTTGCAGTGGAGAAAAATCTTCAGTCGGACACGGATGCGTACTCCCCCTGAATTATGGCGCAAGTCTACCTGCAACACGGGAATGGTGATGACAGGTGTTTCTAGGAGATGAAACGCGGTGTTCTTAAATATATCAAAGGGGGTAATCGTGTCTGCGCTGGATGGTTGCTTCAATACATAAAAAGGCACATGCTGGAAGATAGTTTAAGGGGGGGAGGGGGTTACGCATGTCCGTTCCCCAACAAATCTTCAAGGACCTTGCTGAACTGGTCGCGACTTTTCACCCACGATCACGCTAAACATAACTGAATTGAAGCTTCCCAGGATCAGTCTCGAAAAGTTTGGACGAAAGTGCTTCGACGCCTTCAAGTTGCAAAGGTGCACTAATCTCCGAGCGGCCTTCACCGAGTTGGAGTCTCCATGAAGCGAAAAAGACGTCGTCTTTGGTTATGACTTTTGTCAGATGGGTCAGGAATCGGATCAGGTCGTCGACGATCTCATTATTAAACTGGATCAACGTTTAGACTGCCGGTATAGGGTGATGCAGGCAGACGGATTTGGGCGGGTGATGCTCATCCAGCATTTAATTTGTGGTTTGCGAGGTGAGAGAATGCATGCAACTTTAGTCCCAAGGAAGAAGAGTTTTTCCTGGGAGAGGGCCTGTGATCTCGCTCATCGTCAGGGGCGCATGCGGCAAGACGAGGATTCAGCCAATCGCGGGAGTGATGTCAGTCCTATGACGTGGGTCGGAGGTCTCCCTCGCCAAAATCGCTTATTTTTCGGTGTTGCGGGAAAACTGACCGCATCGAGCAAATAGGCTTCTCCCAAACGCGAACAAATAATAACATTTACATCCCCAATGTTGATCTAATGGCGGAGAACCGGTCAACAATCCGAGAAATTTCATCAGGCAGGTTGCTCTAACCGCCATACTCGACCGCGCTTTCGTATAATCGTCATCCTCTGAGGTTTCGAATCGGTACAGGTTTCACTCTTAGTCTCATCAATGACGCATCCCTTCAGAAACTCCACCATCTTGCGACTCGCTCAGCGTTTCGCAGTTATACTGGGCAGAATATGTAATTCTTCTGGGGGTTTTTACGCATGGATTTGCTTTATATGTGCGCCTTCTGTGCTGTCCCATACAAATCGAATTCGTGCCAAACCGACTCCAGATCCCGTATTGGAAAACTGCAATTGTTTCATGACGATTACACTTTCCATTATCAGAGACCGCCTGAGAAATTAAAACTTAAGTCAGATTTTCAGTCCCGGCTCTTCAAAACCCATTCAGTTCCTGATGAGATCGCACCGAGGGTCGAATAAGAACTGGATGATCCATAGGGAGCAGCTATCACTTAACGGATGCAGTATTCGGCATAGACAGTCCCCATAGTCCCTATTCTTAAATGCGACGGTTTTGTGCGTATCTGTGGGGAACGCAAGCTGAAGGTTCAAACGGCAACTAAACTGAACGCCTATTCCTCGCCTGCGGCTCAGGGATCCGTGTGCACCCTTTTGTGACAGTAACCGATTTTCAACCTTTTCCTGAAACGTCTGCGGGAATGTCGTCCTAGATCCAGACTTCCGAGATCCCGCCACCAAGGACCGCTGAGATGCAAAAGGAGGAAATTCTGGCACCGGTTTGCTTCACTGCCTGATTGATGGCCTCATCAAGGTCGTATCCCACATTTGCGCATATCTTGACGACATTTAGCAACCGGCCCATTTGAAAATAGTCACATTGACCCCAGCATATGGTCTTAACGCATTTAAAAGAAATTGATTTCAAGCTCAATAGAGACAGGTGCACGTTCCTTCCTTAATTGATGGAATACCTAGGCTTTAAGGTAGATAAAATTGATCTCTATTCGTCCAAGCAATGCTAGTCAATTGAGTCCGTTCCTTCGGTGATTTACTCCCTTTGGTACATTCACTAATCAAACCACCACCATCTTTAAGCCTTTTTAAGGCCTCTTCCAAAATAATCGTCCCTGAAACTGGTCTGAGATCGAACAGAATGTTGTTCGACAGACTAAAACGACTCTAAGCTCATCTGCCCTGATTTACCGTGATCCAGAAAAACCTATTATACTGAAAGGCGATGCGTCCCCGTATGGTATGGGCTCGGTTCTGGTTCCTTTTTGTCGACTGCGTTTGCAGCTAGAACTTCGTCTCTGGCGGAAACCTAATACTCTAACCTACATGAGGAGGTTTTAGCCATAATGTTTGCTACGCAATGCTTTCATGAGCACCTTTTTGATCGACCCTTCGAAATTTATACCGATCACAAACCTCTGTTAGGTTTAATGGGGGAACACGTGTAATATAAAAAGTGTCCTCGCTGAGGATGCATAGGCGGTCTTTCGTCTCTCACTTATGCAATAAAATTCGTTACAGATGGTACAAACACAGTAAATGATGCTTTGATAAGGCTTGCTATTACACACGACGCCGTTAACGGAACAGTTGCCTTTGGGGCTGTTAACATTTGCAGAACTGAGTGAAGGCACCCGTAAACTGCTAGCGAATTAAAAGGTGTATTTCGACTACCCAGTTTTACCTCAGGTCGAAGGAACTTTACAATATGGCTAACCATCCTCTACCTCTCATTTCCAGCCGTTTTGTAGTCGTTAAGATGAAATGAGTCAGTAAGACGGGTGCATACTATGGAGTAATCTTAAATTAGTACCGTCGCAAGGTCGATAAGCCATCCTGATACAGTTAGAATAAAGGCTCTCCTCTGTAGTTATGGTTCAATGCCCAGAGTTGGCGTGAATATCGGACAGATGGTAAAAGCCTGCCCCGTATGTCAAAGAGCACTGAGGCACCCCTGGCATTGTTTGTGTACGCGATGGCAACCGACAGGACAATGAGCCCCTGGCTCAATGATTGGGGCGTTGGATTTCTCACCAGCAGGCCGTGGGCTCAAGCCTCGGGGCTTGCAAAGACATGGGGCCGGGTATAGATGGCTGACGATGACTAATTGGCTGGAAGTAGCCATCCAAGTCAACCTTGTCTTTGTCGGCAATGTTATTCTGCATCTACTACTGGCCGCTGAGCACCTGGCGGTAGGGCTCGAGATTGAGCCCCGAGACACAACAGGATGAGTGTGTCCCGTAGCCGCCGCTCTGCGGTCAAAGACTTTATCAAAGGCGTCCCAGAAGCCTTCGACCTGCTCCAACTCGCCGCTGAAGGGACACCCATTGATTGTCTTGAACAATCCCAGGGCCGCATGATTTTGGTGATGGTAGACGCTCCCACCAAATGGACTGAGGCGACTTCTGCCGACAACTCCTGTTCTCTCACGACTGCGACCCGTAAGTTACGATCCGTTTCATCTGCCTTGGAAAACCTGAAATGGTCGTAACCGATAATGGCTTGTTCTTCGCTAGTGAGGAGTTTTAAAAGATTGTGTCTGACACGGGAGTATGGATCACCCTTCGCACTGCAGAGGATCTCACACTAAATTCCAGGGAGGATACCTCTCCTCGTGTCCTAACCTTAACCCTAACCCTGCTCCTAATCCCCTTATCTCTAATCCTAATGCGCCTACCCATAACCCTCCTGGACTTTAAGGCAAGGCCGCCAGTCATACGGGGGTCCCTAATGCCGCGCCCAAACAAATAATAAAGAAGAGCAGACCTAGGTATACAGCCACTGTACCGAACCCCGCAACTGCAAATAGCCTCGCAGAGCTTACAGTTCAAACAGTAGAAGATGGCTTAGCCAGGCAGATGCCGATGGATTCACCCACGAAACTGCCACGACATTTGTTCACTTCACGCGTGACGCAAAACGCCTCAACCGGTTGATTGTCCGTCGAAATGATGTTAAAGAAACAGTCGTCCACACGACTCAACCCGATTAAACCTTCAGCGCGTGACAAAGTTTCCAAAAAGGACAACTGTGGAGGCGTGGTATGACCTGCATACCTGAACCCAAATTTACGTGCCTAACGAAAATGCATATACGCGATTGGAACACAAAGAGATCTAGCGTCCGGTGGTATTTCGAAAACGTTGGGTGTAACTAGAATCGGCCTTAAAATGTGGAAGAACTCTGTTTCGATATTTGAACCAAATTCTTTTCAGAAGACGGGCAAAAGTCGTGTGAATACTACGAACGTGTCTCCTGTGAAGTTAAAAGTGTAGTTGCACCGATACGAGCTCCGCCTTCTTGCTCAGTTAGATCACACATTTGACCAGTGCAATTTTATATCCATATTAAATATTACATGCGTGCGGGCCGCGGTTCGTTCCACTGACGCTTCAACTCAGAGACTGACTGGTAAACCACGAGTCAGGCCGCAGTGGCTCCCTCGCAACGCGACTTCTAGCACTCTCAAGCATGTGTGATCCACATCGGCCACCCCTTTTGTGTGAAGTCCTAGTGCTTGTGTTCAGGGAAACCGGTCGCTTATGTGGCACGCGCATACGACAGCCACTGCGCCCATTCCCGACACCAGACAACTGACCGGCTCGGACAGTGGCTGGGGCTTTGAGTGGGAAAAGAGAGTGAGGTCAACGACTCAGCGCATTTTCCTCACTATAAACAATCTGATGTGCTTGAAGCAATCACGGTGAGCTAAAAGCCCTCGCTTGGACGGTTGCCAACTGACGGGATAACTTGGACCTCGCAGTCGGCCCACTGTTGAGTGTTTGTGTGAAGTGGCTGGATGGTGGTCTGAGAGTCAGGCTGCAATGGTTCCTCCTTAATTTGGCCTGTATGACACTCCCACTCCGTGAGATCCGAGTCGGCTGTGGCGCACGTCTAAGTGCAGCTTCGGCCGCACCAACCGTCTCATCTTTTTTCTCGCGGTTTAAAATTCTGGTCAGCGTCCGTTATGGGCCACAGTTTGTGGCACACCAAGGTGTGCGTCTACTCACCGTGTCAGACATCTGCGCCCTCTCCCGCATCCGGTATTGACTCTGTCTTCACACCAGATCCATTTGTGGGGGGAGGGGGAGAGTACGGTAGATGCAGCGCAAGAGTGGTATCATTATAAGAGCAGTCCCAGGCAAGTCACCATGCCTGTTCTCACTATTCTGTGGAGCACACAGCGTGTGTCGTCGGTCATGACGGTCGAACTGTTGTTTGGGTGTCTGTGCTTGTCCCTAAAACTGGCCACGCGGTAGATGAGCTTACCCAACACGAAGGCTAAATCAGAATACGCCAGGCGTTCTCAGGAATGAGCACCAATAACAAATGTCGACATTGCGGTGGGACGGCAGACCCAGTTGCGTGCTCACGCCACGCCAGTTGGTATCTGTGCTGCCAGTCCAATTTTGTTGTTGTCTAAAATCTTGATCACGTGTTTGTTGTGAACCAGGGAGTGCGGTGGTACGCCTCGGTGCTGGCTTCGCTGCGCCGCCTACACACGCGGCCTCTCCAACCCCAGGTCTTCCTGACTTGGCTATGACAGCGCGCTCAAGTGGGGGAGAAGTGGAGGGTGCGGTAAATGTTGCGCAAGTCTGCTATCACTATTAACCTTCACCGTGCCTACTCTCACCCTGCCGCGAAACATACAGTGGACATAGTCGAAATCGACGGTTAAACTGTCGTGTTCCACTTTATATCTCCTATGATGCACGTTAAATGTGAAGTGCCTGTTTAACAACCAAATCTATAGACAAATAGACGAAGTTACCATGGGCTCGCCTCTTGGAACCCTCCTAGCCGATGTCTTAATGGCCAAACTGGAGATATTCCAACTAAGCAATCAGGTCGATAAGCTTAAACATTGCAGTCGCTATGTTGAGGATATCTTTGCAATTACCACCGCAGAAACCGACGTAGCTACCCTCATACATGCTGTAAATCAGGCACATCTGTCCACCAAATTCATATTGGAGATGGAAATGGCCGGTTCGCTCCCTTTCTTAGACGTTCTTCTGAGCAGGAGACCTGAAGGTGGCGTCTGAAGGAGCGTCTATTAGAATAAAACCTGGTCTGGACAACACACGAACTTCGCCAGTTTCGTATCCCTCCAACAAAAACGAAATCTGTTCCAGTGTTTGGCACAGAGTTGGAAAAAAATTTATAAGCAGATAGCATGGAGGAAGAGCTTGGAAAATCCAGGACTTGCTTCGCAAAAACAGGTATCCTGACGGGTTTATTGCAGAGAACATTGCCGAACGACTGGTTAAACCCACCACACCCACTGCCGAAAAGAAAACTTTGTTGCTCAAAGTCCTTTTTCAAGGGGATGCTGCGAGTGAACTCCTAATAAGACGCCTTTATCTAGCTGCCTCACGAACCTTCCCAGCAGCAAGGTTTCAAATACCATTCTCTAGTTACCCTATTTTACGCGGAGAATGTAAGCAAAGTTTGCCAAATCAGACCACACAATTGTGCATCCACTCCTTTACTTGCTCCTGTGGAGCAGGTTACATTGATCGCACGAGTCGGTGCTTGTCCAAGAGAATACGAGAACACCTCCCGGCATGGCTGGGAAAAGGCCATACTAGGTACATAAGCAGCGTTATTCTCACGCATGTTGTTGATTCCGGACATCGCGTGGACCCCAGCGAAGCTTTTCGTATGATTTGTAAAGTCCCATCGAGCTAGCCTAAGCTACTGGGCCAGCGCCTGTTACCGACAGCATAAGCAGCCGCCATCAGGTTACGAAAACCAATCTTGTGCGCACCTAAGAACCACGTTCAGGCTCCACCCCCACAGTGGTCGAAAGTCGACTAACGTTGCGACTCTCCACGCCCTTCCGCTCTCACCCCGGCCCTGACACTGACTGCTATTACCCCCCACGGCCTTCCCCACAGTCCCACATCCCGCCAGTCTTAAGACGAACTTTAATCGATCTCTCTTCTCACTGACATGTTTTGCTTCCGCCCCGTACTGGCCGGGGGGAATTTATCGAAAGCTACTTATGCTCGACACCCCGTCTTCTGATTATATTTTACCATCTTCTAAGAATCATTTGTCGTGTGAAGCATGTACTAATTTGATCCGAGTGCCCTCGCAATAATTGTTAGCCGGGTATCTAATTCAAAACGAAAAAAATCCATGAAAATCAAACTTCAATCTTAACCAGTTTTAAAAGGTTTTTTCGTTAAATGCAGGACACCGGATGGCTATTTCCGTATTGTTTGACGTTTGCGGTCAGTGATTCCTCAACCCGGGGCCCGAACCCGAGTCTGTTCATTATCAAGCAGTGCCCTTGGCACTGCACGGTCCAGCTTTGTTTCTGTAGTCAAACATCTCAGGGTCACTTGCCATCATCACGACTGCCCGTTCTGCAAGGCCACTTCATCCTATCCCAAACGCGTGCGTGCAAAACACACGACTTGGGCACAAGATGCTCATGCCTCGGGCAGTGCAACACACATCACTTGAACACCAACAATCCTGGCTTAGAAAGTCAAGTTGGCAGACACATGTTTTCGGTAATTAGACATCATGCCCTTACAGTTACATAGAAAGTGAAAATATGTGAAGTTGACAGGTTTTGTAAGTGCCTCAGGGTGTTATTAACACTCATCGTTCCCACACCACTCGCATGACGAGTGTGGCGTGTTTTGGTCATTGGGCAAGAAGTGACATAGGCTGGGAGTGCTGTTTGTAAGTCGAGTACATAGAGTACACGCTACTGTCATCGGGGAGTTAGGGCAGCTTGCGGCCACCATCTGGGGTCGGCGTTGACCACGGAAGACACAGCGCATGTGTCAACTTCTTCTGACAGCATAGCGCTGGATTTGTTAGCCGTATAGTCACTGTCCTGGCTATGGCTATCATTTGTTGGTGTAAGTCCTTAGAAGTTTGCTGGTGTCTGGTAGACAACTGACTTAGCTTTGAGGCGCTAAACATCAGTCGACAATGCGGATACTCCTCCTCCTCCTCTCAGGCATGACTTGACACTGCTGTAGAATTTCCTTATCCAGCTCCAAGAAATCTTACTTGATGTACGATTCACGAGGTAGGAAGAAAAGATGCAGCAGCCACCCTCCTTAATTTACTCGTTTGGTGAACTGGTGGTAACAGTTTACAGGAAGGCAGCGAACACCAAGCAGCTTCTAAGTTCTCACAACCCGCTTGGTAGCTCAGAAATGAAGCTTTGTGAGAACGCTCTTCGGATTCCTATTCGTTGCAGAAACCCGAAGAAAAAATCACCTAAAGCCCTATACCTGCCAGACCAGTTTATTCACAATTGCTGTCTGCAGGCGTTTATAAGCCGACGACTATGCGTTCGCCAACTCCCCCCTCCCCCCAGAAAACCCAAACAGAAAAACCACTGAGGACATGACACAGTACATACATCGAGGCAGTTTCAGAGGCAACCGAGCGCATTTACGCGGTACTAGGTGTTGGAAGGGCCTACCGACCCCAGGACTACCCTGAGCGGCAGGGTCAACGACCCATTACGTCCCAGGGCGTAGTATTGTGTAGGGCATCCTATCCCGTGTTCCTTCCTCATTCTTAAACGGCCTTGTAATTATGAAGGTCAAACTGAACGCATGCCCGTAGCGCACGTACACGATCATAAGCGGGCTATGCGACGAGGTGTCGAATTATTACAAGGGGCTGCCCATAGCCCGGAAACGGTTAACGAGACTAAAGTCGCCATCGCAAAGACAATTGCTCATGCCGGAAGCAAGACAAGCCGACAACTGGTTGGAACCTGGACTTCGAATGAGAATTCAGATCGATCTGGCATCGGATGCAAAGCCCTGCATAGCCAGCTCCAGACCCGCGGTACTGGTAGTCAACTGGCTAATACTCCTAAAATTGTCACTTGCTCTGCTGCTACTGATGTCCTTTTCGGCGATGAAATCCTGCGTCAGTTCAAATGTTTAGAAAAATGAAGTGGCTGAGGTGCCCAGCCGGTTTTCATTCTTATACACAATATAGTGCGCCGATTTTCGTAGAACCTTTGGTACAGGATTATCTAGGCGTGTCTTCTTAAAGGTGTTAAATATATATTGTGTACTTAGGTATTTGCAGTGATATGCACCACGCAAATCTGTCAATGCAAGTTTACTCATTTGCTAGGAAAGTCCGCGTTTTCAGCGATTCCACAGTTCTAAGTAAACACAACACTACCTTAGCCATTACTTCCGCTTTCATTTAACTGGTCGCTCCTTCTAAAGTGAAAACTCGGACCAACACATTTGAGCCAACTTCGGCGTTATCATAGATCTCTTGTGAATTTAAGTATACTTCACGAACTAGGTCATCCAAGTAGAGTTCAGGCCCACAAGCCGAGCTGTGTTCAACAGCAATAACGGAGTCCACCAACCGCCAGTTTGGTAGTGCAGGGCAATTTCTGCTTAGGACGCATGCGTCAAGAAATAATTGCTAGTTAGACCTTCTGAAGGTCCTTTGGTTGAAACCAAATCCCTGGTAGCGAAGTAACTTCGACCAGACTTGAATGGTTTACGTCATGTGCTCGACCGAGGCTGTGTGCTGAAATCCCGTGATCCCATTCCTCACCTGTTCTTTTTTCCAGCCAGATCGGAATAGCAAACAGTTGAGCATTTCTGGAGATTATAGACCCTTTCCGGACATCGCCTGCACTCGATCCCCCTAGTTTGCGTTTTTGGTTATGGTATTTGAAAGATATTTTCCCTCGAGCATTTTGATCTCGAAATAAAAGAGCTCTCTCTACAGGCGATGTCTCACCCCTCACATAAACTCAAATTAATGCTAAACATTCCCCTGCCGTCGTCAGACACGTGTTCTCACCAAATGGGCGCTTGCGTTAGAGGGGTACTTGTGTTGTGAAAGGTGAGGTGATAGCGAAAGGAAAGAAAAAGATAATGCTGATGATGGTGGCAATGGTGATGACAACGGTGACAAGGGGCGGTAGGTTGAGGGAAGGTGGGAGAGGGGGGGGGAGGAGGAGGAGGAGGAGGAGGAGGAGGAGGAGGAGGAGGAGGAGGAGGAAGAAGAAGAAGAAGAAGAGGAAAGAGGCAGGATAGTGACGTCGAACACACCAGGTTATGTACAATCACACAGCTATAAGTCTCAGTCCCAATGAAATCTAAGGAACCGAAGGTCAAAACCACACTATCCTTAAGCTATTTGTGCAATCGAGTCATAAAAAGGTTCAGAGATTTTCGCGCATGGCAGACTCGCCTTTTTTGTTAGCGGAAATGATGACAGTAGTATTGCGCGACCCGCACTATACAAGAGAATCGAAAAATATGCCGAGTTCCGGAAATGACTAGTGTAGTGATTGGTGGAGGGGAAGGATGATGAACATAGAAAACAGATCACTGGTGAGTCAGGAGAGAGAGGGGGGGAGAAACTGCGGTTGCGGGGAGTAGATTAACTCTGCGTTCAGGAGGGGCCAGCACCACCACGGAGCTGGACAACAGCCGCCTTGACGTGACGCCAAACGCGACAGTACACCTCTACGGGCTCCGCGCGCAACATCTGGGCACCGAAATTCTCGATGAAATGCAAGTTCAGTAGGAAAAAAGGAGGATTTGCCTGTGAGATGGAAAGACAAGGTAAGTAGAGGGATTGGAATCCCAAAGCGAAAGACCTGGCGAGGCCAGAGGGATACTTCAAAAGAGAAAGCCAGCAGTTACCCTTTGCAAACTGGCTGATACCTGTGAATTCGGCCGTTCGATGAAGACTCAAACAGCCCTTATAGCTATTTACGGGCCCTTTCACACACAACATTTAAAAAAACTAGTTTATTCTAGCAAGGCAGTTCCCACCAGACGAAGATAATGGCTAAGTTTCTTTGGAGTTGCGTCATTCTCGTGGTTGATTAAGATGTTGATAACGATTAAAACTAACGCGATGATGATGATGATGATGATGATGATGATGATGATGATGATGATGATGATGATGATGATGATGATGATGATGATGATGATGATGATGATGATGATGATGATGATGATGATGATGTGCGTATGCGACTTTGTTGCTGCTATTTCGACTTATCAGGCGGCACGAAATCAAGCACTGATTGCCTCCTCGCCAATCCGAAAAATATAATGCTGAGGACGTTTGAGGTGGTGGAAGTGGGAATACGGTCGACTAACCTGGATGATAACATATGCAAGGATTGACACGATGCGTGGGTCTGGTGACGGCGGAAGCTGTGAGTGTGCGTCCGAAGGCGAAATGCCCTCCAACACACGCTTCAGGCACTCCAGCTTGTCAACTGGCCGCTGGAAAGGTAAAGCACGGTCAGGGTGGGGGTAAGAATACGTTTTATATATCAATACGGAGGTAGAAAAGAGTAAGAGACGGGGTATATAAGTTGCGGTTTACGTACATAATTGGCATTGATTAGTCGTAATTCGGTTTGTGCCAGTGTGAAGGGTGCAAGAGCCAAATACCGTTCAGGTAGGCCACGTAACCAGGTCGAGGAGGCCAATCTTCGCCGCTGGACGAGCATCTCCGAAAATTTGCTAAAAATACCACTGGTTAGGGCCTCTTATACATGAGTGCACACACATCAGGAGACAAAGAAAGATTCAAATTCGAGGTTCTCATTTTCTCCAGTCTGGTGGGACGATATTCTACCCACTGTTCCCTAATGGGAACTATCGCTGGGTTGGTAACTATAGACATCCGTAAGACCCAGACTACAGTGTGACATAGCCACATTTTATGGATGAAAAGCACGGTCCAGACGGCTAGAGATCAAAATGGGCACCCTCATTTCTCCATAACAAACGTACACTGAGACCGTACACCACGGCACCAACGATTCAGTGAAAATCTGCACACAGCTCCGAAACTCATGGCGCCTAAAACATTGTTGCAGAGATTATGACCGTCATTAAATAAAATTTGACTAGAGGGGAGCAATAGGCTTTTACAAAGGCACTTCGGCAGTTCGAGTTCGCTGGGTAGTCATGCCACGCCAGGTGATCGCCCGATCACTGCTTGGTGCGCACATGATCCCTAGAAGTACGCATGTACCCGTAAGTAACACCAGCATGGGTCAATGATACGACGCATGCATCGACGGACCAACTAAGGCATGTTTACCAGTGTGACTTTCCCAGCTTGTTCAAAAACAAATTCCTCTCCAGTGAGATATCAGAGTACTTTTTACCTCACTGAACACGGCCTGTGTGTGCAGCGCTCCACCAACTCACCTATGGTACCCGTTTCAGTTTGGTCGCCCCGATGTGCTGGAAGAGGTCGAGTGGACAACTCTTCAGTTCACGGCGCCCATGAACGGTAAGGAACCAACCTTCTGGTAATAACAGGTCTGGGATTTCTGGATCTTATAGGACAAAGAAGGATTTGAAGCATGAAGACCCCTCATGAGGATGTAAGGTTGAGCCCCCAAAGCGCTGGTTCTCCGCAGAACAATTTGAGGTGCAACATGACGACATTTGATTTCAACCCCAACAACCAAGTGATATGTTGAAATTGACGCCTATTAATCAAGTAGGCAGAGGGGATACATTTAATTTACGTCGGTCGTTCCAAAAAAACGAGTTCACAGGAAACAGATGACCAGTAGGCCGCTTATGGTCGCGTACGGCCAATTGTGGCGCTGAAAGACACAACTAGCTACGGTCTGGCTCAATGGTTTACTAAACATCTGAAGAAGCTGCCGGAGGGCTCAGAACACACAGATGTAACCCCAACACACTTGCTGGAAAGACTGTGAGGCGTCAAAATAGCCCCCAAACGAAATAATGGTGTCCTTCGACGTCGTCTCTCTTTTCACCTCCATCCCTGAAGAATTGGCCACGAAGGTCACAAGTGACCTTTGCATACAATTACCTGGCTTCATCACCTGTTCGTTCCCCGCCCCACCTGTAAAAACCGCTATTACCACATGTCCCGTATTACAGGTGGCTGGGGTTTGTTTACCTCAGGTGCGGCTACATAGCCACATCTGACCAAAATTTGTTTTAAGAACCTAGTTTCCTTATTCTCATGAACATTTCTCGATGCACTTTGTGTTTCTAGTGGATCAGAACAACGGTTAAATAACTGACAATTTGACATGGTTGTAGACAACTCTACGATACAATTGGCATCAATGATCTGAGTAAGCGCTGCTCACATGCATTTAAACACTCGGATGTGCGTTGCGGCGAAACAAGACCTCAGCTGTTGGCCATACAGTCGTAAGACACCACCCGGGAGCAAACAGTTAGTCATATTAAAAAAGATATTATTTATTCCTCTGGCATTTACGGATGGCCTTAAAATTAAGTCGTCGGGTCCGTTTCCAACCGGCAGGTAAAAAATCTGGGTTGAATACTACATTGCATTAGCGTAAAACCGAAAATGCATACTGGTAATTCTCCGGGATGACAGGGGATACGGGAGGGAGGGGGACGGTAGTTGTCTGGCGTGTCAACAGGAGGCCGACAGCAGAAGGGCTTTCAGCGAAGGTTAGCTGAGAAACAGACAGGCCCTTGAGTCTGACGAAGTGGCAGTTCCACAGCACTTAGCACTGACACCACCAGGCGTGGCTGGACACCGCTCTGGAAAGTCGGCTACGCACAAACAGACCGTAGGCCATAGCGTTATCACAACATACTGAATGTTGCCTCCCTCCAGTAGGGCCTTTACTGCTGGCCGAAACAATACTGGGACTGTAGACTGGCGAACCGGACGGATAGGTTTACACGCTCACTTTCGAATTTGCAGACTGCAGGAGACCATTCCCCTACGGAGTCGCACAAATAATAATTGTCGGGCATAAATGATTTAGCCAGATTTTCGATCTACCGATGGAATATGGTCTGACTGAATGTGCTGAGAGCTAGTGTTCATGAGTGCGTCAAACACAGGCATAAGCCGAAAGCCGGGACAGATGTTTCGACGTTTTATGTTTTCGCAGGACGGAATTCCGCCACGCCAAGTTCTAGGGTGCTTTATAACTGTTAGGATCCGAAGAAACAAGGCGAGTCTTGGCATGTTTGGACCCTGATACTCAAGTCGACAGAATAAATGGGTCGTCGTCGGAATTCGCTCCTTCTCTTTCGTCAGATGTCGGGACATGATACAGTTCACCTTTTATCCTTCTTCCTTTTATAGTAAGACTTGGCAAAATTTCTTCCCTCTATTCTAAATTTCAAACGCTTCAAAAGCAACTCCCTTCAGATGTGGGCCCGCGTGAAAGCCTGAATGAAGTCAACGTCCTAAGAAATGGGCAGATTACTGTACCAAAGGACAATTTGTCTGCCAGTTTTTTTCCTCTTGTTCTGTATCTTCCTTAGGTCAGTCTTTTGCGGATATCTTGGCGATTGGTAGACGGTTTTTCAGAAAATTTTGGAACAGTAGTTACAAAACAAAGCTTCCCCCTTTTGTCTCATCAAGGCGCCCACTCCACCCTGGGAACCTCCCGAGCAAAACGGACAAGTACAGAAACAGACGTGCAACTGTCTGCCAGACCTTGAGAACAGGGGGTGAGTAGGCGGAAGCAAAAAACTACGGACTCACCTATCTGCGTTGGGTGTCTCACAAAGTGAGGTTGGACATTGCGCACACAGAAGAGCAAACAGGTCACGCATGAGGATGCGTTCGATGTTGACTAGGACCTCAGTTGCTGTGGTGGCCGCGGCGGCAGCATTGGGTATTGCGGTAAGACGGCTTAGGAGCCGCGTCCGAGAGTGGTCCAGGAAGTCGGCCAGGTGTCGTAAAATGCGGGCAGTGTGCGATTCGCTGGTGTGTTCATTGGCTGTCACCTGACTTCTGCTACCTGCATCCCCGCCCATTTGGGTCAGATGCTCCAATTCGGAGAAAACTGTGTCACGGAGTTGGGCGAGCTTTACAGACTCCTCTGCTAGGAATTCGTCGGCCAGACGAGATAGAGCAGCGTTGCGGAGGACAGTGAGCTGTCTCTCTGATCTATCATCCAAAAAACACTATCTATGAGATAAGACGACGTAAAAAGTCATTTAGTCGATGAACAGAAAAGCAGGAGGGTAGGCAAGCAGTACTAGCATCTGAGGTGACTTTCTCCCAAACCCCTCATTGCATCCAACAGGCGCTCTTAGGCGCGTGGACAGCAGGCGAGAAAGATGCTAGCGTGTGTACTAGGCCAAAGTAAAGGTGCTTGTCAACGAAATGACACTGACAACCCTGGCTTTCTTTACGGAAGACTGACTACACGTTAAAACTAGTGGCAGCCTAAAATCAAGACATATTTCCCAAAGAGGGAAAAAGTGGCAATTTGAGCTGCATTCCCATGGTCACCTTAGTGCCTAGCTGAATTATCTAAGGTCCCAGTCACACACGCTCGTCAATATGGTATCTCAGGGGGTTAGACAAGCCATGCAACTTCGGCCACACCAGCGCTAGCCGGAATTAGGGATGGTGAGACAGAAGCTACTGCTTAAGGCATAATATGTGCACAGGAAGTTCAGTTACGCTTTCATAATTAAGACACCCATGGAAGTAGGCCAACTAACAGATCTTGTGCACCACTCTTAAACGGTATTATGGACCAGCAGCTGTTCATCTAATGGGCAGGAAAGCACGCAGATGCTGAACGTACGATCGATGAAGAACCTCCAGATCCATCAACCTCTGGGCGACCGTTAAATTAGATGCCTCTAACCAGGCTAGTAAGTTTTCCCGACGACGCGCCTCCCAGTGAACACGCTCAACTAGACATGAGGCGAGGGAAGAAGGAGCTTCCGCGATGGCGGCGATACCACTCTGCGGGAGGGACTGTGAAGTTCGGGAGGCTGGGCTCGCTCCATCAAGCCCAACGGGAAGTCCGTTACAACTCCGACGCGGCCGGCGGCGCCCTAGCGCCCCACAGCTGCTGGCGGCCGATGTCAGCGGCGGAGGTGGGGAGGAGGCTCGAGAGGAGACGCGGCAGCACGCAGAGTAGCTGTCGCTGGAGTGGATGTCATCTAGATGGTTTGTGGCGCTATGGCGTTGCAAAGGCCAATGACACTGAAGAGCCCGAAAGAGGTGCAGCGTATCCTGGGCCTGCCCGGCCAAGGACACATCCTTGTGAATGCGAGAGGAGAGAGAGAGAGAGTGAGCGAGAGCTAAGCGAAGAGGACAGACCCTGTGGTTAGCAACCACTATCGAGATCAAAGCGGCTATTCGTGGGGAGCAGGAGGCGATGGCTGTGATTGGACATTTCGCACAGTCAGGCTAATTGTCGTGTTGTTTTCCGCCTATTTCTAGTGATGATAAGTAAAAGCCTGGAAGATCCTAATGTTAAACTATCCTCTTCAAAAACGTTCCTGGGATGCTGCTGCTGGTCGATAAGAAACCCGACTAAGAGAAAGACAATGTTTGAAGGACTTCACAACTTCAGTTTCGCAAAAGGAAGTAATTGAGTGGAAACCTCTAAAGATGCAAATGGGAGTTGTGACAGGGAAAACGGAAGCGTTACGAGACGTCTGAAAGCAGCTGCGAACACCGGGGTGTTGAGAACGGTTCAGACATGCAACATATTTAGTCTGGTCTTGGGACCCGTATTTGTCAAAATCAAATTCCCACTTTCCCTGCCTTTACATCACAGCAATCCGGAATAGTCGTCCTAGGGCGCGGAGAGTAGAGACCTCGCACTACCATCACGCTTCAAAAAGGCCACAAAGTCCAATGACGGAGACGTGGCGTAACGACTATAAACCGTCATTAAATGAGTTCGCTAGCTGTCGCTGTCTGCTGGTTCGACTCCAACGAGCCAATGAATTGGGAGAGACAACCGCGAATAAACAAATAAAGCTGCTGTCGGGACTCGACTTCATATTAAAAGCTTCCAGGCAATTATAGAAAAAATGCCCGAACGTGGTCCTATTACTCATGCCGAACCCTCAGGGAAACAGGCGTCCTACGTAATCATAGTTCAGCTGCGCTGGCGAATATTAAGTTGGACGGCTTAATCAAGAGCGGGTCCTGCTATGCGGTACTGGGTCGTACAGGCGTTCCCTGACCTCTAAAACAAAACCGGATAATATACAATCGTCAGCAGTAATTACGCATGCCTGAGGTTAGATTTTCCGACTCACACAATGGGAATCGAGATCTTGGAGTGAGCTCTGGCTTCCCTTTTCGTCATGGCGGTCCACATAGTGCCTATGACGTAGCATTCGTTCTATCGAAACGGGCGACAGCGGCATTACTTGTGCGGAAGCCATTCAATCATCGCTCACCGACGTGCCAAGAAACGTAGCTTGGAAGGCTGCAACTGTCGGGGTAACTCATTCCTACTCAGGTCTAAGGGTCAGGTTGAAATGCCTTTCTTAAAGCTGCATTTACAGCATTCTGTCCCGTGTGGGATCCTAATAGCCATTATTGTGAGCTGGTACATATGCGTGGCAAGCGTTAACGCGCTCTTTAGCGTTGTCAGCTGGTGCGTCCGCCTCCAACTCCGGTCATTTTGACCTTTTCTGTTAATCCTCCCAAGGTGAGTGAGAGAAGAGAGTGCAGTAGATGTTATGCAAGCCCACCTCATTATATGCGCACAAGTTACCGCCGCGTACACTCCCCGGGACACGCGGTGGACGCAATGCAACAGTCCAACGACTAAAGAGGTCCGTTCCATCTCTGGCGTTTCCATCTAGGACAAACCATTGGCGACGGGACAGCGCGACCAACGCACCTTCCATCTAGTTGCAGAAATAATTGGTCGCAAAAGCCTCGCGTGTCATCGGAAAGGGACAGACAGGCATTCACGCGGCCACCCAATTCGATGGTTTTGTCCTCGATTTTCGATGAGATAGTAGTGCAGGATCGCGGAGCTCTGCTGACAAAAGGGACCTCTGTTTATCACCAGAAAGCAACTTCATCGTCGCCGCAAGCATCGACTGACACGGCACTGAGCAAGGGCTCTAAGGTCAGCCGGATAAATCGCATCTCCGTCAGCTCAGGGCACCATTAATGGATGAATTTCAGCCGACCTGTGTATGATACCGATGCCGGCATGGGCTTTGGGGCCGATCATGCTCTCGTCCGCAAACGACCGAAAACTCCCTCCAAAAGAAGGCCCAAAAGATCTCGTACTAAGCGACCTGATGTCATTAAAATTATGACATCTCAACAGAGCTGAGGCAATAGTGATGGATATTGGTCCACATTATGCGGTCCGAACCAAAAATAAGGGTAGCGACGAATGGGTGCCATTGAAATCTATACCATGCGTGGCAACTTCACGGACTATCGGATTCATCCAGCGACGTCGCAATAACTATTCGCTCAAGAAACCCACAACTGTACCCAAATAGTTCAGGCTAGGTCTCGCAATCGCGATTTCATCAATAATCCCGTGAAATGACATCAAAATTAGCTAGAGAAGCCCGTGACTGAATTGTCAATTTTTTGAGCAGAAAAATTTCACTGCCAGATTACCTGGGGGCATGGCACGACAAGTAAGTGTTGTGGAGTTCTGCTGTCAGCCTGTCCGAAACTGACGTTGCCACAAGAAGTAAAAGTTTTAAGTAGTAAGCCGAAAGTGTTTGCCCTGTACAGTGACTATTGTATAGTAAGAATCATGTTAAGAAGCAACACCTCTGAAGACGTCTGCCTTTTTCAATAATAAGTTTGTCCTAATATTTGAATAGACAACAACAGTAATAATACCAAATGCAGTTAAAATAGCAGCGGGAACAACCGTACAGTAATGGACGTCTTCCACACTGCAATTACTGCATATCATATGATGGAACTAGTCGTGCGCTATCGATAGGCGTAGGCAAATAGAAGGCAGTTACTCCTCAAACAAAAAATGGTACCTGCACTTGAAATGCGTGCTCGCGAAGAGCCACAAGGAATGTGTACATTGTGTGATCCTCGGCGTTGCGGACGGAGTGGTTCAAGACGGAAAAGGGAGAGAATAATTGACCGGTAAGGCTCGAGATCACCTGGGGAACGTGCTCACTTTGCAGCACGTTGAGAAGACGTCGGCTGGCGCAATTTAGCAGGCGTTGGAGGATCCCGCTTGTGTGCGAGGCGTCCAAATCGCTTGCATTCGTTGAAGAGGACGGGAGAAGGCTTTGGTTAAGTCCTGAGGGGTCTTGAGACTCCGCTGGCGCTATAGACAAAAATTAAAAGTGCCTTGAGGTGCACCAGGGAGTACCGGGACTTTGGTCTGCATTGACTGGCATGAATGCCTGCCAGAATGTTTAGCTTATGTCCTGTGTTGAGTCGACGGTAATTCCAAGAAGTCGAACTTACATTTACTGCCCATCTTGACATGGCTAAACCTCCAGCTCAAAACGGCAGGCAAACATCAGCGGTGGAAGTCTATTGCAAAATTTGTACTTGTCTTCCGTAAAATATGTTTGCATTTATAAGACCGTCGAAAATTGACTGAAAAAAGCGTGCTACTTTAGTAGCCAATTTTACCGAGTGTGATATTTTGTAGGCGGCCGGAAGGAAGTACATCCAAAAGCCGCCATCTGGCGTGACTGAAATACCTTGAGATTATGTTGCAGGATAGTTGGTATTACGACCACGCGCAAGTAATCCTTTCTAACCAAAAGCACGCCTCGGATTACGATTCAGGTTTCAAGATATGCGCCAACTACTGCTCTCAATTTTTGTGAAACTGTACGACTTAGAAGTTGAGGTCACAACATCCAGGTGGCTCAGATAGGTGATAATTAAGATTACGTCCACGATGGTGTCTGAGAAATCACCACCAATTTGGTAGAACGAGAGTTCTGCAGTAAGTAACAATGTCCACCGAGAGGGTAGGTATGGCTAGCTCGCGATTTAGTGATGCAAGCCCACATGGGACCGCCAATAAATTCGGACTTTGATATAAGATTTTCCCCTAACTGATCAGTACGTGGCATGTTAATATATATTTGTAAACAAAAAATAGATGGACAAATATACAGTTGTCCGAACCCTGGAACACGGCGAATTTCCATGCTCTTGGGGCCTGGGAAGAGGACCCTAGACTATAATCTAATGGCATGTTAATTTCCGTATCAAACACTGATAGTTGATTCTGTTGAAAGCTGTAAGTGGCTCAAATGCTCATGTAAATGAAACGATGAATTTAAGGAATCAAATCCGTCGGTGGTGGGACACAACTCACCAAAGGACGGCAGTATGGAAGACGTATCTCCAAAGTTTAGGGCAGGTTGTCGATCACTGGAGAGCAGAAAGTTGGTTCGCGGATCATTCCTGTTTGTGGGTGGATATATTTCTGCAAAGAGGCGAGACACAAAATCTGACAAGATCTTGAAACTTTGAAGGATTATCTTTAATTCTCGACTCTTATTTAAAATCTTTAGTGCGGATTTATTATGGATATTTTGACGTTTGCTTTTCAGTGTTTAAATATCAGCCAGTATAGCACCAGATTTAAAGGCTGACAGCTGGTGAGATAACCCGGATCTCGATATCGGGGGCCGGGTGGTAATGGCAGATACAGGCTATGTCCCCATCTAAGGTGGCAAGTTTCTAGTGCATTGAGGAGTGGACTACAAGAAAAATTTGAAGGTGGGAGCCTTCAGAATTCACCTTACCCAGCAGTAATGTGCCGCTGTTTAATCGGTAACACGAAGTGCATTCGAAACAACTGCCTGTATTTGTTATCTTCAGGGTGCAAACTTCCGTAGACAATTAATGGTGAGACCAGACTTACCTTCACGTTCACTATTTTTTGGTCCGCTGGAACTCGAAGCCTCTGGATGATTCACAAATTTGCGACAACCGCCGCTTCTGGTGGACTTCCTTCGGCTGGATTTGACGGTGGGGATATTTGCGCCGGCGGGGTGGAGGTGGCAGGCTTCTCGATCCTCCGTCCGAAGCTGCGCGCGCTGCAGACAGGGGGCTGGTCCGTCGATCAACGGACGGTTTTTGTGCTGCCGTCGTTCGTGATAGTCCTCAGCGAGCGGAAGCTGCTGCTGCTGGTTGTCAGTACGTGCGGCGTCACTGAATGGGACGCTGCGAGGCGTAGATATGTCCGATGAGGCCGTCTGAAGAGGGGCCAGACCAGAAGCTGATAAGCCATAAGAGCTCTAAAAGCGGGAGAAGATGGGGCAATCGGTGCCTGAGGGACGTGGTGCACAAAGGCAAGGGAGACTAGAATGGTCACTAATGCTCTGGCTGATGTCGTCAGTCTGCCTCCAGCCCTCAAGCCCAGGCAGGCAAAATCCTAGACTGATATCCGAGTTCTAATGACGATCGAGCTGGACAATTTACTATTTGTGTCTCGAGCACAGGCCTCTTTGACAATAACCAGCAACAGTTGAAGTCATCCAAGGGTGGCACTCATCGATCCGGCTCGGGCTTTGTGCAGGGCATGAGTCATTCCAGTTTCCCTCGTCTTTTGGTGAAATTTCTTCCAAACCGATCGTTCGCCACTACTTAACAGCTCGCATATGTCCTGGAGTGAGGCTTAAAAACAAAGCGGAACGTGCGAAAAATCAGTTCGGGGAGGCAGTTAAGAATAAGATGAGCTCTCTGGCGTATGAAATCCTTGGCCCAGCGATCGCATCTCCCCCTGTCCAACACAGTCCAGCGCCCGCATCCCGTCTCACAATAAGCCTGGATAAGATAAGAACACCCCCGATAATTAAGAGATGTAAAGACAGCGACCAGTTCGCGATTGAGACAATTACGATTATCCGAGTCCGTTCTTTGATTTGAGACAGGCATGCAGTAAAGCCGTTATAGTAACGAAGTTTTGAACTACCCCGATCCCATCTTCACCAAGTCATTTCGTAGTGCAGTGTGGGCTAATTTAGCGCTACGAACGTTCAGACTAAAGTTTTGCGAGGGAAAAAATTAATTCAGCGAGAAGGTCAGTGCTGGCAGGACACTACTTTCAAATATGGACAGCGAAAGCCAGATGCAAATTAGTTATGCTGTCACGTCAATATTAGCAAGGACTAAATGCACAGACAATGCAAATCAAGTAGAGAAGTCCAGAGACACCATTTTAAATGTTCCTCTCGCGCGAAGTAAAGGTCCTATGATGCGGACAGCGCATCCGATCCACCAAGCCCTGACGATGAACAGTCGATATTGCTGGTTGAAATGTCACACGCTCATAAAACATCTCAAGGTAACAATCGGGAGGGCCCCCAAAAATGTGTTGCCTAGAAAGAATACCTACTACGGCTATTTGAGTAGGTATTACCTGTACATATTTGTTGTTTCATCTGACCTGGGAGTGGAGAAGAGAGGGTGCGGTAGATGCTGTGCAAGTCCACTATAAACTAACTCACGCATAAGTCACTGTCCTCGCTCCGCCTTTCTGTGGAGCACACGGCGGACATCGTCGAAACCGACGGTCGAACTTTTGTGTGTGCAGAAAGGCATTACCGACAAAGACAAGGGAGACTGGGATGGCCATTCTGGCTTGTTCGCCACTGTCAGACAGCCATACCCAACCCCGAGCTGTGGAACACCTGTGGTTCCATCCCGCGGCCTGTTGGTTAGAAGTAGACCGCCCCAAACCACCGAGCCGTGGGCTCGTTGTCCTGTCGGTTCTGATTAGGTTTATGCAATGGTAGATGGGCACTCACCGATCGCGCTATGGGGCTCACTCGTCCTATTCTGCCTTGGGGCACTCTTTCGAACCCCGCCAGCAGCAGCAGCATAGCGGAGCGTAATGTGTGCTTGCATCCAAAATCCGCGAGAGTGAAACCGCGAAAGTCGAAGTGCAATAAGGCGAGGGACTACATATTTCGAACGTGCAGGTTTGCATGATCCTGGGATTCAACAGCGAAGTTACTATTAAAAAGAAATGCGGTCCCACTGTAGACTCTTCACAGGATCATTGGTAACCAATGGGCATTACCCAACCTAAGTCCTTGTACCTGATACATGAGAGAGGGAGAGCGTTTATAAGCAATATATCGCTGGACACACTCTTTACCAACACCGAACACCACCATCTCAGACAATGGCTAGTGTCTGGCTGCTGTCCAGAAGTTCCCCTCTCGGACGAACTGCGTCCCAGAAGGCAGCGAAGCGAATGAAGTTGCAGTCTCAATCATCAAAAGCAAACAAGCATTCGGTAGACTCTAAACTTAAATCTCAAATCGCTGCGGTATCTTTTTGAAAAACAAGCTAGGAACATTCTGACGTCGCTGCACAGAGCGGAGATTAGAATGATCTACAAGAATGAGGGGGGTGGCCAAACTAATTCAACATCAGTTGCCTTCTGAGGCGACAGGAACGCATCCCAGAGAGGCAGGCCAAGTGATTTAATACAGAGGTCCAAGACGAAAAGAAAATAACGTAAAACAGAAATGTCTGTCAAAAACCTTGCGCACGATCAAACCCTTCCAACGTACCTCCATTGCCAATAGGCTTTCGTGGTGCGGAGTGGTTCAGCGCGACCTTCGCATCCTCACCACCTGGTAACTGCATTGCTTCTCGTATCCATCCTAATGTCGCTAGTAAAAACACACCCCTGACACCCCCTCAGCACTATCGCCGTTGAGAGCGCCTATATACTCCACAGTATGTGATCCGACAAAAAGATAAAGGGACAAACCTCCCCGGGACTTGCGAGATGTTGATGGGGCGAGTGGCCTGGAGGAGTGGTTGAAAGGGTTCTGTTGCGGCGGCAGTGGTGGTGGCAACAGCTGGGTAGGCCCGCACGCGGCCTTTGACTTTCAGGGAATACAGCAAAGTGGGTGTGGTTGCCGTGGGGGTGGTGGTGATGGTAGCGGTGACGGCGGCGTCGAAGGCGGTCGGAGGTGGACGGCTGGGAGGATGAATTGGCGCTGGTAGCGGTAGCCAAGAGACACTGACTGGGGGAGGTCTGTTGGTGCCGGTTGTTGGAACGACGAGAGTGCAGTCCAGGTCGGAAAGGTGCGCTGTGGGATGATGTGGCATTGCTGCCAGTCGCCACGGTTGCAGAAGTGGGGACGGATATTGACGGGAGTGTGAGAACGGTAGAACTTCCAACAGCATTAGCACCACTGCCAGTACTGACGCCACCTCGATTGACAGACTCTGTGTCGGAGGCGAGCACGTCGGTGGACCACGCCTCACTGGCCATTGACCAGGTTTCATCTACAAAAGGAAAGGTATCATGAGTCTTACTAGAAGCAACGGCACCAGACGGGTTCTTTGTGTTGGAGTTCATTTGTAGGATGTTCATAAAGTTGTTCCTTAAGCACTGGTTTAGAAGTTAAGTATCCTCGCGCCGAGCGCGCCTCTTCAATTGCCCTTAACAGAAGGCAGTAACGAAAGGCCATGACAAGTATGCGTCATGCAGAAACTGTGTCCATAGTGGCAGCCAGGTCGGATTTTCTCTTCTAAAAATAGATGGTGATTATTTTGTTTCGATGATTATCACCTCCAAAACAGACGAGTAGGCTTTGCAAATTGTTCTAATCTTCCCAACGTACGCGAAACCCATGTTCGAAAATATCCTGTTATTGCTTACTCGGTCTCTGCGACATGGTAGGTGGCCGTTTGTCCTTGGCCCCTGTCACCATGTTCGGAGAACCTTTGCTCTGAGAAGCAGGGCGAATCGGCTTGCGTCTTTTCAGAGGTGACCACGGCAAAGACTGACTGAGTGCTAAGTGCTGATGAGACTTCGGTCCTATGCTTCTGCTGGTCCACTGGGCAGACCTCATTTGTGGACTATTCGCGGGCCTGCGTTAGACCATGTGACAGGCGTGCGTGACATGTGTTAGACAGTGGCTTCGCGGCGCGTCACCTACTACGCCTAACGGAATCTCCAATCACTTTGAATTGTATTTGCCACTAGTATACATACTGGGAGATGGACAAGTGAATGAAGCTGACCCGACTCGGAGTCGGCATATATTTGGTATAGGAAATCTGACGCGTTAAAAATGTGGCCAATTTGGAGGTTATCAACTGACGGGATAACTCAATTCTTCGCAGAACTGTGGTTATATCAGCCGTGGCTTCTTCTTAACGCGGACTTTATGGACCGCTCCTTGAAAGGAGGTTCGAGAAGTCTTTTATGGCATGTTTCGTGAACGCGTACAGATCAACATTTGGACAACGCAAGCAGACGCAGATTCAGTCACTTTAACCGACGTGCCGGAGCCTATGTCTGTCCGTAGTAACTTCCTCGCTATTGGGATGTGTTGAACGCAGGAGGAAAGAGGTAAGTGCAGGCCGTACAAGTATCCCTAACCAGTTGACTCCCAGGTCACCCGCGCGCACGTGTAACTGTGGTGAAACTCTTCCTTTGAGACGATCGGTGTACTTTATGTCAGGCTCAATAACACGCGGCCGTTTTCCCAGAAAAAAAAACGGTTTAATAGATTACTCTTTTAAAAAAGGCAACCGGGAAATGCATTATGACACAAAAGTGAGAGTTCAAAAAGACCACCAAGTGTCAAGGTAGGGGTATAACAAGGAAGATGGAAGTTCTTCGAGTAAATAGGGACAGGGAATTTCAATAAAGACCTTTCTGAAAGGCATAGAGACTAGAGTGGAGATGACAGAAATAAGTAAAAGCAGGTTTTACTTCGATATCATTTTATCTTGCGGAAGTGTTTATATCTATATTTCTACGCTCAAAAGTCTATGCATTTAATTTTATACGCAACAAATATGCGTGACAAGAGAAACAACTGAGGTTCTACTAGCCGACTCCACATGAATTTACTGAGTGCAGCCGTCTAAACTGCAGGCCAAAATGTGCTGCTGTAGTTGTTTCCCGCCCCGATGAAATAAGTCAGCGCAAGTGTGCCACTGAAACTGCATGATTCTCGATCATGCTGGACTGCATCGAGTAATTCTTCCAACGCTTTTGCAATACCACAGTAAGTCTGGCTGCCCCCATATAATATTATCTGATACAAAAGTGCGTCTAATTTATGCCTCCCTCTTCGGGAATTCTGGTAACAGAAGGCTTGAGACATCAAAATTCGGTGTATACGGAGACGCCCGTTGAATGCAAACTTCCGAAGAGATTCCGTAAAAGGTGATCCATTTGCGTCTGTTTTGTCCTTTATTTCTTTTTCATTTGTTGTGGTTACTCACATTAGATCCACCTTTGGAAATTTGATTACGTTTGTGCATAAAGACGGTCTCGCGCTCATCCTTTGAGTCCTATTATCCGGATTTCATAATTTCGACTCCGCCCCTGAAGTCCATCCCAGTGAGCTTTCGTGATTGGACGGCAGTGCAGTAGGGATGCTTTGAAGTGTCAGAAGCAATAATATGCGAGCTTTGACGTGAAAGGTTCAACTTTGTCTACGCTTATTGACAATAAGTAATGAGTTGGACTGAAGTGATTTTCAGACCGAATTTCCAGCTAAGGTATATTCAGATTTTTCAAGGGCCCTGCTTAGAGTGTAATAGGTCAGCCTAGGAAGATGTACAATTTTGATTATTCATTAGTTGACTTTTACAATAATGTCTAGTGTCTTACAACTGTACCACTTCCTTCCGATCACGCCGCATGCAGCCGACGCAAGCGACGCCTTAGCAAAATCCAAAACGAAAGGCGTGGAAACAAGCGTTTGGCATCGCATGCTTCCTGGAGAGTTAGGACGATGAAATACGCTAAGACAAGGAGCTGCAGTTATCTGTAGCTCCGCATCATGGAAGTAGACACACTAGCTCAGTAGTGAAATGTGAGCAAAGCATTTACGACTAAACCCGGGTGCAGTCATATAAGACGATGACTATGCGCCTCTCGCGGAAGGCCGTGGTGATGCAGTTGGGTAAGCAGAACTGAAAGTGGACAGCGCATACACGCCTCTCACGAGGGCATGGTGTCAGAGTCGCAGACCAAATATTGACGGTAAACTCACGTTCATTAGACCGTGTGTGGTGAGGGAGGTCGAATTTGCCGAACTTTTCTGTGACATCAGAAACTTCTTCCGCCCGTCGCAGGAAACTTGCTGCGGTCGCAAAATATGATGAGAGGCTGGACTGCGAAGTAATATTGTTGAGCGTTGAGAAGATGCCCCCACCACCACCCTGTGAAGGCCGTACACAGACAGCAGCCAGAGGGTAGTTGCGCGAACCCCCGCCGCTCACTGTTGAGAGGGGCGAAACTCGGCCACCTGAAGTTATGCTCGGTGAGACGCGACCAGAGAGGTTGACGGAGGGGGAATGGTGGTCGGATAGTACATCCCCGTCGTCCTCGTCATGTTCCTCCTCTTCCTCCTCCTCCTCGATAACACTGTCTACCCCGTCCTCCTCCTCTTCTCCTTCCTCCTCCTCTTCTTCCCTTTCCTCAGTCTCCTCGAGGGAGGCGGAGGAGTCTGGTGCGTTGGATGTGAAATTAACTGTCCATGAATCATTGGTAGTTGGTATCACCGAATCGAGACGAGGCAGATCAGCCTGCGCGTGGACCATCCCAGGCACGGGGCGAGAGGTGGCGACAAGCCAGGGCTCGGCCGAAGTCGTAACTCCGACAGCCCTCGGCTTCGGTGCCAGTGGTGAAGACGCAGAGACGCGGCGACAGATGGTCCGTGGGTTGAAACCTTCTGTCACCTCATCGTTGGTGGTGAGCCTGCTGTTGTCGACGTCACTACCGACACTCAGGCTCGTGGCTGAGCGAGATCGAGCCAGACGGGGAAACTGTGAAGAAAATTCTACAGAAATAGGAGAGACCGCAGTGAACGGGTTAACGCAACGTACGGGTATGCAGGCTAAGGTCGCAAAGGGATAAGGGTAAGGTAGCAAAGACATTAGAGGCTGGGACGCGTTTCTTTAACAGTAGAACACGACTTCAATAACAGAATATACTATGCACCACAAATACGTCATTTTCTAGAGCTTTCACTTCCAAGACTGATCTTTCTATTCTTATCTTAAATGTTCCACCAAGCTGCAGGCGCTAATTGTGAAATAGTCCCAAACACTGTTAGTTGAGGCACGCTACCCTATAAAATGTAGAGATACCGCGAGTCTGTTTAGACCACTCATTTGCAATTGAAATTCCTGAAATTTTTTGGAGCTTCAACAATGATTTAAAGGAAAGGGAGTCACCTGAATTCACGGTCGGAGCTTATTTCGTAGCCGTACGTACAGTAGACAAGCCCCAACCTAACCCCTAACCCCTACCCATAACTCCTAACCTTAAACCCTAACCCCAACCCAAACCAATAACCGCATACCTAACCCTGACATGTATGGCTACAAAATAGGATCTTGATGAATTCACCATAAGTCAGGTTGGGCTGGCAGGTACACATGCACTTGAGCCCTACTCAAAAAGTGACATTGGGAAGAAGCAAACCCTTTAAATATGACTCCTGCAGTATGGCGAGCATGGTTCGAAAAACCGTGTCGCACTACATTAGAGCTATAACAGCAAAAACGTGCGACTGGTGCCCGTTTCAATCGATCTTACTGAGAGCAAGGCACGTAAACAGTAGTTAACGCACCAGCGTAGTCTGGTCACCTGACGATCACGCAACTGTCCCAGGGAAGCAGTGGTGATTTGCGCGTCAGGACGAGGTGCACAGCATTGACCACCTCCTCGGCCTTCAACCCCCAATGGAGGCGGAATTGGATGTAGACACAAAACCATCGCGTAGGCGTGTCACAAACAGCCGCTTCCCCACAACCAAGTCAAGCTTAACATAAAAAGTAAACGTCCTTGAATGGACACACCTGGCACTGTCATCCGTTCTCGTCAGGCAGATTAAGCGATTACTTGCGTGTAATCACTGCGATTAACAGAGCTGCTTTGCACAACCAGCAGAGATCTGGCGCCACGCAAAGTCAAATTGGACTAAGCACCTCGCACAGTTAGATGTTTGATGCCACGAACGATCGCATACAGTGACTACCCTTTCATGCTCAAAAAAGACGGGCTTGTCTGTTATCCTAACTACGAGCTACATAATTCGTTCGAAGCAGGCATATAGTTGGGGCGGCCTTCAGTGAATGCTACCTGTGAAATAGGCAGGCTCTCGGAGTTGAAGAATAAGTGGTCGGGGACCACGCAACATTAATACATTCTTGTATTATTGCGTACCGATCAGAAAAGTCATTTACCCATAAGAAGACCATAAACCATTCCGGTACGGGAAAATGGCACGTTGCCTACGATTCAATATGGCGCCTCTGGCCATCCGACAAATCCTTGTACCTGAAAGTTGTAAGCCGAAGTGGTGTATGGAAACTTTCACCATCGAATCCAGGAGCTGTAGGGAATCGCCCCTACACTAAGTCGACTTACGCAAACGGTGTTTAGCGAGCCACGGCCTAACCGGGTTTCGGATCGCCGGCAGGCCTTGCTTACTGCGCTCTGGTTGGACTTGCAGGATGCTTGTGACGTCGAGAGAGGCGATTCCCTGCCCAACAAGAACTACACTACACGCACCAAACAATAATCCGCGGACTGAAGTCCTTAACAGAACGAGGCACGAGGCTGTGCGCCAAAGGGTTATGATGTGACTCGCCAAGACAGTGAGTGTATAAAGCAAAATTGGTGGTGAGAAAACGGCCTAGCGCTACCTGTGCCACGCTCCTGTAGCAGGTAGGATTGAATGCGAGAATCCTGGGTCCAAACAGCATGGGTAGGTGGACGATTCGACGCAGAAACGGCTGCAGTAAATGTCGCCGCCTCCTGACTGTGCGACCGACAGCGGACTCCGTCACAACTATCGTAACCCACCAGTCTTCGAGAGGTCTCGTGTTGCCGCCGAGGCGGTAGCAGCATAGGCCCCGTTGTCGCTGACGAGGGTGTGTGAAACACTGGCGGTTCTCGAGACCCGACAAGGGACTGGCGGTCGGCAAAAAGCTCCTCATCCAAGTCGGAGTGCGGAAGAGAGTGTGAGAGGGAGACGGGTCCGGAGGCGGGGGAGGCGCAGGAGAAACTGGACTCGGGAATCTCCTCAGATTCTGCAATATCTAAACTGCAGACACGCCTGCCATCCTGTGGCACATAAAGGTCAAGGTCTGTGGAACGGTGGTCCTCGGACCGTAAGCTGCTTGCCTTGTCAGACACGGCAGCAGCGACAGAAATACGATCGGCATATTCCAACGTGCTATCCCCAAGTCCTGAGGATCGGGTGGGAGATGGCAAAACGTGTAAAAAAGGTTTAGGGCGAAATAAAATAATTACTGCGAAAAATATGATTATTCTACAAGCATATGAAGGTGGTAAGAAATGTCTCGGGCAAATGACCAAATGCTGGGTCTGAGAGCCTTGTTTGACTTTAAAATTCTCGACAGCCAACTGAATGAAGTCTGAATCTCAAATGTCGCCCCAGAGCTAATGATGGTGAGTAATACAGTAATTGCCGCTGCTGTCGCCGTCGCTGACAAAACTCGCAACTAAATTACACTGACCTGATAAATAATTATCGAAAACGATCGTTTTCCAGCGTGGCTCCCATAAAAACCGCCGGAGGATAATTATTGCACATCGTTGTTTGTCTTTTTGAGATGACGGAGCCCCAGGACGACCAAAGTAACCCACGTGATTCCTTCGGTTATGAAGCTATGATTAAAATATAATTGGCCCTAGCAACAACAGCGACGGCAGCACTAGCAAACTCCGTCAAGGTGTGGCATGGGGTCAGTGGAAGTGAGCTATCAGTGAGTACGGCGCTTTGCAGGGAAACGAAGCCATCAGAGAATAGCCAATATCGGACAGTGGAAAAAGGTCTGACTGGAACGACGCCCGATTGCTACTGGCTCCGGAAAGTGTCATTAGGCTGAATAGTTTTGGCTGGACACAAAATGTGGACCCCCCAGTACTACAAGTGGCTTTACGCTAAATTCCAAGGGAGTTCCTCTTACCGTGCTCTAACTTTAACCCTAGCGCCGACCCTAACTTTAAGTCGCCTAGTCATGATCCTAACACTAACCCCCCCCCCAAACATAACCCTAACTCTAACCCCCCAGAATTTTTGGCAAGGCCCCCTGTAATACGGGGGGTCCCCTTCCTCGTGTCCAACCGATTTTTTTAGCGAGTGTCAGAGTGTGTATGTCCCACTGACCGTTCAGTCGAATTGACTCGACTGTTGTTGCTAGACAGGACTCGAAGTGGAGGAAGCTACTCGGATAATGATTGTGCGTGGTCTGCACAGCTAAACGCAGGGAGTGTGTACGTACCTGACTCAAAGACAGACCACATTACTGTCGTGATAACTAACAAAGAGGATGCAGTCAGTGTTACCGTACCGTGTGATTCGGTGGTTAGCAGGGAGTATGTGAGCAATCTCGGAATTCGTGAACTCAAGAGATTGAGATTTCCAAACAAGTTAACAATGTGGTAAGCTATCTTTTACTGCAATACTAATTTCCTGCAAAAATCCGAAATGGCGGTGATCGATCAGAGGAAGAGATTGCTTGAAGTATTAAGCAACTTGCCCACTTTGCACACTATTAGTGAGTCAGTTCACCTGCGAGACACTTTAACGAGGCGATGAACAATGAGGACGCCGCTTTAACGATCGTAACAGTCGTGGGCCTCATGCAAGCGCGCTGAACGGTATTGACGGGCTACGGTAGACAGTTTTTGGATGGTACATGATGACGATGCCCCTATGGTCATGGTTGTGACCCTCTGCTCTTTCCGGCCGCCGGCTGAGTGGCAAATAAACAAAACGCATGGATCCGCCTAGGGCAAATGAGATGACTGACTAGTGATGCCATCAAGTGAACGTATGAGGAAAAACGAGACGATAAAGCTGTGACGAAGTTGGCCGGTTAACCGAGTTAGTGCGCGCCCACTGTGGGTTGCATCAGTCTCTTTGCGTCAGCGATCAGTCGACATTAAATGGAAGTCAAGGCTTCATGCGGTCGACGCACCACATTGTTCTAGAAGGGAGGAGTATACGTCAGTTAGCACAAGACAGGCAAGGAGGTACGAACAAACCATGTTATATAGCCAACCAACAGTCACAATCTAACTAGCCAATAGCTGTTCAAAGAACTACACTTGAAGAAAATACGAGCTTCGTAAACAGATACGTGCGAAGACTAGAGTGCGGCCTCGTTGTGCAGTAGTTTTAGAAAGAGAAATATTATCGAAGAAACTGGTGAGACGGACGATAAAATAGGTCCCATCTCAGATGAAGACAGCAAAGGTACAACTGAGTCATTATTTTTACGGTGGGAAGCAAATACACTATCGGGTTACCACTGTGCGCAACGAGCACAAGAAGTAAAGATGAGCTATTTTGTAGAGAAGATGCGACAAGTGGGACGGCAGTTGTATTAGAGTGAGTTTTCAGACTCGCACAGGAGTCCATCTTCCAACTGCGCAGTTTTGCAGCCTAACAGTGACGGCGGAGAATGAGTGGGGGGGCAAGACTGTGTCCGTGGCTGGGCATGAGCCACGCTGCGTAACTCGTAGTCGTCTCATGGTGCGGGAACTGTGGCCTTTGGCTGGAAACTGGAGGCCTAACTCCGTATTCTGATGCCCGTAAAATGTGAAATCATACCGTAGTCCTCCGAGCTGATGGAGCCTTCAGCCCAGAATACCATTAAAAGAGGGGGGAACGATGGCTGAAATATTCAGCCCTTCCTTGTGTCACTTTTGACAATAGGGGCTGCAAACATAATAGAAGTCTACGAAGGCAGAACGTACAACGGAACAAATAAGAGGCCGAGTATTGCTTTGATACGAATGCTACCGGTCAGAATAAGGACGGGGCCTCACGATTTCCATCCACTCAAAAAAGCTGAATTAAACTAGGCGGCCAATGTTGGAGAGAATGTACAAAATAAGAATAACTCGAGAGATCGCTATCTACGCCAGCTGGGAGTGTGACTAGACTTATAGTGACTACCAGTCTAACTAGTCTCCATTCCCCATGGCCGAGGAAAGGAGGAAGTCAGGACTCACCTTGGCCTGTGTGAGAGCATGTTGAAAGGAGCGAAAAGCGAGTTCGCTTGCCGCTGAAAAAGCGTTCTTCCGCCTCATCCACCATCCTGTCTGAAGGGCTCTGACTCACGGACTCAATGTGGGAAGTATTGGCTACAGATATTTCGCCCACAATGTGACCAGAGCTTCCCGGCTCACACAAAGCCCCCTCTTCATCACCGTCGCGTACTCCTAAGGTTCTGCCGCGACAGGAGGGAGAACATGGTGAAGAACAATTGACAGGATGATGAGTCGCTGAGACCGGCACCGCGGCATCAGCGCCGTGAGAGGGCGAGGTGGAGGAGGATGAGGACGAGGAGGAGCTAGATGAAGACGAGGCGGAAGTGGCGGAGGCGGGAGAAGAGAAATTGGCAGAGGACACCGCGGCAGTGTCAAAGCCGTCGAGCGATGCCACGCGGTTGCGAGCCCTTCCGAAAGATCGAAGGAGCCAACTCTCGAAGGTCTTGAACTCCTTCATATCCGCATCATCCCGGTCATAGACGTCAAGCAGGTCGGTAAACGTCACACCACTTGTGCCCACCTTTTCGGAGCTGATTCCCACTCTTTCCTCTTCGTCTGCCATGCTATTTAAAGACATGTAACAACAGCAACCAGTGTGTAAACTGCGGTCCGAAAAAATTTGTACAGCAAGACGCACAGTATTATCACTTTTAGAGGAAACACAAGCTAAACAATTCTCCTGTCGCAGTCTGCCGTCTGAGACTCTGGGCTACAAAAAGTGGCAACCGCCGCATATATATGTCGCAGTTAGAGGAAATAACTGTGAATATTCGTTTAAGAATGTGCTATGAACCACGCCCATAAGTGCATACTTACGCTGGTCTCTCCTCAGCCCTAAGGGTGGGGATGGCGTCTGAAAGGGTGCCAACGGTTGGATATCATTCCCCAACGAAAGAAACCAAACCAGCCCAGCTTACGTGACATGGTGCATAAATATAGCATCTGCGACGGTTTACTTGGGAATCCCGCTAAGACTACGAAAGTTTTTATCCAAAGAACCAGCGTAAATTTTGCAGAGACCAATGACTTAGGATTGAGGGCCAGTGCTGCTGTAGGATCAATTACACAGCTTGATTGCGGCTCGCATAAGGAAGAAAGAGGAGATCCGTCCTTCGGTAATTATTGTGAAGATTGCAGAAGTAACTGAAGAATCTTTCCAAACGTCTTGGGAATAGTTCGGAAAGTCCATATCAGAAAAGGCCCGAAGGCTGCGAACGTATTTGGGGGAAAGAGATGAGGTTGAACCTGAGTAATTGGTGGCATTGAAAACGCTATACGAGATCATGCCTTGATATGAATCACAGAATGTCTACAGTATGAAGGAAATTAGTCTGTTCCTCAGAATTCCGCCTCCTTATAAGCTGACCTTGGCGGATGAGGGGTTGCAGACAGAGTTTAAAAAGGCAAGCGATCGGGCGATATTAGCTATTTATGTCGCTACCGAATTCCATGCACAATGCCTGGGAAACCGATTAGGCATGCTTGCAAAATAGCCAATATAAAGAGTGTCTGGATGCCGAAAAGTTTTTACAAATAGGACGCCTGGAGGAGGTGCGCCGCTGCTCCTCGACAGTGCTCTTGGGCTTTCTAATTGGGGTCTCGGAGGGCACAAGATTGGCGTCAAATACTTTCTTTCTAATCTCACTTTATGGAAAGGGTTTGCTTACTGGGGTATTGTTGCTACCAAAAGGGAAGCGTTGCAAGTATCTACAGTGGGAAATACGTTTTTTTCCTTGGTCTTCCGAACGGCTCCGGGTGAGGCCTGGTTGCTCAGACAGTTAGAGCGCTGACTGAGCCCAAGCCTTGTCCTTGCTGTCGTGTGTTCGAATCCCACCGAGGACGCTGAGTTCTCCACAATTGAGTCAAATGAAACAAATTTGTAAAAAGCCTTGGCGAGGCGTCGCTGGGGTATAGTTATGGAGGATAGCTCATGCTTTCGATGCTGCACTACATTGCAGGAGCGCGTGGACCGCATCGTGTCTGTTGTAATTCTAGACTACTTTACAAAGGTTAAACTAGAGTCCGACATCCTTGGAGTGGTTGAAGCGGAAGACGGAATGGGCATTTCTCCCTCAGTGCAAAATCTTTAATCCATCAAAGATGTTGATAAGTTTTTTCAGGTGATAAGGAGGATTTGAAGTACAGTACGTGACCTAACCCATGAAACCTGATAACGGAAAATGATGTGAGGATTTCTGGACGTCTTAAACATTGCACACTTTGCTTGCTCATCCATCCCCTTCAATGAAATGTCCTTTTCTTGTGCAGAAATTGTGTTTACGAAATTACATCCAGCAAAATATTATTAAATTTTAGCGAAAATGGACTTTGCAATATATTCGGGCAATTTCCTTCGTTAATACATGCCCTGTACTTCGGTTGCGCATTTGAGTGTGTTTCTCATTGAAAGGAGAGTAATTTGCCCGCAAGAGTTTAGATAAAAAGAGGTTGCCGGACTTGAGAATGTATTTTATGTCCGATGCTAACCATGGTAATCAAGTTGCCAACGCAAAGGTTATTTTAAACAAACCAGATGTTTTATCGACTTATAGGTCATATTAGCAGGTCCGTGCGACTTAGTGCCCTTAAGTGCAGTAATAACGCAGACAGGGATTCCTTCGCTTAAATGGGCTGAGAGTGTTTTGCCGTTTGGACAATTTTATGTGCTGTCACCGAATGGCCATTCCCAGTTTTGAACATATTAAACATTACTTGACGTGTAGTCTATCTTCTGCACATACCTTATTCAGAAATGGAATGAGCAAAACATTAGTAGTTTCAACAAAATATCAATAATTATATGGGCACTCTGCCGTGCATGCATAATCGAAGAACGGAATCTAAAAGTGAGCAAAACCAGTGCAAATAGCCGCAATATATACAGAAATGCATGTTCTTACGTTTGCGGTAGAGAAATATAAGTATTATTTAGGAACCTGAACGGCCAACGGTGTCAAATTTTTCTTAAAGAGGTAACTTATTAGAGAAAGTTTTCTAAATTATCGAAGGCATATCCGTTACTGTCTCTCATTGTGGACGGCCATTTTATTCGAAAATGAAGTTTCACGTTTGTATTCAAAAAGCAAGTAAAACTGTACCCAGGAAGTCCAACTACCAATACCCTGGAACTTGTAACAACTAAGTAGCCACGGGTGAACACTGATCATTTTGACATGCTATCTTGGAATCGCATTTCTGCCATTGTTAGGTAATCACTCTCTACGTTTTCCTGAGGAGGAAAGGGTGGAGAATGTTTTTGCCAATGGTGCGTGTCCGCTTTTAAGATGTGATGGGTCAGATGCAAAGAAACGAGAGTAACTAATGTAAGAAGTACTTCGGTACTAATAGTAGGTGGTTGGAGGAATATAAGTACGCAAAATTAAAACTACGATGGCACTGATCAGTCAGAGAATGGGATGAGTAGGATTGGACAACCACAGAGTTGGAATGCCAAAAAGGACAAACCGGGAATGCCGATCAAGGAAGGAAGTCTCCTCCAGTATTTGCTGACTATCTGAGGGCAGTGGGTCAACGACCAGGTGGGCACTGTCGTGAAGTCGAAAATTTAGCAGTGACTCGTCCTCGTGCATCCACTTATCAGAGTCCACTTCCTGAAGGCGGCCGGCTTCGCAGACACTAGCTGAGCGACTGATGTTGTCACCAGCTGACTTTGCATTAGCAGGTGGTGGATCTAAGGGGTCATAAAGTCAGAATTAGTTAGTCGTGTGATAAAACCCTCGTGTTTTCAAATTCATAAAAAACGGGAAGTGTGCTACGTTAAACGGCGCACGTTTAGTGGTCTGATTGCTTAAATCAAGTAAGATCTCGTAGGTGCTGATAAGGTTTTGACAAGTGATCGTCTCTAGGGGGGTTAAGAGAATCACGCACTTTGATAGATGCCAGCACACAAGCATAGCAAAAAAACAATGACCAATTATGGCATAACAGGGTCGTAAGCTCATTCCACAAACTGACCAGCACGCGCAATTGAAAATCTGTTAGTCAGACTGTACCTCTTGCCACGACCATCTTTAACATGTGTTTTGGACGTTTCAGTGAATTCATATAAGTTAGGACGGGTTTACTTGTGGCGGCAAGACTCCTCTGTGTAACGTTTCCGTTACGATGATTTGGGCATTTTAGGTGGAAGGCAAGGAGGTTTACGGGCCGTATTTATCTCGTTCGGAGGATGGCTGCTCCGGAGGGCGGTACCACCCCGTAGTTTGATGCGAACTCTTAGGGACCTTAGTCGGTTTGTAGGCCTTGGTGTACTTACTGTCCTACCCGTCTGCTTCTGTAGCCGCGTTCACATGGAATAGTCGCTGTATCAGGCGCAGAGCAAACATCGTGACGATGCAGCTGCACAAGTGGAGTTGGATCCGCCTAATATAAATGCATCTTGCCCGCAAGTCGATTTTCTGTCTTGAGTAGGTGGAATCCGCTCTGGCTACATCACCCTCAGGATCCTCCGAAAGCGGTTCGAGCGGGCTGGTTGAACTTTTTCGCTCGATGGTCCACATTCCTGCGCCATTTTCGATGCAACAGTTTAGCATACATTCAATGTGTGTTTCCCAAACTGCCCAACGTAGTCAGACGATGAACCCTGAAGCAGGTTTATGGTGCAGTCTACTAGCAGTTGATGCTGTCTAAAGAACAATGGTCATCCTGTCCGTATTGACAGACAGTTGCAAGCTTGGGCATACGGATGATAGGAGGCCCAAGATCCGACCGGCTTTTGTTCCCGGGTGACTTTGCCTGTGCGGCCGTTGACGCATAGGAAACGCCAGGCTTGCCCGAGGACGGTCTGAATTCCAGGCAGATAAAACACTTGCCGTTGAAGCGGAAGTTTCGGCTGAGGTTTGCTATTAAATTCTATAATTATCCAACAGCATTGCAGGGTGAACAATATAGATGAGGACTTAAACAAGTATGCAAACCTGTCCTGCGCCACCTGTCGTTGGCAGTCAAGGGGTCCCAAGTTAATCAACTGTCAATAAAGAGAGCTGTCGTCCCTCCAATTGCCTGACCATCGGCAAACGTTAGTGAGTAGACGTTTACAACAGGATCATCGCCGTTACCTCAGTTCCTTATAGCTAACAGGACTGTTGCGGAGGGTCCGTTGGCAGTGATTTCTACAACTCGATATTTATGTCTGAATGTTGATGCTTAGGTTTATTGCAAGAAAGTCACCTGTCCAAGGCGAATGCGTTGATTCCTCCTTATTAATATTGGGGGATTTCTGATTCAAGACGGCAAGTTGTACTTGAGGCTAAGAATTTTTCAGCACTGCGACCGTCGTAGAACAGGAACGCACTGTTCTGGATAGCTGGACACCGTAAAACTAGAAGCAGTATCTAACTTAATGCTGTTGTCGGGGAGGTAACATGATTAATGAGCGGGAGCAGAGGAACGCGAAGATTCGGATATGAACGGTTTCGTCTCTGCGACGCAACGTGCCGAAATGCGAATAGGAACGTGCGGGGTTCAATTTGGGTCAGAGTAGCTAATTTCACGAACTCAATAACTCCGTCTTTCCATCTTGAAGGCAATGAAAGGCGGACCCTTCAGACCTCTTAAAGGTGCATTTACGCCTTCACTTACCCCTGTTAAGCCGGTTACATTGATCGAATGATTAGGCGCCTATGCAAACGGATGCGAGAACACCATCCTGACCGACCAAGTCGAGGCATGGAAAAGTCTATCTCCGGCGTAACTGTAGGCCACCTGATTGACAACGTCCAGTAGGTGGATTTCAACTAAACATTTTGAGTCATCTACGAAGCTCCCGCAGGACATTTCAAATGTCTGCGCCAGTGGCTACCTGCGACAGCAGACGCAATGGTCATGCAGCTGGTGAACCCAGCCTTGTGCTCACAGAGGGCATTCATTGAGACCCTCCAAATTCCCTGGCCCAAACTGGGTGTCACATATGTTAATCCGCATCCCACTACCGATCCCCTTGGGTCTATTAAGGAACACTACGCTGTACAGGTATAGACTCTGTTGAGGTTAGGACAACTGCAATAATGTCTCTAACTGCCCACATCTCAGCCACACGTACTAGACAGGCCCAAAATTTCTCTTTAATACCCATTAGCGTGCCTTCGCATACTCCATACAAACCCTTCGGTCTCTGACAGACGTGAAACTAAGCGACTTTGTCCCCACGAGATGGAATCCATCTAATAAAAAGGGAGCCAACACTGAAAGCGATGGCCTGGATTTAGCACTGCTTACAAACATTCAAGACATCTGCACAAATAAAATAGCGCCTCATGTCCGTAACACGTTTAAAGAATTGCGCCGTTGCGTCAGGTCTAAATGAAAATCACACATGCGTGTAGCACGTAGTAGACGGAGGCTTCATGGCCCGTCAGTTCAACCTCATCTTCAGTCGTCTTGCCTTTGTCCTGTCAATGGGAGCGGCAGGTGCCCCTCACTCTGTCCTCACTACAAACCACCTCTGGACAGCGGTCGCCCTCGTTGCTTGTGAAAAGGACTACATTACGTTTTGCAGTCTAAAGAACGTAAAGCAGAACCCATTTGAGAAGCCGGTGTAAGAACTACCAGCAAACCCTAATTTCCTTACTATTTAAAATGTGCTGTTCTTTTTCGTAGGGTTGGAGGTCTTTTTAGGTAGAAAACCGTGGTAAACTGCTTGATGCGCGATGGTGACCTTGCACAGCTAACGACTTTGTGGGTAAAGACACAGTTGTCCTTCTTCCTGACCAGTTGACTGTGGGGTTATCTAGGGCGGGAACGCGCATCCCAGATCGTCATAGTGACTTCGTTCATGCTAGCAGCAGTGCTGGGCAGTTGGATTATTCGCATTCTGACCGCAATAAACTCACTAAAAAGCTCCAACCAATGGGTCAACAGTGGCATCAAGCAGGTTGCCGTGAGCATGTCAGTCCTTGCCAATAGAAGCGAAGAGACGAGTCCCAGTAAGCAGTCTTGAGGAAGGAGACACGATCGCTGGGACAAGAGCTTTATTAGCCTGAAATTTCGGATTCCTGCTCGAACCCAGCATCAGAGACAAAAGCAGATGATGGGTTCGAGCAGGAATCCAAAACGTCAGGCTAATAAAGCTCTTGTTCCAGCGATCGTGCCTCCTTCCTCATGTCAGTCCTTGTCCAGATAGTTGTCCACTGAAGGAGGGGCGAAGGAGGGTTTTCAAAGGCATTGCCTATTACCCTTAAAATATACTGGCCTAACAGCCGTTTAGCTGACAAGCTCCGATATTTGGCGCTGAGTAATTTACCAAAGTCGCCTGTGCTTTTTGGCCACTCAGGCACATCCCGTAAATCTACCTATTCATTAGGCTGGACAATCTCAAATTCAAATGGCTCAGGACGGGAGCCGAAGAAGTACCCAGAAAAAGCCTCGTTCATAAGGGAGAAACATTGATTACCTTCCACAAGGCCACTGAGGAAGTTGCAATATTAATCTAAACTGTCCTATCACCTAGACATCCAAACAAAGGATAACATATAGACAAGTCTGGCCATGGAGAAGCAACAGTGTCCTGTTAATCCAAGTGCTCACTGAAGAACGTAACAACGGAGGCGCTAATGTTTTTTAGCAAGCACGCAATCATTTATTGTAAAGGCTTTGTTTCTTTAGGCCTGCCCCATGGTGTCCTTCATCCTTCACGAAAACGTGTTAAGAATACGTTCGTGCAACCTGGGGATTGGTAAACAGCAATACTCGTAGGGGGGATTTTAGCTTTTATACCGAAATCAAAGGCTGAATAATGGGGGAGAGGGTGGAGGGAAAGTAACGATATGGAAGATGTTCATTACCGTAGGACGATAGTAACGATAGTAGCGGACCCAGTTTCGAGTCGACAGAACTTGAAGACAAGCTTTTGACAGCCTCAACCTGCAAAGATAAAAAGTGAACGATTGAAACGCGAAGAATAGTGGATTCCCCAAAAACATAATGACGACGTTACACAAGAAGTGTATTTCTGGAGTTCGGGTCCGACTGTGTGTTCCAACAACCCACTCTACCGTCCTCTGCCTGGAACATGGAAGGCCCAGCACCAGGAAGAACGACCTCCATTACGGGCTTTTCTTGTGATAAATAACAGCATTCGACAGTGTTCACTGTTTTAGAGAAAAAGAGGGTCTTAACAAAAAGGTATTTTTATCCTTTCGGTTCTCATAAGCAGTGGAAACATACAGTAGATGTGCTAACTCATGAAATGTTAACCGAAATCCTGAAATGCGTTCTCGACTCGAAAACATTACTTAGGCAGGGTTGTCATACTAATCACCATGCGATATAATCCCAAGATAATTCAGTTACTTCAGGATGCCAGCTCTTGAATGAACTTCTTTCCAGCCGTCTAAAGAAACTAGGCGCCCTAAAGAGTGACTACTTAAGTAGTATGGACTTTTCTCGTTGATTTTAGATGCCCTTATAGATTCAAATATATTTTCCAGAAAACATGCATAGAAGTATTCATTTTTTCACTTAGTAAAAAATAACCTCTTCTACACACTAGGTACTTGAAGGCAGAGTATAATCTGGTTTTAGAAAAACTTATCCAATTTCCGAATAATGTTGTACCCGACCTGCCGTTACGCTTGCATCCAGGGTTTCCAAACTACAAGCTGTATATTTTGCATGTAAGGATAATCGTACATTTCTATACAATATTAAGAGAAGACCATATGGGGGTTCATAAAATTTAGCAAAGGATTTGAGCCATATCGTAAACTCTACAAGCAACATTAAGGAATGCAGACACAATGTTTTATGAACGGGCACTTCACGGTCTTAAGAAATTTCATAATTAGAAACTTTTTTTAAAACCGAGTTATACCCTTCCTCCAAGTGTGCAATTTGCAGAAGATGTTATTTTTTACTGACTAAGTAGAAGAATATTTTATGTGTTTTTTGTGAAATATACAGCAGGTGGGCTAACTCGTGAAATTCCAACCGAAATTCCGAAATGCGTTTTCATTTCGATAAGATTAATTAAGCAGGCTTGTAGAACTAATCATGCAGCGTAATTCTGCAATAAGTCAGTTACCTCAGGATGCCGGCTTTCGAACGAACTTCTTTCCGGCCGCATGCAGAAGCCAGACTAAAAAATGACTACTTAAGTAGCGTGCATTTTTCCCATTGATTCTCTATGCCCTTAGAAAGGGTAGGGTATAACTCGGTTTTAAAAAGGTTTCTAATTATGAAATTTCTTAAGACCGTGAAGTGCCCGTTCATAAAACATTGTGTCTGCATTCCTTAATGTTGCTTGTAGAGTTTACAATATGGCTCAAATCCACTGCTAAATTTTATGAAACCCATATGGTCTTCTCTTAATAGTGTATAGAAATGTATGATTATCCTTACATGCAAAATATGCAGTTTGTAGTTTGGAAACCCAGGATGCAAGCGTAACGGCAGGTCAGGTACAAATTTTTCCAAAACCAGACTATATCCTACGTTCAAGTACGCAGTTTGCAGAAGACGTTATTTTCTACTAACTAAGTAAAAAATAAATATTTCTGTGCGTGTTTTCTGTGAAAAATATTCGAATTTATAAGTGCATCTAAAATCAATGAGAAAAGTCCATACTACTTAAGTAGTCACTCTTTAGGGCGCCTAGTTTCTTTAGACGGCTGGAGAGAAGTCCATTCAAAAGCTGGCATCCTGAAGTAATTGAATTATCTTGGGATTATGTCGCGTGGTGATTAGTATGACAACCCTACCTAAGTAATCTTTTCGAGTCGAGAACGCATTTCAGGATTTCGGTTAACATTTCATGAGTTAGCACATCTAGTGTAGGTTAATGTCGACTAAACTAAATGTAGTCTCGAGTATTGGTGGTTAGGCGCGTAGCAGATACAAAGTTTTAGTGACAACTAGTAGAATGACGAGAGCAGCAATAGAAGTGCAAACATGTTAGCAGCGTCAGTCAATTCCACTGTTTTTTGCATCAAAAGTAACGGTATTCCGGAGTTTACATCTACGAAGCCCTATTGATGAGAGATTGGTAGTCGGTCACCATGACTGTCAGTTCCCTTCAACGCGGCCAACAGGTCGAGTGCGTAGGATGAGGTCATCCTAGCAAAACGCGAAAATGCAAAAAACAGTACAAATGGTCATCTCGATTTCGAGGTACTTTGTGCGCGTGTCCCAGAAGCCGAATTTATGCCTGGATCACCGAAAAGCCTGCATGTGCATGAACCTCATAATTTCCACAGGTAAACATGCTGAGGAAGACGATCATTACTGCTAATTATGGTAGTTCCATGCTGAGGGTTACCGTATCACGAATGCTTGCTCACATTGCATTTAATTATCACCAAGTTCCCGATCAAATTTAAGACAGTTGGCACATCCGATCCGCAGATCAAAGACCACGGAGCCAGATGTGCGCTCGAAATCAGCTCCCATCATATTCACCCAGGTCTTCATTCGGCCAACTAGGCACCGCCATCAGCTAGCATTAGATTGAGGCAAGACGACGACTCGGACAATTTCATCCTCAGGTCAACACAGCGCATGACTGTGCCATCCTGAGCTAACAAGTAAGGAGGCCAGTGAAACTGGATGTCCACTTTGGAGACCAGCGCGCACACGCGGGACACCACCAACGTGAAACTCAAAGCAGCGTATTTTGCAGCTTACTTTGCGGCCTACTTTGGCAACTTTCGCGCACATGTGGGAAACCGTGTTCCTGCAAAAGACCTCACAGGCATCGCAATGTTATCAGCGGACTCCAATTCCGTAATACGCGAACCGCGACCTCCTGTAATATCGGGGTAGCCTACAAAAACACGCTCGCAAACCCCCATTATCCTATATTTGAACAGTCAGTGAAGGCGTGTGGCCCCCGTGAGTGACACAGGTGATACAGAGGGAGCCATAGCCCTTCCCATTCAGGCGGACATTAGTCCTTGTTCTTTGATAGCAAACTTTAATCAGTCGCAGTTACTTCGACGTCACTCGTCACATAGCGTGACAGACTAGAGGGGACCTCTCTGGGGACAGAGGCCAAATCCACAAAACAAACGAGAGTGGGCTGATGGATGGGAGCATTGCATCGTTCACCAGAGTGCCAGGGGTTCGGGGCCCGCCTAGTCGACACTACCCTGGCAATGCCCTTCGATTGTTGCAACGGTAAAAAAATTACCATGGGAAAACTACAACACCTGCGGCATTCGACTATTCGGCGAAGCGAGGAGTTCCTAACAAGAGTAAATATTGAAATTGGGAAGTCGTCTTTTTTTCAATGGCACTACAGACCCCCAATGACAAGGGTACACTTCAGAAACCTATCCAATTATATCTGAGAGTTGTTTGCTGTCGCACGGGTTTACCCTATACTGAGCATGCGTTTCTGTCTTCGTGAACAAATTAGGCTGTTTTGCCATAAAGCTCCCCAAGCCCATTTCCGGCCTCAAGAATAAGTCCCACGCAGTGTTTTATCTGATAGATTGGCATAACGTTAAGTAAAACTCTGTTTGTAGACTCATTAAACCGAGGTTTATAAAGAAACTCGGAGTCAATTGCAGTGATTGTGAAAAGGAGTAGTCGATGGGATTCCTTTACTCTGTTACACCAACACCACTGAAGCGCAAAGTTCGATAATTTGACCGTAAAAAATGCTAATGCTTACAACAGCCGAGAGAGACCTTGGCAGTTAGAGATGGCGAGGATGGGACCTGTCTACCAGCTTAGCTTCGGACTCCTCTTTTAACGTACGCTACCTGCAGGACAGGCAATCCTGGAACCTTAAACTGGTGTCCCGGGGGCAGAGGGGAGTGAACTGAGGTATCCCCTTTTCAACCTATGGCCTGCGAGAAAACGTCCGCTGTTAAATTACCCCATGCAAACTTTTCTCCGACGAGCTAGGGGCTAACCAGGTCTACGGACGACAGGGGGGATATGGTCTGCGCACCCTCGTTGGACGTCCCGATAATCAATGCCGTTGACAACACCAACTGTTCGCCCAAAAAACAATAACAGTCGACTATCGATGGACGGCTCGGGAGGAGAGCAAAAGAAATAAGAGCGGTATTCTTGACTTACGAGTAAACGGTGGCCTGTCTCCGAAATGACGAAACAAGGTGGTCCCAAAAGGCCAAAACTTTTCAACTTTGAGGTATTAGTAGCTTCCGATGCACTGGGCTCCATCACTACGTCAAACATGTCACAGATGCCCTGTAGGATACAAGTCATCTCATCAGTATCGGTGGACTCCGTAGGTTTTCTGTTTGATAAGATGCGAGTCATCATTTCGTCTGCAGCAGAGAAGATTACAGAAAAATCCCTTTTTAGCTTTTCTGCCAGACGATTTTTTTCGTGGTCAGGTGCGCCTGCGGAGGCGTGCTGCAGAGCGGCGCCTGAGATCCGAAGGATTTCCTGCAGAGAATAAAGGTAAAGGTATGGTAACTGTTAACTGGAAGATCAGCTTCATACGTCATAAAATAGAACTCAAGAAGACCATCTCAAATGTTGAGCCCCATATGAGAAAAAAAAACAATTTAACCATCGTCGGTGCTCACGGCTCAATTACGTAGCCAAAGCCCCTCCTCGGGTTTGGAACGGCTAAGAACTTAAGTGTACTAAGACGGCTGAAACGCCAGGAACATACTGACTCCCAGCAGCCTTATCCACATAGGCGACTGATGTTCTGATCACTTACGCCATCAGTCCATCGCAGTTTATTTAGATATCTAAAGAAATGAACCCAACTCCAATTCCCTTCACATGGTTTGAGTTCTGATTGAAGGAAACGGGATTGCATGTCAAAAACACTGAAGCTTTATTTTTCTATCGTAAATTTATAGTGGCTATCGTCTTCGGAGGGTTTCAAAATAAAAGGAACAATCAGCCCTGTGAAAAAGAAAAATTGTCGCTCTGTGACAGGTCCTGGAACTCCATAATTCAGGGCAACCAGTCGTCCTGGACGTAAAAATTGCCTTCAGATCGGTATTCTGAAAGGCAGTGCAGGAAAGTCTGTCAAAGTGCAACGGTTAAAAAGTTAGTAATCTCGGAGGGACGCTACATTAACAGAGCAGAGATTCGGAACCATCCTGCGTAGTGGTCAGCAGAGATATATGAGACAAGCAAGCCAGAAAGTTTTATCCTGCTCGCAGTCGATGGTTGAACAGTGATTATACTTCAGGCACAGCACCTTCGAAGTGCAAGACTTTTCGAAATACGAATGATTTTCGAAGGAAACAGCGAATGACAGGTTGAGAAAGGCTTCATTTCAAAGCAAACAGTGGAATGATAAGTGACAACCAGGAGCTAATATAAACCTCTTACCTTCGGTCTGCCTTATGCCAAAAGAAAGATTTTGCAGTCTACATATGCAGCTACGTGGTCTTTTAAAAAAGGGTTTTCTTCGTGCATCTGAGCATAAAGGTCGGCACAAGACTAAACGAACGTGATCAAGTTAACGATGATGAAGAATGTCGACGTATCTTTTGCAAACCTCTGGATCTGCAGACAATTAGTCAGCTGGTTTATCTCCAACTGTAAAAACTCGTTCTACGTGTCTTATGGCAGCCATGGCTTGAAAAAGAAAACAGACAGCTATTCAAGTAGATGGATTCAGTACACTGGGAACTTAATCATATCATCGAGTAAGGTCGGGCACAATAAAATAGTTGTATAGATAAGCTGGGACCTTCCCCTACGTCAATTTGGATTATTGTCCAGAATAGAATTGAACTACGGTTTTTCATTATTCCGTTATTAATAAGGTTTGACCACTCAGCAGATTCTCAATTCAAGCATCGGAATTCCAAAACTCGGCAGTCAGAGCGCTGAGCAAGTTGCCACACTACGAAGTCTGGACGAAAACGGTATTGATAAAAGTTCCTTTCGGCAGCACAGGCTATCCAATGGAGAACCAGAGATCCCAAAGTCGCCATAATATGCTCGTCTTCTAACGAGATGCTAATCTCCACTGTCGCTTCCGGGGCAGAAGGGGAATCGCCAATGCCCGGCTCATCAGTGCGGGGGAATAGAAAACTGTTTGCTCAACAATAAAGGGGTGATAAAAGTAACATGAGAATGTCGTTCAATAATCTACCCTGATTGCAAAACGCAGGGGGAAAGCTACGCCCTGTCATGGGGCTCCGAGATTAGAGCCCCTGGGAGGCGGTCACATAACGGTGAGCGAATACTCGCGAATCGCTACTGGCAAAGAGGTGGATGGCACAAGTTATCGTCTCCAACTTAGAAATACACCATGATCAAATTATCAAGGTCTAACCTTGCCTGCGACTGTCTCTGCTGATGGGTTCGAGTGAGAATCCGAAACGTCAGGCCAAGAAATTTTTTTGTTTCAGTGATCGCATCTTCGTCTTTTCAAGATCTAACCTCCAGTTCTCGGCCCGAGGTTGGGTTATGACTAAATGCTGACAGCAAATGGGCCAGAAGTGGCCATTCCAGAGTTCCTTTTCCTGGTCAGCAGCTTATCACCTGTTGCTTGCAGATAACTGTGCAAAGAGATTTAGAGGTTTTAGGTTTAGAGCTCCAAAAACAAGACCATTAAGGTCCATTTTCATCCTGAAATCCGAGGCCGGTGGCATGAACCCTCATCGCCAGATGGTCGGTGTCAACTGAAGAAATCCGTTCGATTTCACTTCAGCCGTCTTCAGGGGATCCTGAATGCAAATTCGTAGAAAAAGATTTCAAACGCTCGGGTCTGCGAATTACCCGTTCGGTCATTTAGAACGCATTTAAAGTAAAGAGGATTAATGGCCACCAACTTGAAGAAGAGAATAGTTTCAGGTACCATGGAGGAGAAGGTGGTCAGTGACAGAGTAAGGATGACATCGTCTCCTAATTCAATGCTGCTCGCTAACTTTTTGCAATCCTTAGGAAGTGTCATGGACCTGGTGCGCCATCTCCATTGCCACAAAGATTCGTGTGTATCGGAGTCGTGCGATCAGTCCTCCTATGAGGTTGTGAATACTGGACTGTGTGAAAGAAAGATAAGCTATAACTGGACGTTTGAACGCCGCCGGAGGGCCCTCTTCACGGTAAAGGAGATTGACTTCATCTAAAACGATACAGTCCGCGTTCGAAGCGACGTCGCCAAGATATCCCCGCTCATCTAATAATGAAGACCGGGGTGGTTTGGTCATGTTCTTCGTCTTCCGCTGTCCTTGACCCAGCGCCCAATTAAAAGCTGGTCTAACACAGCTCGCAAAGACATGGAATTGGTTCACGGGCCGTCTGAGTCGAGAACTCCAAACCTGGTGCCGCGGATCGTTTCGCGTAGATAGGTATAATTTTCGACATCATAGAGGCCGGCTAAATGAGACGTCATAACCGTACCTAGTACAAGTACAAGGACGTCGTCTTCGTTTTGCGATTCGTTGTAGACTAAATATCCGGTCGACATAGTCCCAACCAGAACAAAAAACACCTTGGATTTCTCTTGTCCGTGCGGCCGTTGTGGATCGAAAATGGTTAAGGAGAATACCAGTGAGGGTCCTTGCGACGACGTCCATCAATCTGATACCTCTGTACCTGCAACATTCGGTCTTATCACCTTCTTGAAGAATGCATGTGGAACCATGTTACTTCGGTGCGCCATACCCGACGAAATATCGTTTTGGACTGCTCAGAATTAATACCAGAACAATTTGTGTAGCTTACAGAATGGCAGTCGCTCTCCGTGCACGGCGTTTTTCGGAAATTTTGGATTACTGCGTGGATTTCGACAGCGGGTGGAAGTTGATCATGGCGGCTGCAGTGGAAGTCACATTAAGTGCATTCAAAGATGGTGGACTGAGGGATTCATTAAAGTGCTCTTAGCACCTCGGCAACCGCCCTCTCAGTGACGTTACAAGGAAAATATGAGCCCCGTAATGGCGGACTTTGCATGTCGGAATAACTGCTGGCTACCCAGTGCGCCTATGAGCACTAAAACGACTTGTAATTACAGTTAGCCGTAAAATAAACAGATTTAAACCTGACTAACAGCCAACTTCGGACCAACAGTGTCAGCCCTAAAAAGATGCGTAGAATTGAAGCCCAGTAAACTTACAACCACATAAGATTCCAGAGAGTCTTAATTTTACGTAGCATGACGTTGCCCAGCTCTTCGCGGTGCGCTTTTCAGATTACGGAATGTGCTGCCTTCAGTTATCAGGCGTTTACGAATGTTTTCGCCTTTACTACAGCGGTCTTTGGCAGTTGTGGTCAACATGGTGTTTTAATCGCTCCAGGTCATCAGACAAACGTCTCATTCATGTGCTGGAGACCGATGTCACCGGTGATTGCGGTGGTTAGACCTCGTGCTGTTGGCGTCAGCATTAGAACTTCTGTAGGATATCCCCCGATGGTGGGTTTTGGACGAATTTCACACCGTATTTGGGGATGCAATAATATGTAACCACGTCGTTGCAGAGATCGTAATGCCGAGATAAGTAGGTTAGACGAATATGAGACCAGTTCTTGACGAATATGCAGTATGAAGATGTTGCGGAAGTATTAATTACCTTGTCAATTTTGTTATGTTAAAAATATCTGTTTTCGACGTCTTAGGATGCACCTGGTCGCCAGGTTGTCAAACTACACAGCAACACCCAGAATCAACTTGACTGTAATCTCATCTGAGCACGTTGAACCTGTTGAGTGCCAGACTCCCAAGCGTTGTGTGCGGCTAACACCGTCAGTACAAATAACCGTAATCGTACTTACATGAAGGTAGGAATAGGGTTCATTGTATGTGAACTGCGGCTCAGAGTACAAATAAACTGTGGCGTTACGTGACTCTATAATCCGGGGAGTAACACGGGATTATATGCTTATTTTCAGCCGTTTCAGTCTGCTGATTATAACGACAACAGCCTCTAAAGTATCAGCAGTCGGAATCGACAGATTTTGAAGTAACTCTCAGACGTTAGGATACAGCAGTCGTTGCCAGAAGGAGAGGATTTTTAATAGATAATCTGAATGGCTACTAGTGCTAGGAAAGCTCATTTTCTTGAAAAAGCAGCCTTCGGACTAGAGGCGTGAACTCACGCACCTGCACGACCGCCCCAAACACTGAGCTAAAAGCGATAGATACATCGGACGTGTTTCAGATGATTGAGATGCGACGATTTAGCAGACCTGAAGGTGAGTCAGCCCCATCATTGGTCGTCCTCGGTAATCGGAGATGACCAGGCTACGCTGATGACGTCCACGTGGGAAACAATGTCCAGACAGACAAAACTTTTTGTTCAGCTTCTAAATTCGTCTGCTTTCACCCATTTAGCTGCGTCTTGATCTGAAGTATCCCTGGAGTTCAACCATAACTGCCACTATAGTCCATGATTTATGAAGAACTTGTGGCTACAGCGTAACTGGTGAGGAGACACGCTACCGGAGATAACTATCCTCTGGCAGAAATCTCCATGAGTTGTTCAACGATAAAAACTGGCTGGTTCGGCGACCTTCAAACCCCATATTTGGAGAGCATATCACAACGGACCTTGAGGCCGTTGCTGACATGGGGGTGTCGGCGAGGTTCTTTGCGGCAGTGCAGAGCACGGCGTCCCATCTCTGAGCGATGGACGCAAAAGTGGACATCCAGTTTCACAGTGGTGGTAGATATCCGCCTGTTCACAGCAGGCAATGGAACTCTTAGGCCAGCGGGTAGTAGCTGACGCTTTAGTTCGGAAATTCTGCCGAACGTGTAGAATACGGGCAACCGAGAAATTGTACGATTGGTCGGGAACAGAACATCCTATCACTGGCTTCCTTACTTGTTAGCTAGGATGACACAACCATGTGCTGTGTCGACCTGAGGATGAAATTGTCCGAGTCGTCATCTTGCTCCAATCTAATGCTGGCTGGTGGCGGTGGCGGTGTCTAGTTGGCCGACTGAAGACCTAAGTGAATATTATGGGAGTTAATTTTGAGCACACATCTTGCTCCGTGGTCTTTGATCTGTGGATCGGATGTGTCAACTGTCTTAAATTTGATCGGGAACTTGGTGCTACTCAAATGCAATAAAAGAAAAGCATCCATAATGAGGTTGGTCTACAAAGTCAGGACTGTTGAATTAGTCATTTTGCATCTTGTCGAACGTAATGGAGAGACCTATTTTCGTTTTAATTGTCTGACTGACCGTTGTGTCACCCTTACACAAAAGAAGGATGTAATAACAAAGCTTCTGTATTTCGCTGATGGCATAGGCTATTTCTAGTTCTTATATCATTTCCTGATAAATTCCCCTTCTGTCGGTTCTTACTGACTGCTGCTTGACAACTACGTGATAAGAGGATCGGATCTCAGGAAAATCGGATACACGGATAGGTCATAGTCAGTGCCCCGTTCTTAGGTTCACAATTAATGCGGCGCAGGAATCTCACCAAAGTAAAAGTAATGGAATTCCTAATTACCCTCCATTTTTCGTTAAAGTCAGGCAGAACAAATAGCAGAACAAATAGCTGCCTATGCCATGCATGATTAATTCGTTTATGTGCAATTTTTCAACAAAGAACGTCTAGAGTGGGTGTGGTTTTGGTGAGTGCCTTGTGATGCATGCACGTAGTGTGGACTACATTTACTATTTGTTACACCCAGCAACAGTCTATTCCCAGCCTTTACTTACAATGAAAATGTCAATTTCAGTTGCGGCCTCCTAGCCAGTTAACTGCTGAATCTGTAGGAATCATCTCGGTCGAGGAAATCTGGTAAGCCATAAGCAGTCTTATTTTTCTGCGAAACCAAGTAACAAGGCCATTGATTTTTCGATAACCGAAGACAGATCTGTCGGCTGATTTTGCCATGCATGCGGACGGATTCTCTAGAGCAACTTTGGAGTCTATGGAGGAAACAGAGAACATAACTTCGTGCATGGTGTCGGTCAACCGTCTTTTACACAGTCATCCTCTTTGAGAGTTGGAAGCATAGACAGTAATTAAGCCTGCAGGGTTGAGTACCGAGGAGGATGAGCAAGACTAGGATGGCCATTTCTGGAAGGAGACGAGCACGTCCCGTATGCTGGTCAGTGAACGCCTTTCGTATGAATGTAAATAATCAAATTCTTTTAGGCAATTTCGCCTTTAGGCCGAGTTCCGGCGATGCAGTTAAAAGTAGGCTTCCGTGCCATGAACGCCTACTATGTCTTCTGTTGTAGAGCGAGAAGGATATCACACAGGCCAGATTCGTTACATACCACTATGCTCTTGTTCTGGACTCAGGCTAACGGGTTAAATCATGCATCAAAACGTAGAAGTAGATCGTTTACTTACTTCAAACAAACATTGGACACAGTTATGAGCCAATGCGTTTATTTCACTTTTTCCAATAGTTCCAAGCCACTCCGGGGTTTTAAGTGGTGCTCCAAGAAGGGAAATCACAAGAAGCTTTGTGCAGGACAGGTAAAGCGCAATCTTATCCTGAATAGACTTTCGTAGTTTCAGGCGGAATACTCCAATTACGAGAAGAAATTCGATGGGAAATAAATGGACGTTGTCGTGGAAATCTTGAACAAATCCTTTTACGAGGGCACTGGTCAGCGAGCAACTGGAGTTCGGAAATCCCCGTAAAACTTTTCCACACACATGAGGGAACGTGGTGTGTGTTCCGTGAATGAAAATTCGATGCGAAATAACGGAAAGGTACAAGTGGACAGCAGGTAAATCGATCGCAAAGTAACCGGGTAAATCCCCGAAAAAATTCGTGCAATCCTCTTGCGTAACCGGTATGCCTTCCGCGAAGATGATCGAAACTAACAACGATGCACAGAATTTTCGACGATCATTCAAAGACAGGAGCGGTGATATTGACGCCCATAAAACCTGGCAGAGTGCTTTGGTAGTGTTTGCTCGTCCGATTGCTGAAGCGAGAAAAAGTAGTTCGGAAGAGGGCGTGATATGTTGTAGCATCTGTGAGAAACTGTGCACACCATGCTCATTCAAAAACTGGGATGGCAATGGAACAATAGGCTTTGGGTTCAAAAAAATATTTTTTCCAATGTTTGCATCCAGATCACATAACGTAATATTTAACTTGAGCAAATTCCATCTCGAAATACAAACTTTCTCCCAAAAATCAGAAAGTTTGTTTAGGCCGTCTGAAAGCTCGTGAAGTGAGGTCTGAACAGCTCCGGCATTTTGCACAGCCGTTTCTTTAATGTCCAGAAGAACGCCTAAGAGATTTTCTCTCATCGTTTTCGCCGACGAGTCTCACATAAACTAAGAGCTATGTCTGCTCATCGCGACGGAAAGGTGGACGAAAATTGACCAGAAGCATGATTGGCCGTTTGGGAGAATTTGTTTTGACCGCTTAAATTAGCCAACCATATAAACCAGAACCATTGTCTCTACATGGTAGAATGGGGTGTTTGCTTATACAATCGGTTCAGTAATGTATCTGCTATGAACGTGGCAAAATTTTTCTAATTTAGCGGCAGAGCCCATGGACAAAAGTAGTCGAGGGTGTCTTTGCATTTCCCGATCAAATCCTGAAAATTCCTCCTTTCACCCTACCAAAAAATGCCCATCAGTTACGATTACATACGATTTCATATGCGGCCCAGGTTGAAGCGTGTCGTCTTCCCACCTAACAAAAACCATGATCATTCGTCGTTTAGGATGTATAAGAAATCCTTTTTATGGTTAGTCTATTTTACCCCCACCCCCCCCCCCTACCCTTCCAAGGATGGTGTTGAAGAAGTTTCCTAAAAACTACTGTTAAAATAATCCGTCGACCACCTGACTGCGATACTTGAGTGCAATAAATACTATCGAAAAGAACCAGAGACAAAAAATCCCTTGTCCATCACCATCCCTAACCATAACCTGATTGATTGTGACTGCATGCTCCGGCGGTCTTGAATATTCGTCGTCTTGCAGATGACACGTTGGCAAACTGTTCGGAGGGCTCGGGCCCTTCCTGAACACACCTTTTACAATGATGGCATCATGGTTCTCAACCAGACTAGCTTCTTTGCACAGAGAAAACTGGAGAAAGTTGGTCTCGTACACACTTTCGGAAGCGGTCTACCTTCGCTATCAGGAACGACTTTTTGAGACGGTTTTACCTCCTACCTCATGGCATAAGTTACCTTCATATAATATGAAGTGAGCTCACTGCGGGAAAAAATTTCAACGACGTCGTCAGCGACGTAACCCCACAACAACTAACTTCGATAACGTGAAATCAGGTTCTTCTAAGATCTACAAGCCCTCCTATAAACTGTACAAAAGACAGACAGACGGGTCGTCCTTGATGATCACAATGTCCATGTCAGCGCGGAACATGCTGCTTGGAAAGGAGTTCTCAATCGCCACTGGACTGAAATCTGAGAAAGCAATGGCCTTTTCTTGCATGCCTACACAAAATAAATCTCCCCCAGCCAATACCTTTTCGGTCTTCCGATGTGGATGAACACGACATCGGTGATCCTCGTTTGCAGCATTGTCATCTGTCGGACTACGTCCTCATTAGATGGCGTAACCAGCTTGATGTGCCCATGTAACGCCCCTGGACTTGGACAGAGTTGTTTGAATGATGTGACACTTTTGGCGCGAGGACCTAGGGTGGAGATGGCGTAACCGCGTGTCAGTGAAGATGGCCGGTGTCCCTTCCTCTATCATCCGCCGATCCCTTCCCCCTTACCGTACCGCAACGTTCGCACCGCTCTCCGTCTCACTACATCGACATCTCCCTCGGCCCTCCCCTGCAGTTGCCGACAGCGCTGCGCTCCCCATCGGTTATTTAGCTGGCATGTCGGTATCGCCTCTTCACCCAGACAGGTTATCTGATGGCTGTAACTCATTCCAACTGTACGAGTAACTATTCTTATTATACGTACCTCCCATGACTGTCTTGTTATAATTTTCTGTACTCCGTTCCTGACTATAAATTATAAATAAATTTTTAATTTAATGCCAGTATACAGGCATTGTCAAGGGAAGCGATTAAACACAAATCCGACCAGCAGTGAAAAAAAAACTCCTGAGCTTAAGGCATAAAAATATAGTTGATGGTGGTTTTTGTGGTTTGGAGGGCTCAGGAGAAAAAAAACTGTCGGCGGT
>CACRXP010000022.1:45976-112909 GCA_902702965.1 Spirometra erinaceieuropaei | reverse complement strand
TTCGAGACACTTAACGAATGGTTTTCGGTAAAGTGGACCTCTTCGGCTAGCTGTTTTTCTTCAGACAATCTCTTAGCTCGATCAAAAATATCACAAATCAAGGGCAGAACAGAAACATCGTTCTGCAGATGGAAACGACGATAAAGCCTGCGCAATCTGCGACGAAAGGGTAAAGGTAGGAAAATCTCATCCCCAACATTAATAATTTTCTTACGGGGGACAAAACGAGAAATAAGCGGACCCAAAATTTCGTACAGTTTTGCAGTGCAAACATTTACATCCGAACTAAGGAAGAACTCAGTCCAGTCGTAGGAATTAAGGTGTGTTAATAATTCGGTTGAGCGAGTTGATCGGAAATCGCGGAAAAAGTTATACTTTTGGGACGACATTTCGTCAGCCTCGAGTTCCAACGTTGAAACAACTATGTCATCGTCTGAGCCCCCGAGTGGGCCTAGGGATGACACTGACGATGGCAAGCAGCCTCTACAGAAAATTAAGTCAAGTATACTTGAGCCTCGGGTGGGAAAATCAACAACCTGAGTCCACATCCCGACATCCACAGCCTCAAGAAAGTCATCGAACCTTCTGGGGCCTGAAGGCGGAGACCAGCGGACTTCAGGGAGATTAAAGTCACCCGCAACCAGTTGATACTTAAAACTTAAGTCGGCCGCAGCATGAAATGCCTGTGAGAGTAAGCGATCAAAATTGTCATTGGCGTTGTCATTGACGTACCCTCTTCTGTTGCGTGTGAATGAGTATTCAGAGATGCTAACGACTCTGTTCAGATTTATCTCCTCCAGGATCTACTCTCAGCGTTCTCTTACTTTGGTGTGTGCTACCCTTGACGTCTTCGGCCGCTACACCCATGACCAACGTGTTTTGTGTGCACAGCCTTGTTACCGCCGTGATTGGGTTCTAACTGCAACCACGTAGGCGACTGCAAGGCAAGTCTATTTCAATAAATTTAAATTCCGCATTACTTGAGACTACCGAACGCCGACTGAAGGTAAGAATGTTCAGCAACTCCAAACCGGGAGGAGGGTAAGCTCTGCAGGCGCATACCAGTGTTGGAATCCAATGGAGGTAGCTGGGGGATAACATTCAGGCCACTCTGATGGATGTCCTCGGTCGCGGGCGCCGTCAGCATCAGAACAATTTTGATAACGATGGCGAAAATTCACACACTTTCCGAGAAACGCAAGCCACACACGACCTACACCCTCGGGAGTAGCAATGCTAACTTAGCCGAAACTTCCGCTGTTGACGACTAGGATAGCAGAGGCTGGGGGAGAGGTTATGTGGTCCACTTACCAAGGGATCTGCGCCAGCGCCGTATCAGGATAGAGCAACCTCCCCGACGGAGTAGCGTCGTATTCTGGGGCGCTGGCCCGTGCATTTTACAGGGCGTCCTCAACCCGCTATCTAGAGTATGCGGAGAAGCCATCAGCCGATATTCTCAGGTTGATGACAAAGACGGCCTTGGATGTCAGCCCTCCTCTTTGGGGCAATCACAGTCCAGTGGAAAATCCCTGGGAGCGGACATAATTTCAGCCGTAGTCTACAAGTTCGGCGATCCACAACACATGGAAAAGCTTATCCCACTATCCTAAGCAACGTGGTGGCAAGGACACAGTCTTTAGGGCATCAAGTATGCCACTATCGTGCACGTCTAAAAGCACACCGGGAACTGACAAATATTTGATAGTCACATAAACATCTCCCTTCCCAACGTTGTCCGGAAAATCTCCCTCGCCGTAGTACACAAATGCATGAACCTGGAACTGGAGCGGGAAATTCTTCGAGAAATGCATTGCGGAACTACGGACGTGACCTTTGCGGCCCGCCAACTGCCGTGCCAAGAAATGAAGAGAAACTCCTACATCATCCAATCCTATTTGGCAATATTCCTCGACAGTTAATTGCCACGCACTCCGAAGAATCGTCCTGAAATCCTGATGTTCTGAGAAAATTTCAGAAATGGCAGGATATGTACACAATGTGATGATGTCTCTCGTCATGGACAATGGGCCAGTTTCCAAAGCATTCGCAGTGAACAGTGGGCGAAGCATATTTGCCTAGTTGCCCCGCCCTATTCAGTTTCGAGTTATCTTCTAGACCGACGGACGCCTACCTTGAAGAGCGGCAGTGTTTCGACATCAAATACAATGGAAAACTATTCAACGTCAGTTCCCTAAGATCCTATTCGGAGGCAGCTAAAGACGGCGAATACAACCTGGTGTTTACGGATGAGTACGCTCTATCCACGTAGCGCGAGATGACCTGCAGCGACTTTTGGACTTCCAGATGTTCGTCCGCTCCACCTTAGAAATAAATATCAATACAGAGAGGGCAGTGGTCCTATATCAACGGGAGCTACATGCTGACTACACCGAACCGCGTGCAAATGTCTGTGGAACCTGTCTCTACAGCGGAAAAATTTGCGTAGCATGCTATGAAAGGACACAACTGGTCTTCAATAAAAATCATTATTATTAAAAAATAATTGTTATGTGTTAAGAATGTCCACAATCCCAAAAAAATCAGACTGTTTCCCCGGAAAACACATACGGGCGTCCCTCTTGCGTGCTGTCTACGCGTTTTCGATAGCGTTTCGCCATTTCCTGCAGTCACAGTGATTTCTTGGAACATGACTGGTCCGTATATACAAGAAGTTGCTGGGCTCTTATACTCGTTTCTTATTGAGCAGGATTGCACATAATTCTAGGCGACGGGATGCTTTAAACTCATAGTTTTTTAGTGAGAGTGACGTGCAGTTTTCACCATATTTTTGCCGTGGCCGATCCAGATTTTTTCTCTATCCCGTTGACCGTTTGGGACTACAGTCGAACGCGAATATATTTTTTATCCGAGTATCAAGACCGAACGCAGCGCCCTCAGTGCAAAGTTTCGAGGAACACCTAGACCGACGACAAAGTCGCAAGTCAGACCCCCAAAGCCAGCAAAGCCTTCGGCATTCGCAGCGCCATACACATCTCAAAACTGGGGATATACGTGACTGATGCCCTGACAATGCCTTTCTACGGGCGAAATCGTAAACTGCCCATGAAGACCAAGCAAGAAACCTCTATCGTTTTCATTTCAGATTCCTCTGAAGGATAGTAGGTACAAACTGACAGGAAACGATCCCAGATAATGAGATCCCGGAAAGGGTCGGCGTCCTCAGTATCCAGGCCATATGGTGCAAATGCAACTGTGATGGAGCTGCCACGTGGTGGGGGTGGTTGACGAGCGTCTGCCCAAGTGCTGCTCTACGGCGACGTGTCTGAGGGTGATTGCAGACAAGGCGGACAAAAGCGTCGCTAAGAGGAAATCGTGAAGGCCTCTCAAGCATCTGCAAATCAACCCCGAGACGTGGGAGGACCGTGGTCCAGATCGACAGGCATGACACACTGCTGCAAAATTTGGAGCAGTCATCCTAAAAGCCAACTGAAAGACGGCTATCAAGGCCAAGTGACGGACCTTATAACATGCTCTGGCGACAGGGTCCTGACCGAAATTCTATTGACTGTCCTGCGTTCTGCGACAAAGGTCGGCTCGTCGGAACGCAGTTGTGCTGGCTTCCATAATTTCCCTGCCCCTCATCTTTGTTTAAAACGATTCCGCGTTAAACTTATCCACCCTCCATGGTAATATTTTCAGGCATGTTGCCTTTACGGCCTGACTAATTGTCTTAGCTGATTAAGCCCCAAGCCTTCCGACAGTACAATCCTCCACATATCACTTGTCATGAGCTCGGACCAGGGCAAAAAGCCATTGAATTTCATTCCGTTGACCTTTAAAAGAAATACACCACCCAGTCTGTTTATCGGGCTTCAGTCAGTACAGCCAGCACGCTTCCTAACCTTGCTGGCGACTATTGTTTTCTGAGACGGCATAACAGGGTTTTGTACCGAAAAATTCCTCCTTTCTAAACAGGAATTTGCCGGATGATTGCGGTGCTTGCGGTATACAGAATATTTAGGCGATGCAAGCAGAGGATTCCAGATGATCTAAACTTGCGACTGCCTGGCCTGACTGGGCTCAGTGGTCATGAAATGTCCACTCTGGACTTCACTTACCTGGTTCTCCTCTACAAATCAGAGTGTCGATAGGTAGGAAAATGCGGTCATCGAGCACCACAGTACTTTCAAATGCTATTAAAACAGTCATCTACACAAGCCCGATTCATCACTTGGGCCAAGCCGTGAACTGTGATCACCCATTACTACTGAGGCTAATACTTGTGACAACTTTCATACACTCAAGGTATTTTATGTTAATACCCATGCCATTCCAACATTTTAGCAATGCCTACTCGGTGTCTCAAAGCTTAATTTCGGATGATAATTAAGTTTCCCGCTGACAGATTCATCTGATGGAGGATTCATTTGGATGTTCTGCGTCGTACACTTTCTTGCCTCATGCCACAGGCTTATGAGTTCCGCAGTCTACCCAGACAGGCGCTCTCAGTCAGAACTAAGTGATGTCGGTAGCCTATTTTACAACAAAAGTAGGCTCGGATTTACCGTACTTGCTATAGCGTAAATGTTGAATGTTGTTCCATAGTACATGGTACGGGCATGCACACCGTCGTTTGGATGCGTGATTATAAATGCGAACTCGAGTGAGTACCCTGATTTATTTATTATTTTTCGGAGTTCATATCAGTTAACCTTGTCTCCGGCTTCTAAGGCAACCATAAGGATCTCTTTAAGGCAGGTTCACAGACTGTCAAAGTTCTCTTAAAGTTGCGCAACAGCAACAGTGGAGCTGTCTAGATCTAATGAGAGTGTCAGCAAAATCCAATTTCGTCTTCACCTTTGTAGGTCATTTTTTATAGTTTCCCAGTCGCTGTGTTTTCTTAGAAATTTTAGTCGCACAGTCTGGGGATCGTCCTGTTCGCAAATTCTACCCGGAAGTTTGCAGACAGACATGAAAGTCTGTAGCAAAGTTTGGCTAGGCACGGGTCGGACTTGAGATTTAGAAATCGTCAGCGCTTCTTTTTAAATTAAAGTTATGCGACTGCGGATGCCGCCATACTGTTTTTGCGCAACGATTCGGTCCCTGTAGCCCTTCAACCATAAAGCTTAAGTGTGATTGACACAGGGCAGCAAAGAGAATGTAGATTCTCGCCCATTTTTTCCGAAATAATCGCTATCTGCCATTCTGAGCTCAAATCCTGAAGAAAATTTCACCTTGTTAACTGAAATTCTTGAGCCTGTTAATGTTTCTATCGGGTTTGAATCCAATTTCCAAATTATGTTCCCTCCGGCTGAAGAGGCGACCGAAAAATGACGTCGTTTTTCCCGGGAATGTCCAGACAAAGGAGTGTATTTCAATAAGTTAATGTCCGACCGGACACCCATTAAAGATCATAGGTTATGAGGTACAGAATCCGGACTAAAGTGGTACATACTTGCAAAACTATATGGGGACACAAAGCAAAAAGATAACTGCGACATATAAAATAAATGTAGCAATGAAGGAGTTCCGGTGTGACCAAAAATTCCAAGTGTAAATAGCTATAGTTAGAAAGAGAGGAAATGTAGCTAAAGGGAATGCGATCGAAAAAGGTGGCGCCAGGAAAACCAGATGTGTCTGACAGTCTGATATTCGTAAGTAACGACGTCTACTTCTAACATGGCAGTCCGACCGTCGTTACTGCCAGTTTCCGCGTGTAGGAGTGTCCAGCGATGATCCACGTGACGGTCGAAGTAGGTCGCTCCCTTGCTTGCATGTGCAGACTACGCCTAGCATCCATTTGCTGGCACCCAACTCTCGCATGTGGTTCTCCGAAGCTAGGCTCTGCCTAGCGGCCACACCCCGGCAACCGCCTCGAGCGGCAGGCTGAATCAGGTGAGGGCATCCGTGTGTGCATCTGCGCAGACGGCATTGTGGACTCCGCCGGGCGGCTGGTCGGTTGGAACTTCGCATCGGCATCGTCGAGACGAAGCTCCGTCTGTTGCAACGTAGGAGTCCACAGGCTTACGGTAATCTCATAAGCTCTTCAGGCTACCTCGGACCGTTCTTCAACTACACCAAAGAACTGGCCCATAGTGGAGCTCGGCAGCGTCTGACAATACCGAGCAGCCCAATTTATGGAGGCATTGCTTGCTCCCGCAAGGGGGAAGCGGCTCGAACAGGGGCTTGCAGACGTTAAACTCACGGTCAAAACAACTAACAAAGAAATAACAACAACAACACACTCGCTTCCCCTTCCTGTATCCTTTTTCCCCCTCCTCCTCCTCCTCCTCCTCTTCCCCCCGTCGCCGTACTCGCCCGACTGACAGGGTGCATCCGCTTACTCTGAAAGACTGGAATACTCATTCCCTTTTAGACCATTCTAGGAGCAACCGACCGGGATGGAGGACAGCGCTAGTGGCTCAGGAACTGGCGCGCTACAAGGTGGACATCGCTTCACTCGGCGAGACCTCCTTCTCCGAACAAGGCTAACTGGAGTGGGTAGGTGCCGGTTACACCTTCTTCTGAGGCGGTCGGCCTAAGGCAGAGCGATGGGACGCGGATGTCGCCTATGCCATCCGGAACGACATCGCGGGACGATTGCCCTGTCTGCTACAGGGCACCAACGATCGTCTGATGAGCCCCCGCCTGCCTTTCCTTGGAGGCTAATTCGCCACCATCATCAGCTTCTACGCTCCGCCGATGACCAGCCCGAAACCGCAAAAACTAAATTCTACGAGGACCTGCACGCACTCATAGCGACCGTGTCGAAGGCGGATAAGTTGATTGTCATTGTTGACTGCAACGCCCACGTCAGCACAGATCATGCTGCCTGGAGAGTAGTGCTAGGCCCCTATGGTCTCCATGGCTACAACGATAATGGCCTGCTCCTTCTACGAACCTGCGCAGAACGCCGACTTATTCTGACGAACACCTTCTTCCGCCTCCCGATGCAAGCGAAGGTCGCCAGGATGTACCCTCAGTCGCGACACTGGCACCTGCTGGATTATGTCCTCGTCCGGAGGCGACACCAGCGGGGCGTGCTGGTGACAAAGGCGAATCCGCGTGCTGACGTGTGGACCGACAATCGCCTCGTCATCTCGAAGATGCGGATTTGCCTGCACACTCGCAGGAGATCACAAGGTAAGCGGCCCCCATGTAAGCTGAATATTGCCTTGTTGGCTTTGCCTTCTCACCATGTCCATTTCAGAAACTAGCTAGATCAGCGGCTAGACAATCTTTCAGTCACTGCCGCAACCGCCGCCGCTGACGAGAACGCCTGCGTGGAGAACCGGTGGTGTCAACTGCGGGACACTTTCCAGTCGACGGCGCTGGCCGACCTCGATCGCGCACGCCGTCAGCACCAGGACTGGTTTGACGACGACGACGACGAAGACGACGACGACGACGATGACGACGACGACGACGACGCCGCTATCAGCAAATTGCTCGCAGAGAAGAACCGCCTGCACAAAGCCTATGTCGGCCGCCTCACCGACAACAACACAGGTGCTTTCTACTGTAGTCGTCGCCTTGTACAACAGCGGCTGCGAGAGATGTACGAAGCACAGACGGTTCGCAATACCGAGAAGACTCTTGGGTACGCGGACCGCAACGAATGAAAGCACTTCTCCACGATCAAAGCTGTCTACGGTCTGCCAGCTAAAGCAGTTGCACCTTTTCGCAGCGCCGACGGCAGTACCCTACTCACCGAGAAGGCACAAATTCTACAACGATGGGCCGAGCACTTCAGAGGCGTCCTCAACCGTCCGCCCACCATCTCCGACACCGCCGTCATCCGTCCGCTTCAAGTGGAGACCAACGCCGACCTCGACCTCCCGCCCTCTCTCCACGAACCCATGAGGGTCGTGCAGCAGCTCTCCAGCGGGAAACCGCCCGGATCGGACGCAATCTATGCTGAGATCTACAAACACGGTGGCTCCCAACTCATGGATCACCTGATTGTGCTCTTCCAGGAGATGTAATAATAGGGACAAGTCCCGCAGGGTTTCAAAGACGCAACAATCGTGCACCTATACAAACGAAAATGAAACCGCCAGCTCTGAGACAACCATCGAGGCATCTCCTTGCTCAAAATCACCTTAAATGTCTCTGCTCGCACCCTTCTCAACCGTCTGAACAACCACCTAGAACAAGGTCTTCTGCCGGAAAGCCAGTGAGGCTTCCGCCATCATCGTGACACCATGGACATGATCTCTGCCGCCCGTCAACTTCAGGTGAAGTGTCAGGGGATGCGGATCCACCTGTACTCTACCTTCGTGGATCTGACGAAAGCCCTCAACAGGGTGAATCGCGAAGGATTGTGGAAAATCATGCATAAATTCGGCCGTCCCGAGCTCCACGATGGCATGATGGCGCGCGTCACGGACAACGAATTTGTCTTAAAGGCATTTGCAGTGACCAGCAGAGTGAAGTAGGGCTGCGTCCTGGCACCCACCCTCTTCAGTCTTGTGTTTTCTGCTATGCTGGTGGACGCCTACCACGACGAACTCCCCGCGATCCGCATCGCCTACCGGACGGACGGCACCTACTGAACCGCAGACAGATACACTTACAGTTGCGTGTTTCCACAACCACCGCCCACGAACTTCTCTTCGTCGACCACTGAGGCCTCAACACCACCTCGGAAGAGGACATGCAAAGGGGAATGGATATTTTCTCCAACGCCTGTGAGAACTTTGGTCTGGTCATCAACACGGAGAAGACGGTGCACATGAACCAACCGCCACCCAACTCAGCCCATAATGGCCCGCAAATCAGCGTAAACGGAACCCAACTGCAAGTGTTTGGCAACTTCCCGTATTGGGTTGCACGGAAATCGACCACAAAGTAGCCCTCCGGATTTCGAAGGCCAGTCAAGCCTTCGGTCGTCTTCAACGACGGAATTATTCTGCGCTCCAACTGGGACAATTTCGACTTGGTTACCATTCCACAGTTACAGTCTCTGACATTGATACTGGAACCGTACGTACAGAATTACTTTGTGCATTTTTGGAATATTTTTTCACGCATCGAAATTCGCCAGGAACCTGGATTAAGTGCAATTTGTTTATCAGCACGGTCCAACTGACAACGCAACTGGCTACGCAACCGATTCGCGGATATACAGCCTAGAAAACCAATCGCTCAAAATCCTTCAAGGTCTGCAGTTATTCAAGTCCCACGAGATCTGGAAAGGGCTAAGTCGCTTCTGATTAAAATCAACAAAATTTATCGGATTTTAAGTATTTTTCGCTTATTGAGTTTTGAATACTCACTTTAATTCATCATATATAAGCCGACGTATTCGTTATAACATCGAAAGCGAAATTATACCTATTATATCACGTCGAAGTTTATGGATTCTCAGCAAGCTAACTGTAGTAGTACGGCCAGCGACGGCACCTCTTTGGAAGATAAGTCCGGTGAGTTGTCCTTCGCATCCAGAACCTGTGCTCGCTCTACCTTCGCCTCCAGCCAACGACCAGCAAAGCGTGCAAAAAGCGTAAATAGCGCAAAAAGTGTGAGGTACGAAGACGAGCCTTGTGGTGGGTGCGCAGATATTCAAATCAAAGTAGAACAACTGGACAAGGAGCTTGCTGATTTAAGGACGCTCGTGAAACAGACCGCAGTCGGCCAGAACGTGTCCAGTGTTAGAATCCCAAAAACGAAGAGCAGAACGCAAAAAACACGCAAAAATATCTCCTCGGGGGAATCTTCAAACACGAGTTGCAACTCAACAGCCAAAACCGCAGACGCCAGTAACAGCAGGGCAATGAAAACGAAGCTGCCGATAAAGGGAGACTCGATTCCCACACACGATGTCTTAAGCGATGTCGCAAAAACATTACCTGTCGCGGAAGCCATCTCACCTAAGCCTCTTGCTGTAAGTGATGGGATTTCTCTTCTGCCCGGAGACGATATACCTGGGTCATCCAGTCTACTGTTGCCCTCTTGTTCTGGCAACCACCTTGAACGCACTATAGAGCACTATCTGAATGCGAAGACATAAACCCGTGGGTAGAGGGAAGAGGGAAACGCCATGACAGGATTCTGAAGTCACAGCCAGCCCTGATGGGTTGCTCGGGACAGACGGTAGACGGTAAAAGTGTGCGTTCAAGCGATGACTCCGTAAATCGTCCTCGCTCACATGCAGCGCATTCACCGGAAAGACGGAGTAAGGAGGACCATGCTCGCCAGCAGTGTCTGGTTATTTAGGGTTTGTCAGAATCGAGTGCAGTCAGACCTGAAGACCGTGTCTCAGAGGACCTTGCTTCTTTTCATGGTCTGCTAAATCATTTACTGCCGGCAGACATGGAAATAAAGGTTCTGAAAGCATTCCGGATAGGAAAAAGGAGTGAAGACAGGACAGTAGCACAACCACCTCGCCCTCTCAAAATTATGCTGGAGAACAAAGAGCAAATCAGGTTTGTCCTCTTTAAAAAAACCGATCTCAGAAACACACACAAACAGGTTTTTTTTTCAACCGGACTATTCACCAGCGGAACGGTTGAAACGCCGGGAACTTGTCTTGGAATAAAAATCAAGACTGAAGGATGGCGAACACAATCTGGCTATCTTTAGGGGAAGGTAGTTCGGAAATATATACCGTTTCAGTGGAGCCAGCCTGTAATACTACGAACGACGACAGCTACTCAGCTAAAACAGACACCTTCGTTGAACCACCTGATCAAGGCGCCAACACAAGTGAGCCCGTAGCGTCCAGTGATCTGACTGAAACAAGGCATGTAAATGGAACCAATCAGGCAACGGAAGAGCCTAGAGAACACGACGTCCGCGATAACGGAGTAATGCTCACAGCAGTAACAAATGCAACGGGAAATTCGGCTGGTGCTAAACTGAGGTGCTTGTACGCGAATGCCCAAAGCCTCATATCGAAACTAGACGAACTAAAACTTTGCCTTGTTGAGCTGTCTCCAGATGTTTTAGCAGTAACTGAGATCTGGCTGTCCGGGAATATTAGCGATAACGAAGTAGCCCTGCCTGGATACCAAATTTATCGGAGGGACAGGGAACATCGTCAGGGTGGTGGTATCGTTGTGTATGTGAATGACGGTCTGGCAGTGTCGGATAACACCACCAAGTTTGCGTGCAGTACGGAAGCTATCTGGTTGACCATCAAAGCTACCGGTTCCCCGTGTCCCGATGTCCTCACTGTCTACCGACCACCTAGGACAGACCAAATTGCCGACACTCAACTATTGGAGCAGTAAGAGAAATTTTCCAGTGGACCTAACATCTTGATCATGGGCGACTTCAACGCACCTGGAACAAACTGGAATACCCTCCAAGCGTCAGGTCCAAAATCGGCATTCGATTACCATCTGCTGAACAAAACAGTAAATGCGTGCCTCACACAACATGTAATGTTCCCAACGAGAACACGTTGGGAACACGACGCAAACCAGGCAAACTGCCTGGTTCTGGTCTTTACGAAAACACCAGACATCATAGACGAGATCGTCTCCATGCCGCCCCTTGGCCGAAGTGACCACACAGTGCTTATGTGGGATTATTCGTTTTTCTCCATTTCACATACTCCAGACCACAAATGGCGTAATGTTTGGCGGGGCAACTTCAATCAGATGAGGGCAGACTTATCCGGTCTTGACTGGTGCTCATTGTTTACGGGAAGTGCCAACGATGACTGGGAGCTGTTCAAGAATGTCCTTCTGCAGCTCATCAACAACCACTGCCCACTGACTAGTGTAAGACTGAACAAACGCCTTGGGTGGCTAAATAGCAACCTTGAGAAAGAAATCAACAGGAAGCACAAATTGTGGAGAAAATACTGCGTCACTAGACAAGCTGAATGCTTCAACACCTACAAGACACAGATGAACAAACTGAGGAAGCTGATAATGCAGACGCGGCGGGAATTCGAGAAGAACTTGCTACAAAAGCAACGCAGAACCCAAAATTGCTCTACAGCTACCTCCGACGAAGTACAAGGAGCAGGCATCAAATCCACTTGATAAAGACTACTGATGGCGTTGAGATCGCTGATAGTAGGGATAAAGCTGCGTATTTTTCACGGTTTTTCCAATCAGTCTACACAAACGAGGCAAGGTTCCTTCCTCCCTCCACAGAAGAACTGCCGACTCCAGGCGTCAGTGATATACTCTTCTCAGAAGGCATTGTCCGAAGAGAATTAGAGGCATTGAACGAATCGAAGTCGCCAGGACCAGACGAGATTCCATCCAAGCTTCTGAAGGAACTTGCCAGTGAGCTCTCTGTGCCTTTGTCAATGCTCTTTCAAACGTCATTTTACACTGGAATACTTCCTATCGATTGGAAGCTGGCGCATATTACTCCGCTACACAAAGGAGGTAACAGGGCAGCGACGACAAATTACTGGCCCATAAGCCTGACATGCATTCTCTGCAAAGTTATGGAAAGGATCATAAAGACTGAACTGATGCAATTCCTGGAAGTTCACGGCCTGCTATCGAAATGCCAACATGGGTTCCGAAAAGGAAGATCCTGCACGACAAACCTGCTGCAATCTCTCCAGAGCTGGACCCGAGCTCTCGACGACAGGCACGCGGTCCACATAGCCTTCATCGACTTACAGAAGGCTTTCGACACTGTGCCACACCAAATGCTCTTACATAAGCTGAAAAAAATAGGGATCGGTGGCAACTTCCTTAAATGGATCGAAAACTTCCTTGTGGGTCGACACCAGGTTGTGTGCGTCGGTCGGGGAAAATCAGATCCGGCTATGGTCGAGAGTGGTGTCTCCCAGGGTTCAGTACTGGGACCCATTTTGTTCCTTGTCTACGTTGACGATGCCGCAAGAGATTTAGACTGTGAAGTAGCAATGTTTGCGGATGACATGAAGATATGGAGTGTAATTCGGGGTCCTGCCGATGAAGACAGACTGCAGATAAACCTGAATCGGTTGGAGGAGCGGTCAAACCGTTGGCTCCTGCGGTTCAACGTTGCCAAATGTAGCATACTTCGCCTAGGCAACACAGCCAGATCGGCCAGCACAAGAGACTACTTTCTGGGCGGTGCAGCCCTACAAGAGGTCGAAGCCCAAAGGGACCTCGGTGTGCTTACGACGAGTTCCCTAACACCCTCCGCTCACTGTTCGAGGGTGGCAAAAAGCGCAATGTCCGTACTGTACGCCATAAAGCGTGCGTTTATGGACTTTGACGAAGAAGCTTTCTCCAAAACATTCGGAACATTTGTCCGGCCGCATTTAGAGTACGGCATACAAGCTTGGAGGCCGTGGGCTGTTGTGGATCAAAACTGCCTCGAAAGAGTCCAGAGGAGAGCCACGAAGATGGTTAGGGGTCAGAGCTCCTTTCCTTATGCAACCCGCCTAGTAAATCTGAACCTCTTTCCTTTTAGTTACGGGCAACTTCGCGGGGATCTCTTGCAAGCCTTCCGCATTGTAAAGGGGTTGGATTGCAGTCTGGCCTTCGAGGACTTTTTTGAATTTGCTACCACGACCAACCTCCGAGGTCACCCGTTAAAACTGCGCACTCAGCAGGCACGGCTGGATGTGCGGAAGTTCTCCTTCTCGGTTCGGGTGGTCAAACCATGGAATGAGCTTCCCGCAGATGTTGTGATGTCACCATCTATACAAAGTTTTAAAAGAATCTGGACATATTTATGTTCCGAAATGACCAAGAGCGATGAGAAGTCGAGCACACCCCCTGTAACTCCTTCTCATTGAGTCCCACCATTACAGGCGTGTTCGAACTATTTCAGCCCAGAACATCTATCTGTACACCACACGTTTTTTACGTTGCAAATAGGTTACTCAAAGGCTTACGCCTATTTCCCTCAATAAACTGAACTGAACTGAACGCACAGTTTGGAATCGTCACGGTCTCCAGCTCAGCACGAAACTGAAGGTGTACAAGGTCGTCATCCTCCCGACGCTGATGTATGGGGCAGAGACTTGGACGGTGTACACGAAGCAGGCACGCCGACTCAACGACTTCCACCTCAGCTGTCTTCGCCGCATACTGAAGCTGAGGCGGCCGGACCCAATCTCAGACACTGACGTACTGAAGCGACGATAATTCTCAGCATCTACGCCGTGCTGAGACAGCTGCAACCGCGGTGGAGCGGCCACCTCATGCGGATGGACGATGAACGGCCACCCAGACGACTCTTCTATGGAGACGTCGCCACGAATTCCCGCCGTCAAGGAGGTCAGGCCCATCGATAGAAGGATACTCTGAAGTCCTCTCTGAAGTGTCTGCAAACCAACCCGACCAACTGCGAAGAACTCGCTCGAGATCGACCGACATGGAGGAGGTGAGTCAAGGCAGGTGCTGCGATCTACGAAGCCAACCGCATTGTCGCCGCGAAAGCCAAACGCGAAACACGCAAATCTCAGCTGCGCCCACCCCGCAATGCCAACGCACAACCGTCTCCAACGTGTCCACGGTGTAAGTGGACATTCTGGGAGCCAATTGGATTTGTTGGACACTTTCGGATCAGCTGCACCGCTCGGAGAGCACCAACCATCACCTCTCCGTCCACCTCTCTTCGCATTCTACGCCGTAAACAAATTCTGGCCGCCCTCCTGAACCACCATTTCCATCCTCCTCTTCCTCATCCTCCCCTATTGCCTGAACGTCTGTCGCTGTGGCGTCTGCCACGCACATCAACTTGACACACAATCGTGACACACCAACAAACACCAGCACTACCACCCTCGACATCAGTGGTGAGGATCTGGTCTATACCTGTCCTCGTTGCGACCGCACCTCCACCTCACACATCAGCCTGGTCGGTCAATTGCAAATACATTGCAGAGAGACTGGCAAACCAGTGCCGGAGGCAGTAACCTACACCCGCCGCATCCGCCTACATTGCCCTCGCACATTCATGCACCGCATGGGCCTATTGGGCCACATGCGTATCCACGAAAATCTTCTGCATCACAGTTTCTCTTACCACCGTTTCCTTGCACATTAACACCACCCACCACAAGCATCCAATTGACACCTCCTGCGCAAGTGGGAAGTGCGTGTCTCAACTCGGTCTCCGTGCGGCTCCTGTTGCATGGGTGGCTGAAGTCTGAGACTCTTCCTGCGCGTCAAGCTCCGCGGATTAGAAGGCTGCTGACTGACGCCTCAACTCGATCCACGCAGTCCGTCCACCTGTGTGTGTTTGCGTGGATTGGCGGACTGGTGGGTTGAGAGCCGGGCTGAAAAAAACTCCTTCCACGGCACTCTCACGCATGTGAGAAGTACGCTGCTCAATCCCGTTGTGTGAAAGCCTCGTGCTTGTGTTTGGGGGACCAGATCCTGCATGCGGCGCGCGCAGACGAAGTCACAAGACTATGTCAGCCACTGCTACCATTCCCTGCTCCAGTCAGCTGACCATCTCGGACAGTGGCTGAGACAGGGGAATGGGAAGGGCGAGTGAGGTCGACGACTCAGCACATTCTACTCACTATAAACAATTTTACGCGCTCGAAGCTATCACAGTACGCTAAAAGCCGTAGCTTGGAAGGTTGCCAACTGACGGGACAACTTGGGCCTCGCAGTCGACCCACTGTTGTGGGCTTCTGTGGAGTGGCTGGCTGATGGTCTGAGAGTCAGGCTGCAATGGCTCCTTCTTAATGTGGTCTTTATGGCACTCTCACTCCGCAGTATCCAAGCCAGGTGTGAGGGCACGCCTAGGCGCGGCTTCGGCCGTGCCAACCTCCATTCTCTTTGTTGTTGGTCAAAAACCTGGTTATTTTTTGTGTGAACCAGGGGGTGTGGTGTGGAACGCCAGGGTGTGGGCCCGACCGCGCCATCCACCTGCGCCTTCCCCCGTCTCTGGTCTTCTTGATACCGGGTCCATGTGGAGGAGGAAAGAGTGCGGCAGATGCAGCGCATGTCGACGCCTACTATAAATCACGCGCAAGTCACCGCCCCTGCTCTCATCCTGCTGTGGAGCACACGATGGACATCGTTGGATGCGAAAGTCGAACAGGCGAACTGTCAGACTGTCAATGTCCAACATGTGCCCCACGGCATGGAGCGCACAGGGACGGCGACTTAGGCATGAATTAGCTTATGATGATGGCAGACGTGGCCTGCATTTACCTGCACTCTGCCCTCTCCTACCCACCGGAATCCAGTGTCAAGACAGAGTCAGGAGGACCGGAGACGGAAGACGGCTCGATGATTTACGAACATAAATAATCCGCCTAGGCGTGTCACATACACACCAGGTCGGTGCCAGATGGACCAGTTTTTCACACAAACAACAAAGGGGCCGGGTCGGACCTCGCCCACCATCGACATACAAGTCAAGTCCAGCAGCGGTGACCTGCGTTTGAATTCTTTTCTTATTAAACAGACTATTGCGACCTCTCTCCTGCCTCAACTGCCTTGTTCTCGTGGCGAGACAAAGTTAAAATGCTCGGAGGTGGACGGGAAGCAGTGAGTTGAACAGTTTGTCGGCACGTGCCACACACAAGCTGCTTACCGCGCCACGCACCAAACCACGCTGAGAAGTTTTTCGCCTAGGTGAGATGTTCATGGTCTTAAATGAGACGTTTCACGTGCCATATCTGTGGTGACCAACTGATTCACATGCATGCCGTAGGAGCCAAATGTCGTCTGTTGTTAATGCCTCGCGTGTACTGTATTGCATTAGCCTGGGGACGAAGCGCATATGTGTGCATGGACTTTGATCGCCTGCAGCCATTCAGTGAAGATTTCAGCGTCGAGCACTCGCCAAGCCGGTGCCTAATCACTCGCGGCTCAAGCAGCGAATTTATAAGGAAATCCAGACGGATACAAGGCGACATGGGTACCCGATCACACAGGCAGCCACGGCAGCAGACTGCTAAAGGTATGCCCTTCAGGAACACGAATATGTCCGTGGGTTCGATGCAACTTTCATTAACGATGATTCTGAGCCTGCTGTATTTATCGGATGGCGCTTCAGCGTGTTGGTAGTCGGCCCGAAGTTTGAACAGCCGAAGGCAAAGAGGTCCATGCACCGCTACATGCATGCGTCCATTGTGATGTTAGGCCTGCAATTATCTTCGAAGAGGTCATAAACACCGGCCTTGGAGACTCACGTGGTTGATTGTATGCGTCGTATGTTTAGTAGTTGTTCAACAATTTGGTTGGCGATGTTGATTCCTCGCATATTATCATGGCAAACGCCCACCTACCTTTCAGCTAAAAAAGCTTGATGAGGGTGAGTGCGAATACACAACTCTAAATCAACAAATTTTTCACCGCGAACGCTTCCAAGATTGCCAATTATTCGTTACACGAGTCATTGTTCTGCCGTGAGACTGTCGCAAAATCTGCGTAAATCGCAACGAACGTCCGGATTCCAACATTCTTTTTCAGAGTTTATCGGTGTTCACTGTGTCGAAGGCCTTTTCCAGATCCTGGAGGGGGGGGGGTTACAAAGTATGCTTAATGTCTGTTTAGATATATATGGAAGTTGACGAGTTGCAACGGTCGTGTTGAAGTTTCTACGAAATATTAGGAATATGTCTTGCTTTAGAGGAAGGTCCAAACTGTACAGTAATGCTAAGACGGAGATTGTGCCTGTAATATGAAGGCCATCGTTGGTGACCACTTAACGAATTCGGTTGATGGCAAAGGGGTGCAGCAATCCTAGGGACAGTGAGCTCATTTGCCGAGCCGTCGTCACGCCAGCGTCCTATACGGATGACGAAATCGCGGCCATTAACGACTCGAACGCGGACTGACAAACTATCATCGCATCAATTACGATCCCAGCGGTGATTGTGAGAGCTGTTAATTATAGCACGCATACGGTCCCACGGCAGTAACGTGCTATAAATACTGCTCCTTGTGCCACCACTACCCTTATCTGCAACTGTCTCTGATGATGGGTTCGAGTGAGAATCCGAAACGTCGCGCCAATAAATTTTATGTTCCAGCGATCGCATCTTCGTCTTCTAAACTGCTTCCTGGAACTCCTCTGTTCGCTTCTAGCGATGATTTCTTCGCAGATTGTATAGGGGTGCTTGAGAACGCTGTAAATGTGCGCTGCCCAGCGATCCAGGGTCTGCGACTTCGCTGACAGTAGGGTTGTGTCGTCTTAACTGGGCAGTGGAACAGTTCAGTTATCTCGACGGCTGCAGACTGCTTTGATCGCCGCGGGGAAAATTTTCATCACGCCTCAGTCGACGTATTCTTGAATTTCTCCGGCTCTTCGAGTAAGCCAAGCATTGTGCCCCCGTTTCAGCCCGTGGTCCACTAGTCTTCGCCTTTTGGCGTTAGCTTTGTCGTTAAAATGAGCCAAATGCACTCTCTTTTCCTGGGCGAGTTGACGTCGGACTTCTCCGTCGTTAGCGTTCAAGTGGTTCTAAGGTAGGCGTAACGGGCACCCACCTCCATTTGGCCTTTTTGGAGAAATGGATTTCACTAACAGCTACGGTGCCAATCCCGTGGCATGCGGTGGGCTAACTACCAGAACTGCCCCCCCCCTTCTTGTTGGCTGACCGCTAGGTTGTCAAGACGCGAACGAACGCTCCAGCCTGTCAGTGCAGTGCCTACAGAGGAATGCCGGAGACGAAAACGAGCGTGTTATTATCCATTATTTTTGATCACCTTTCACAGGCATAACCAAAACCATAGTGAATGACCAAGTAAGCCAACGCGTTGACTGAAAAACTACAACGAGCCCATGGGCACCTATGGGATCTAGCGGAAATGCGAGTTCCTGGGTACGGTTCAGATGAGGTAGATGCAATCGCTGAAATAGGAAATTTGTTTGTGCGGCAATTAGTATTCATATCCGAACCCACTATCATAAGGAACATCATACAAAGGTATTGAGTACGCAGGGGTTGCAGGATTTAGAGGATGCAGTTGATATGCCACCTCATACCTATCCGAATTACCGGCTACCCCTCGGTCATTGCGACGACGGTTAGACCATCGATTCTGATAATGTCTATCGTGAACTGCACAGCATTGTTAGAACATGAACGGGGACTTTAGCGTGAATTAATTCAAAGTCATAGTAGACTTGTGCAGCACCTGCCGCGCTATCTCCTCCTCCCAACCAATGCCATGACAGAGTCAGGAAGACCGGAGGCGGGGGAGGGCGTAGGTGGCTGGCACAGCTGGACCTGCACCTGGACTACCACTCCACACACCCTCGTCCAAAACACACACTTTACCAGGATTTTAATCAACAACAACAACAAACGAGGAGGGTCGGCAGGGATCCCAACTGGCGAGGCGCGAGACTAAAATGGGCCTGTCACCGCACGCCGAATTTTGGCATTTGTTATGGGTGCTCATTGTCGATAACGTCTGCCAGAATCCGATGCGGCTCCTGTGTTGGTCCATCGTATCTACCGCGTCGCCCATTTTAGGGGCCGCTGACAATGCTAGGTCATGCTTGAGAGAGTGCAATACCTAATTCCCTTTCAACTATCTTTTTGTCTAATTTCCGTAAATCAACTACTCCTATTACATGGAATTGACGTGCTCCCTAGGATCGTCACGTTTAAAACTACAGCATTACACTGTCTTTTGGGCCGATGAACATGACCGATTCAACCGTCATCATAGGCAGTATGTAACCATGACGTGTCAGCTCGGCCGTCGCAAACGGTGATATATACCGTGTGTCACACAGATTGGTGGACGCTGGACCGGCGACTTGCAAAATGCGCAGCGTCCGCCACATTCTCTTCTCCAAACCAACAAATCCAATTGGCTCCCAGAATGTCCACTTACACCGTGGACACGTTGGAGACGGTTGTGCGTTGGCATTGCGGGGTGGGCGCAGCTGAGATTTGCGTGTTTCGCGTTTGGCTTTCGCGGCGACAATGCGGTTGGCTTCGTAGATCGCAGCACCTGCCTTGACTCACCTCCTCCATGTCGGTCGATCTCGAGCGAGTTCTTCGCAGTTGGTCGGGTTGGTTTGCAGACACTTCAGAGAGGACTTCAGAGTATCCTTCTATCGATGGGCCTGACCTCCTTGACGGCGGGAATTCGTGGCGACGTCTCCATAGAAGAGTCGTCTGGGTGGCCGTTCATCGTCCATCCGCATGAGGTGGCCGCTCCAACGCAGTTGCAGCTGTCTCAGCACGGCGTAGATGCTGAGAATTACCGTCGCTTCAGTACGCCAGTGTCTGAGATTGGGTCCGGCCGCCTCAGCTTCAGTATGCGGCGAAGACAGCTGAGGTGGAAGTCGTTGAGTCGGCGTGCCTGCTTCGTGTACACCGTCCAAGTCTCTGCCCCATACATCAGCGTCGGGAGGATGACGACCTTGTACACCTTCAGTTTCGTGCTGAGCTGGAGACCGTGACGATTCCAAACTGTGCGTTGAAGACGACCGAAGGCTTGACTGGCCTTCGAAATCTGGAGGGCTACTTTGTCGTCCATTTTCGTGCTGCGGGTGAGGTTACTGCCCCGATAGGGGAAGTTGTCCACCACTGCGATATATACCGTATGTCACACAGTTTGGTGGACGCTGGAACGTCGACTTGCGAACTGTGCAGCGTCTGCGCACTTTCTTCTCCGTCATTTGCCTGGGCCCGATGGCAGGACAACTGGAATCGGGAGAGGGCGCAGGTGGTTGACAGCCCGACTACGCACGCCACAAGTGCCTGGTTTTCACGGAAACAAGAAAGGAGCAACTCAGATCCCCATATGAGTGGGAATGCCATAGAGGCCGCAGTAAGACGAATCCTCTGCGGCCTTACTCCTCGTCCTGAGAGGACCGATTTATCCTGTTAGTTGGCAGCCTTCCATGGCACGGAGTTAGCACGCCGCCATGGCTTAAAAGCGAGCTGGCTTGTTTATAGTGAGGAAGTGAGCTGAAGAACCGTGGAAACACGGTCTCTAGGATCAATCTAACTCCATCCTTCTTCTCCCATGCACGAGTCTGTCGTTCGAGCCGGTCAGCCAGCTGATGCAATGATTGCGCGCAGTGTCTTACAGAGCTGTAACAGCCCGTCTGCATGTGCCACGCACGACCTGGATCCACGCACAGAGCACCAGGCTTTAACTCAAAGGGGCAGGTGTCCGGTACCATAAGTTATTTAGCAGGTGCAGAATTCGATAGGAAAGTGCCTATCATGGTTCGCGAATGCTGACTTTCTATCAAGTACAGAGTGGCTCGTGGAGGAACTACTGACTTACCCCATCTGGAGATTACCACAGACGATGTCAACAGGAGCGACAACGACTTTCATTTTCATTTACAATATGCCACGCAATACCAGCCTCTGTGGTATAAATTCTAGAATGAAGTCCGCTAAAAGACAACTCCGAAAGTGACAGTAAGCCCGTTAAAATAATGCTTTGTTTACAGGTTCAAACATGTACTGTACACTCCACACTTTACCGAATCTCAAAAAGGTCAAAAAGCCCTACTTGTCTCGACTTAACGCACATAAGCGATGACAAGTCCAAGATAACTGAAACCAAAATAACCGAAATAAGAACTTCTGAAGGACAAGTCCAAAAGTTCCTTGCCCCACACAAACAGGGCCTGTTGCTGACCAAAAAACTCATATTGATCCAACTGTGAAAAACTTGGCGCGTCGGTGGGATTCGAACCCACACAGTAAGGGAAAGGCTTTAGTACAGCCAACGCTCTAACCACTTGGGCCACGAGGCCCCGCCGGACGACGCGAGTTTAATCACATTTGGGTCAAGTTACCCGCCCAACCTACTGCAACGTCTGGAATCCACCAAATCTCGCGTCGTCCGGCGGAGCCTCGTAGCTCAAGTGGTTGTACTAAGTGGTTGTACAAGTGGCTGTACTAAAGCCTTCCCCTTACTGCGCGGGTTCGAATCCCACCGAGCCGCCGACTTTTTCACAGTTGGGTCAATATTATTCAAAACCTGCCATAATATCTATGAATGACCAAAAAACGTTAACTGTGCATGCAGTAATCAAGTATTTCAATCAGAAGTAACGCAATAAGCCAACATTTCACGGGAAACTTGTACACACTGAAGCCGGACTCAGTCATAATGGACCAACAGAACGCGGTAAAGTTACGACACCAACGTAGGTGCGCCTACGTCTATAGATTTAGAGGACGATCCAGTAAGCTCCCACTCAGAAAGCACTGCTACTGGTCACTCTTTAAACCAGATTGTCTCGCGATTCCGGCTATGATGTCTAACTTGGGGGTATGCAAAACGCCCGCCAGGATATATTTTTTTTCTCGTTAATCCAATTCCCATGGTTGAGCTAACTGACATCTTCCCCCAGATCGTTTAATCACCTGCATTTTATCGACTGGCACTGTGGCTGAGACTGAGCCAACTCGTACACTAGGTCTAGATGACCTTGCAGGCAAGGGTCTCCTCAGCTCGGTGTCGTAAATGGTTGGATCGTCCAGGACAACAATCATTTATTGCATCACCAACCAATGGTACCAACCTATGGTTCACGCTACTTGACCAACTTTCCCAGCGTCGTGTAACCCGGGGGACAACTCGTGCAACTGGTTGGCGGAGTTCGACAACGCATGACAAGTTTCAAATTCCGTCTTTTTCACCGATGGTGCTCTAGCGATTGTTATCCAAAGGGTGCGGGGACAGGAAACGGCGATATCAGGTTCACAGCTTACTAAAAGCAATGCACACTGCACCACATTTGACCAGCCATTGTAACCGTTATAAGTGTCCAGGAGCGGAATTAAACGGACACATTCATCCGGTCTCTTTTGACCTTCTTTGAGCGGCTAACTCGGGCAAATGCGTAGACAGATGAAAAAATTCTTTAATCGCATTTTAGGAGCTTGCGTGAAGTATACTACGAAAAGGAAGTCAGATAAGAGTCTGTTTACAAGACTTCTGTTGAGAACCCTTTATTTCCTATACCTCGAGTCATTAGGCTCCGTCTTCCTTCTTCTTTTTCTTTTTCTTTTTCTTTTTCTCCTCCTTATCAGCTTCACCAGCCGCCGCAGTTTCGTCTTCCGGCTGAGTCACCGGTTGAGTCGCCAGTTCAATCGCCGGTTGAGTCTCAGATTTAGTCTCCGACAGCTCCGTCTTCGTGGAAATCTTTGCTTTCACTTCCTCCTTCGTGTAACTCAGCGGGTTGCGGAATATTCGTAAGAGATGCATTGAGAAAACTGGGTAGATAACGGGATAGAGTTCTAGGAGGTAGAAGGTTAGCTTAAATGCGAAGGTGTGCGGGCCAAAGTCAAAGGCGGGTGTGAAGTTGTAGAAAAAGAAGCCGGACATGTGCGGTAGGCTCAAGAATCCAAACATAAGGCAGTCAAAGTAGTAAAGTTTCAAAAATTCACCGTAAGCCACACGGTCAGGTATCCCATCGCTATCCGCTAGGCCCATCAGAATTACTCTGTAGCAGTATCGAATTAACACAAAGGGCAAACTGAAGAAGGAGACAAAATGAACCAGGACAGCCAGTTTCAACAGACCTGTGGAGGACTCAAACTTGTCTTCGAGGAAAAGAACGTCGGCGCAAGTTGATTCTCCTCTGTGGTGTTCTGATTGCATTCCATGCAGCACACCTGCCAGGAGGGCTTGTAATCCATAGGCAATGACAACAACAATCACTTGAAGGCGTATTGACAATACAATCCGGTACTTAGTTAGTATGAACCACTCGAAGTAGTATCCCGCTTGCATCGCATTAAGACCCACACGGAGTGTCATTGTCACCCAGAACCAAAAGTTAACTGCGTAGAGGACGCAGACTAACTGTGACGAAGCTGAAGGTTCAGTGGGCAGTCTGGGATGCCAGCTTTGCATCAGAAGAAACAAACAAGACATCAAATCTATGCTAACCTTCATCGCGGCAAACCAAGTGTTACTATGACGTTTTCTTCCATGTTTAAACGCAGCTAAGACATAGAATCCTGCGGCTATGTTGAATGCGACCCCGAGTACGCCAAGAAACAGGGAAAGGACGTCCATTCTGGCCCTGAAACGTCCTGCCAAGTCATCCCCAGATTTATTGATCGTTAAGTTTAAAACTAAAGCCTAGCGTGCGAGGATTATTTGGCAGGAACCACGCGGTAATAATGGCAAACGTGGCCTATGCCTGTAAACCAGACGCTAAGGCCCCCAGTGCATTTTAGTGTGGCAATAAAAAATGCAGTATGGCATCGACATCTCCATTTGGTAAATTCTTCACGTTAAAAACGACCCGCCGGCTAAATGCTCGAAATGGCCTTCTTTCCGGTTTCTCAATCAGACTACACAGCAGACGAATTGGGGTTAGGAGGATAAATTACGATTCCAGTGTGTTCAGTGACAATATCCGGTTAGACACGGGTATGAATATCTAACCCCCGTAATACAAGTGGCCTTGAGGTAAATTCTAGAGGGGCAACTATCCCCGTTTCCTAACTTTAATTATAAACCTTCTGGTCCTAAACCTAAACTAGCCCTCCCATTCAACCCTAACCGCCTGTAATTTAGCGCAAGAACAACTGTAAAATTAGGGGTACTTGTAATCGTGTCCTACTTAGCATCCAACCAATCATGTTGGGAGATCGTCATTTTCTAAGTCACCTGCAAGCGGAACAAGGTGACATTCGCAATTGGGCATTAAAACATTCACCCCAAACTCTTCGGGTCTCGGTTCGGATCCCGCCAGTAGTTTCATCTATGCGGTTCAAGAATCGGTACGACTTGAAAACGTATCACTCTTGCCCCCAGGTGAGAGTCCATTCGGCAAAATCTAAAAACTCAAGAAGCATCACGGGCAATGAAAAGGAAGATTAGAGTAGTCATTTCCGGCTTGTTTGCAGTCATCAGCACACCATAATCAAATCCCGAGCCTTGGTGTACCTTAGGTTTGGGTCCGGTTTTTGAGTCAAGAACTTTGCCATTTGGGCCGCGAGCCCGTGTCCAGTTGACTGCGGCAGGGACTATCCACTGTCACAGAATTGGCACTCGCCCCTCTATTGCGTTTGGAGTACGGAAGACGGGCTATCCCGTTTTACCTTGGAGAAAGGAATGAAAAGACCTCTCGGTGGCTGCTGCGTTAGGGTGGTCAAGAAGCTTTAAGGTATGCGTCGGAGCAAAAGTACAATGCAATGCCTTCTTGAAAGTGCCTCCAAATGGGCATTAAGTTTATTTATTATCATCATTAGATGGTAAAAAATAGTGTCCACTTTTGATTGGTGACAGTATAGAGGATCGGAATTTGCGGCACCATAAAGTTCTTGGATGTTCGGATCTTTGCTTTAACACAATTGCTCCGCGAAGTAAGTGACCGCGGGCGAAAACCATACCCTTGCCGTTTTTTTTCTCCGCTACGATCGACAGATTAAGTTTAACTAGATGTCATGATGTCAGGCGTTTTCCGTTAAAAGTCTTTATGCAACTGTGCAACCAGAAAATTAGCCTGGCTTATAGTCCGGCGTTGGTTCGATGGTCTAAAAAGACGACATAAACGAGCAACTGAAGAGCTAGGACAGGATGGAAGGTGATTACAATGGATCCGAGTCAAACGTGACCATGTCTGGTTCAGCGACCCTCCCGCAAGTTGGTTTGATTAAACCACAAAAGCTGTTCCTTTTGTCTTCAAAATGGTGTAACATGAGTTACAAGGTACAGAGGTTTTCGTCATCGGGGGAACTGAAGTAATGTCCGCAACAAGTGTCGTCCTTGCATTCTACACCTGGAATAATCGAGTGTGTTCGGATGTATTGGTGTTCGTCCCCAGTTCCCTCGACGGGAATACGACGAAGGGAGGCTTTACAATACAGCGAATCAAAGGTGATTAGCGAACTGCGTGAACTACTCAACAGGGGATGGAATGGATTGCACGTTCCGCATGGCAGATTGGAAACCTGGCTGCACGCGTGCTGTCTCCCTCTACAAAAATAAATCGCTCCGTCGTCTAGCACAACCTAGCTCCTGGGCTCAGTAAGCGCCCGCCCAGACCACCGCCATCTGCAGAGATGGTTTCGTGCCAAACAACAACAGCGGGCGCCAAGAGATAGTGTGCCCAAGCAAGTTGGAGAAAACACCGATCGGAGATCACATCGAAATGTCATCGAGATTAGTAGAATGATGTCAAAGATACTGGATAATGTGTAAAAAAGTGCCAGGCGAATAAAAAAACCAAGTGTATTCGGGCAAAAGACCCAATAAAATCTGAGTGGACAATAGATAGTAGCATAGAAAAACAGGTTTTCGGTGAAGTTCTTGAGTAAAAACTACGAAGTTAGGCTTTTGGAGTGATCACGGGCACGAGGACGAGGTGTTCGAGTAACTGACAAATCAGGAGAGCACGTCCTTTTCACCCTGCCTTTGGAGGAGTTCAAAGTAACGTCCCTTGAGCTTCAGTAACTGTTCGTGAGTTCCCTTCTGAAAATCCGCAAAAAGGAGTCAATAACATAGGAGCCGCCAAAAGGATGATACCTAGGCTGTGCCCAGTAATCAAGCCAACAAAATATCAGATCCAACAACCATGGATTTTTCCGGTTAAACTTCGACTTCCTACACATGTTACACTAATGTCCCACCAACAGCACCATATTCAGAGGCCAAGCAGTAGATGTCTTCCGGCTTAAAAGTTTACTGGCTTCCCATGGTTTTCACGAACGTGCAATTGATTAACTCAAACGTTTTCTCAACAGTGCAAAACAGTCAACTATAACACTCATGAAATGTCACACAACTTATCTTTCTTCGACCGATTTCTTCAGTGTAGGTTTTCTACTCCCTAATCTGACAACCCTACACCCTAATCCAACTCGGCAAAATTCGAAGTAATAAAATCTAGGTGGTCATGATAGACGTTGGCTAAGTTTTGGTCACATAATTGGTCCACGAAATTCGACGTCGACGACGCGGTATCGTGAGTTACATTGTAAGCGAACCCAGTGCACGCCAAGAAAGATTATGACGTCCCGAGGGTGCATTGCAGACTAACACATGAGTTGTATGAAGCAGACCTGCACCACGCATCTCAGTGTCTCTTCATACACCTACAATGTTCAAATGAGAAGACAACGCTAAGATGGCTAGAGGTGGGCGCGAGCGGGGTGTCTAAAGCGATCTAAGACACCTGCTAGTCCCCAACTGCAAAGTAACAGAGCTTCCACCAGAAGTTCACGTGAGCGAAAGTTGCGTAAATGACGCAGTGGGAAGTGGTCATCGCAGTCTGGTCACCAGTCCCGAATACGACCGAGTTAGCTCGTCAGTTGACAAACCGAGCCATGGCTGGTAGCGCATCCTAATAGTCGAGAAGCGCGCTTGGATGTTCATTGCAAGGAAACTGAGCACTGAATCTGGGCCGGGTCAGCTTTACGCCCTCTCCTCTACTCGGTGGGCTAGTGGCTGGCCAAGGCCAACTGGATTGGGAATGGGACTGGATGCGGGGGCTGATGTGGCGCGAAGCCACCGTCCAATTCATGCCACCTGAAAGTCCTCAAATAGGATGAGCTGCCCGTCATTGACGAGCTGTGGGTGGTTTTAGTTGTTCCTTTCGTGTATAAGCATATAACAGAGAGGCCGATGCTGCGGGGGGTGTTTGCGGACAGTGTGGACAAGTAAGACGAACTTAAAGGGTTCTAATAGGAGCTCCTGACAGTGTTTTTTTCAGTCGCGCTACGATATATTGGTGGGTGTCCAATCACACTGAAGGGCCATCAAGCAATCTAGGTCAAGGTTGGTCTCCACTTGGAGAGATTTAATGGCGGCTTGGTTGGGGACTGTAAAGGTACAGTTGGCGGCGCCACTCTAGTACTCGGTCCAGTACTTCAGAATCCTTCGATTTCTCCCTTTCAGCAATCAGCCAGCTATTTCGTACCTCCTTTCTTTTCCGCTGCAGTCTTAAACGACATTGGAAAAATGCAGCCCGGTTTTGGGCTGTGTGGGTCCCCATGATGAGCGCATAGAGTTGGTTGTTCTCGGAGATCAGTCAATGTATTTTGTCGTCCTTATCATCAAACCAGTCCTGCTGTTTTTGAAGCGTGCAAGTTCGACGCCTTTGGTGGTAGTGGTGTGAATGGCCCTCTGTAGTTTCTGCTAACTATGCTCAACGTCTTCTTCCTCCAAGGTTAGTAGGCCACCCACTTTGATAGTGAGTTTCCGCCTGTGTTCTGGCGGAAACACTTATCATTAAACTTTGCGTTCCGTGGGAGTAAATTTGGCAAGAGCACCGCCGTCCCATTCAAATCGATCCGATAGCCTCAAAGTTCCACCTCTTTCCTGGTACATTGAGATGGGAGACGTAACCAGGTGAGGGGTAGAACTAGGGAATTGTCACCCGTACGCCAGGGTGATAACACTGGGGCGTCGGAGCACAAAGTGAAAAAAGTTGGATCGATGAAGAAAGGACGAACCTCTACAATGCGTCCCTTATGCATGACGTAGATCAGGTCCGCTCTGCGAATAGTGCTCAGACGATGGGCCACGATGAGGACCGTTCTTCCTAAAACAAAAAAGACAAACGTAGGGATGAGAAGAGTGTATATCGAAGGAAAAATAAGCTTAATCTTGCCGGGTGCAACCTGATTTCGAATTATCACAAAATCATTAGATGTCAAACGAGCTGAGTACCTTCACAATCATTTTGGGTGTCATTCAGGAACCGCAGGAAATTGTTGAAGGGGCTCATGTAATAAATAATAGGGTTTGGTCCACATTTAAGTAAACAAGAAAACTCGGCCTCGTCGGAAAGGAGCCTCAAACCTTAAATTTAAACATAAGAAACAGACACGGACGACGAATAACCCGTCTGAGTCCCTAATTATGACATAAGTTGGATGAACGTTTTAACGATAATTCGAACCATTCATACTTGTAGGGTCCTATCACTAAATTCGGGTACGTATTTACACACTGGAAGGTCTGAATTAAAATTTCTGGAGCAAATACTCCGCAAGATACTGCGCTGTCCTGGCTTTACATCCCACCAATTTAGGAGAGAAACAAGAGCGACCAGTGCGCAGCATATCCGTTGACATCAACAGTATCAAAAAAGTAACTGGCTGGGGAAAAGTCGTAGGGATGCAAACTCAACGGTGGGTGGCAGCCAACACGACAGAGTTTTGCTACCGAGCGATCCAGATCGCAGTAAGTATCCATAGTTAACTCACTGAAAATGACGAAACAATCAAGTAAGACAGGTGGGTTTGGATGAGGGTGAGGTGGATACTCGTACCTGACATTGCTTGCTGCAAGGCCGACTGCACTTGAAACTCCGATTCAGCGTCCAGTGCGGAGGTGGCCTCATCTAGCAGGAGTATGGGCGCATTCTTGAGGAGAGCACGGGCAATGACAAGGCGCTGGCGCTGACCACCGCTGAGGCCCACTGAACTTATGCTGGTGCCGCCGCCAATCGTTGTCGCGTAGCCCTCCGGCAGTTGGTTCCGCACAAAACTGTCGGCCTGGGCCAGTGCAGCCGCGGAGCGCACCTGAATAGAGACACGGAACGGCAGACAATAAGGCAGAGCGACTGTCGCCGGAGCGATGAATGCTTTGTGTTAGGTGAGACCTACCTCCTCATCATCTGCCTGGGGTTGGGCACAGCGAATGTTCTCGTAAACGGTGGTGTGAAAGATTTCTGGTTCCTGACTGATGTAGCCTAGCAGACGACCGCGAAGGGTGGAGAGACTGAATTCTCTCAGATCGACCCCGTCGACGAGGATCCGACCAGAGGTGGGATCGTAGAAGCGTTCCAGTAGCGCGAGAACTGTCGACTTGCCTAAAAGCACATTAGGTAACATGGTACTAGTGAGAAAGGAGAAAACGGCCGTGTGCCGAACGCACCAAAAGTTGATGAGTGGTATTGATCGGCGCGGTTTTCGAACGATTGTAAAATGACCTATCAAGCAAATTCTAATAAAACTTACTCGAGATGCATTTAAATTTCAATATGTTGACCCTGTCGAGGACAAAAGGAACTATTATTCGCAGCGGTACGTTTTTCTTTTTCATTTTTGACTTCCAAGGAGAATCATCATTGTGGTGCCACCTCGGCTTGGCTGCGCCGCAGACAGGTCGTTCACGAAAAATGGCACGGTCGTTTTGTTCGCTAACGACCCTAATGCACAAACGACTTGATTTGAGAACGTACTGACAGGAGAAAATAACAAGCAGGGTGATGTCGCCAGGAGTGTGCCATTGCGGCGAAAAACGACAAATCCGATGACTACAGAAGGTGGACTCTAAGAAGCTATCGTCGTTCAGTCAGATGAAAGAAGGCCACACCCGGTTGCGTAGAACTGATAGAGGCCCCGCCCCCAGATCAAAACAACAGTTTAGAAATGAAAATACGGAACACTGGCTAATGCAGATAACTGGCATCAGGAAATCATGCCCTAGCTCTCCTTAGGGCGCTTCTTCTGGAAGTCTAGGAAGGTATATTCCCACTGTCTACTCCAGCCACTGCTTTTTCAGAAGGCTACAGGTGATAGACCCGTTTATAAAAGGGGGGAGATAACAGAAGATCGTGGTAAAGAAGATAACAGAAGATCGTGGTAAAGAATTAGTAAAACCCCAATATCTTCGATCCTAGGCCAAGTAGTGAGAAGGCTTGGATAAGAAAGCAAGTTGACAGAAATATACCTTTAAAGAATCGATATCAGACAGGGAAAAAATTGACAGAACGCCCACCTGCTCCCGACTCTCCAACCAGAGCGACCACTTTGGCGCCAGGAATCTCAAAGTCAAGGTTCTCGAAAACCATGGCAGTGGGTCGAGTGGGATAGGCAAAACTCACATTCTCAAACTTGATCGTGGGAGCATGTGAAGAATTAGGCAATTTTGGCAGGTCGGGAAGGCCCTCAACGAAGGATCGAGCCTCATCGGGACCGGGCAGAGAGAGCACCTGAAAAAGCATGGATGTTAGAAGAAATACGTAAGTCCGAGCGCCGTCTTGGGACAGATTCGTTTGCAGGCAAATAACTAGCTAATGATAAAGGGGTGAAGTTAACAGGTTTAAAATACTGTCACAAAGAGGAAACATCTAACAGCATGGGTGACTAAGTATAGAAGGTAGATAAAAAGGGCTTTAAAAAGGCAGCATCACCCAATGAACTAGCACAGCTAGGAATCAAATATAACACAACCGTATGTTCACTGAAATGCACTCCCGGTCGGACTACGGGACCTCCCTGTTTCGTTGTGCTTTGGGGCTCGCAGACGGTAATCTCATCCTGCTTAGATTGCTAATCGCTGCGCGACTGCCCGTGAGGCTCTAACTCGAGCTCCAAAGCACAACGGGAAGAGGAGGTCCCGTAGCCCGATATAATTAAATTACTATTTCCGACCGCATGCGACAGGACAGGGGATCTGTGGCTCAAAAAGCAGAGGTTGACTCAATGACCGAAGATCCTGAGTCTGAATCCCCGATGCTGCAAGCACGGGTTCGATAAGACCAATAAAAATGGCTAAATGATGGCTAATATGCCTTAGATGGCCAATCCAGTCTCTCTTGCCTCTGTAGGCGATCTCATTGTGCATATATCTACACGCATACAGTACCTGTGCTAGCTCATGAAATGTCATGAATTAACACAGGTAAACGACTTTAACGCAGAATCGGTAAACACTACGGCTCCCAAAGTCTGATAGCGGAAAATAAAAGATGTGTCAAAGAAATAAAGCAAAGTTTGGTTTAAAAAATATTATTTACTGAGATAAAAATAAATAATTTTCGACAGAAGTCACATTTTCGAGAAACGCCTATACAACAACCAAGTTAATAAAGGCTACGTATGAGGACGTATAAAGGAGGAGGGCGCATAAAAGGGCAAAAATAATTAAGGACAGAAACAGATACAAAAAATCAGTACTTTGTTGATTGTCCATTTGAATTAATAACGGCAGAAAGTCTGTCAGACATAGACATGACGAGGTTATCTATGGTGGATTGTAAAATGTAATTATTAAGTATGAAATCCAATTTGCCCTGCATTGAAAGAGTCTTCTTAGCTTTGTGCCAATTTCTTTGGACTATTCCAAAAAGATTTTCGATAGGATTCATATATCGGCGAGGCACTGATGAACTTCGATTCGACGAAGTGCTTATGACCCATCCGGTAGACCCCAGTGGTGGACCAACTGCGTTAGGCGCCTGTGCGCATGTTTGTGTTTCTGGTCCCAGCTGCTAGTCAGGGTTATGATTGGCTGAATGAAGGCCAAATAAGCCCCAAACAGTACTGTATCGATCCACCCGTATTCTCTGTCGTCCCTCATCGCTGCTTTTATGACTTGGCCGACTTCGGCCTGGCAGTTAGTTGCCTGTTCGTGACCTTTGCCGCCCATGCGGAGATTGATGACTAGTTGGGGAACCAATCTCGAAAATTAACACGATAAAATTTACTGTTTCCCGAAGAGTTCCATCTTCCTAATATACATATATAATGGTAGGGGGCGCTCACCGATCGTTCTTATGGAATTCACTCGTTCCGTTGTGCCTTATGGACTCTCTCTCGAGCCCAACCAGCAGCCGAACAGCGGCGCTTGATATAGGCCGAATGATATTACCGACAAAGACAAGGGAGACTGGAATGGCCATTTCTGGCTTATTAGCCGTCGTCAGCATGTCATACCCGCCCGAGGTTCGAACTCGCGACCTGTTAGTTAGAAGTTCACGTAAGAACGTAAGAGTTCCGCAAGAACGATCGGTGAGCGCCCCTACCATTGTATATTCCCGATCGAAAACCGACAGGGCAACGGGTCCGTGGCCCGGTGGTTAGAGGCGTGCACTTCCAACAAACAGGTCGCGAGTTCGAACCTCGGGTGTTCCACACTTCGGGGTTGGGTATGACCGGCTGACGACGGCTAATAAGCCAGAAATGACCATTCCAGTCTCCCTTGTCTTTGTCGGTAATATCATTCTGCATATACATATATGTAGAATGGCATTACCGACAAAGACAAGGGAGACTGGAATGGCCGCTTCTGGCTAATTAGCCGTCGTCAGCCAGCCGAGCCCAACCCCGAAGTGTGGAACACCTAGGGCTAGATCTCGCTACCTGTTAGTTAGAAATCCAACGCTTCTAACCACTGGGCCACGTGCCCGTTGTCCTGACGGTTTCGATTGGGAATACAGTGGTAGAGGGGCGCTCACCGATAGTTTTTTTACGGAAATCGCCCGAGTACTACGAGTAGTATTAAATGTATATATCAAACGTACTATACCGTACTCTCAAAATAGGTGCTAACTAAAAGTCCAGACATGTGTTTCGCCAATATTCTGCCGCTATAAGTCAGTACCTATGTCGGGAGTACGGTATAATACGTTTGATATTATATATTCAAAGCAACTCGGATTGCCGCCGCCAAAGTCAAACGGGAGGCTCGCAAATCACAAATGCCTCGCCTCCTCAACTTTAACCATTCATCGCTCTCAACGTGCCCACGCTGCCGACGTACATTAGTCGCAAAAATCGGATTCGTTGGACACCTTCGAACCCAATGCGCCATCAACCCAACAACGTCTACCTCTTCTCCCACTCTCCCCCCTGCCGCAAATCCCGAGCCGACCACCACCCCGTCACCGCCGACTACACTGTCGCTGTCCCGCCGTCACGATCCACCATGCCCCAACTCCCGCATCGACCAGAGCGGCCAGCATCACCACCACAACTTCATGCCCTCCCCCCAACGATGGAGCATCCGATGTCCCATCATTACCAACGCCCACCTGCAGCGGTGTGGACTCAGTTCATGCCTGTCCCCATTGAGATTGCACATTCACCTCATACATCAATCTGGTCGATCACTTGCGAATCCATCGTACAGAGACTGGTGAACCAGTGCCTGGAGCACCAATCTACACCGACCGCACCCGCCCTAACTGCCCCCGTAATCCATTCACCGCATGGGCTTAGTAGGTCACGTGTGCGTTCACTAAAGCCTGCGGCAGACAACCGCCGGCTACATCACACATTCCCCGCCAACAGCCGCATCGCACAACAATATTACAACTGCAAGCACTCGATTGCCACATCCCACGCAAGTGGGAAGTGTTTCTCGGATCCGTCTCCATGCAGCTCCTCTGCCGCATGTGTGATCCGAGTCTGAAATTATCGCGGTTCGTCAAGCGCCGTGGCTTGGAAGGCTGCCGACTGACGCCTCAACTTAGTCCACGCAGTCTGCCCAGTTGTGTGTGTTTGTGTGGAGTGACGGACTGACGGGCTGAGAGAAAGGCTGTCATGGCTCCTTCTTAAATTAACCTGTGGCACCCTCATGCATGTGAAGAGTGAGTGCTATTTAATGGGTAATGCCTTTCAGTCGCTGACTGACTGGCTAACCAGCCTTTGAAGCGTGATGGCCCAGGCAAATGCAGGGCTGTGTATCACCCTTCTGGGCCCCAAGGTGAGTAAGCGTCTACTATGCCTGATCAGAAAATCATGGCCCTCGCAGTCTGGTGTGCAATGGCAGTTTTCCGATATCTGGTTCTCTGGCAGTAGATGGGCTTACGCTCCTGCTGGGAACGCCGGTCGTGTGCATGGCCGCCCAGTCATCCACGCCTTTTCTGTCTTTCGTGGTTTTTTGTAGACCAGGGTGTGGAGTGGAGCGTCAAGCTGCGGGCTCGGCCACGCCATCCACCTGCACCCTCCCCGCCTCCGGTCTTCTTGACTCTGTCTTGACACCGGGTCCAGGTGGGGAGGAGAGTTTGCAGCAGATGCTGCGCAAGTCCACTCTCAATATAAATTAATTTACGCGGAAGTCGCCGTGCCTGCTTCACCTAGCTGTGAGGCACACGGTGGACGTCGTCGGATGCGAAAGTTGATCATGGTTAGACAGTTGGCTAGCGCAATAGTGGGTCTTCTGTCAAGGTTGACCTTCACTCCCAAGTAGTCACATTGACGGCAGTGGACAACAAGCCCTTCGCAGGTCCTAGGAGCTAACGTATCGTCGACCTGCCGTGGAAGACGATGGGAGGAAAAAGCCTTCTCATAGAAAATGGCCAACAAAGCGCTGAAACAAGCACTTAGCCCATGTCGTCACGCTGCAACCTCTGCCGGTGACGAAGGATTTGGTAGAATAAGAGGAGTTCACATGGCCTACGGTTGCGCCGTTATCTTTGTCGTCCGAGCATAAAAGTTGGCTGGTTTCGTCAATAGCGCGATAACTACTCAGCCAAACATCGTTTCCGATGTTGATACTAGGGCCCGACAGGCCGTCTTCAATAGTGTCCACCGGAGTACTTTGTCGCGTATCCCCATCGCGTGATTTAATATCACTCCCAGATAGTCCGAACACTGAATAGTCTGCAGAGGACATTGCGGTTATTGATGGAATACAGGTCGGAGGCCTATGAATCATGGCTGAAACGGTTTTTGCTCACTGAGAGGATTTCTGTTTGGTAAAGCTTTAGAGTAAGCCTTGTTCATGTCGATCAAGACGCGGCTTGTAACTAGATGTCATTTTCCCTCATTCCTCATGTGCGTTCACCCATTCCTTCCCAGTGTTGTCTTCCCGTTTTATCGACGTAGCATTACAGCCTACAAAGGCTCTTGACTTGCCGTGCTGTGGACCTCTATTCTTTCATACTCGTCACATGAAGTCGCGAAAATGTTCCCTCCATGCGGCCTGGTTCCTCCCCCCCCCCTCCCCCCAATCCTTGTTATTTGCACCAGCTTAAGGTGTGTGAGATATTCGTCCTGAATACCCGTAGAGTATTGCAGTTCAGCAAACCTGTCTTCAGTTTCAGTGCAGCGCTCCTATGCAAGTGAATCGAGGGCTGGGTGGGTAGTTGCCGGTCGCGATATACGCGGCATACCGACCGAATTTGCACCAGCGCGTCATTTCTTAGGGTGTCTAGGGCCCTTTTTCTCAAGTCTACCGCAAGTAGTCAAGAGAGCATGAGAGAAACAAAGAGTCCTACTTTGTCACTCAAAAGGATAAAACGGCCGTCAGCACATTACGATAGACTGGAAACCCCGATTGACTCACAGGGAGGTCTGACGACCTTGCATTGCTTCCTTCTGTGACTGGCTGATATTGAATAATACTTAACTTTCACTTCTATGCCGCACCATAAGTGATATGCTGACAAGCAGCATGAACAGTAAGGCATCCACTGGACTTGTTGAAGTTACGGGTTTCCGCGGCTTTTGCTGTTCTACAGTAAGGACAATAAAAATGATCGTTGTGACTACCTTTGCCAGTCTGGTGGCCGCAGACATGCCACGAACGATGCTGCCAAACAGGAGAGAGATCTGAGCAAGAGATCGGTGCACCGACTGGGTCGCGACAAGGAAGGACATCAACTGACCAGCTTCCAGCTCATTTCGAGCAATCAGGTTGCCGCCCAGGTACAGGACACCCAGCACAACACCTATGAGGACAAGGGGCGGAAGAAACAGACGTTGGTCATGAGGAGGGGGAAGAGGTAGCGTCTGGTGCTTGCGAAGACCGCAAAAGGAGTGAACTGGAGGGAGGGGGAGGTCAAACCTACCGTTTAAAACAAAGTTTGAAAGACCCTGGAAACAGCCAATACCATACCCCAAAAGTTCGTGCAAATGGCCCGCGTATGTCACTTCTCTGGTGTAAGATCTGCAGAAAAGAGCGCACATACAGCCGAATAAGCAAAGGATGAGTGGGAAAACAACATGCGTAATATGGACAAAGAGAGAGTACGCACAGTGACAGATGGAGGGCGGGCAGCCCCGGCTTGAGGATGAAGAATGAATACCGGTCACCCAAATGGTAAAAAAGGGTAACTTAGTTGCCTAGACTTTGGAAAACGAGTTACGATTTCAATTATTATGTATTTAAAGAGGAGACTTCTCACATGGGTGAATAACGAAAACGACCTGAATTGCCAGTTTATGCGGCATGAGCCAGAAGGCTCTCAGACACTATTAGCAATCCAACAATACAGGGCGAGGGGCCCCTGTCACACGTTTGCGGTAAACACAATGAGGCGACGGGAAGACATGAGATGGGTTGTCCCGTTCAACACTGATAATTTGTTCAGTCATCCCACAGTGACTAAGAATACTCAATATTACTATTGTAGTTGGTCTGGAGCCCGGGGTAGCCCAGTCAAGTGGAGTTTATATAGTCATAAAGGCGTGTGTAAATTAAGGGCTTACGATGTGACTTACCAAACAACAACCCTAAGTTATTTGCAGCCATCTTAAAAATTCCTCATAGGTCCCCGTGGTGTGACCCTGACGCAAAGTCGTTACCGCCGTAGGCAGTAGGAACGAGGGAGTTCAGTAAGAACGATCAGTGAGCGCCCCCTACCATTGTATATTCCCGATCAAAACCGACAGAGCAACGGGCTCGTAGTCCAGTGGTTAGAGGCGTGGACTTCTAACTAACAGGTCGCGAGTTCGAGCCTCGGGTGTTCCACACTTCGGGATTGGGTATGACTGGCTGACGACGGCTAATAAGCCAGAAATGGCCATTCCAGTCTCCCTTGTCTTTGTCGGTAATGCCATTCTGCCTATATCATGCGCCGCTGTGCGGCTGCTGGTTGGGCTCGAGAGAGAGAGCCCATAAGGCACAACGGAACTAGTGAGTTCCGTAAGAACGATCGGTGAGCGTCCCCTACTACAGTAGGGTATTTCATTCTGCCAACCAACCGACCTATTCTACAGGCGGGAGAGCATTTAGAGAGAAACACCTTATACGACAGTAAAAAGGTAACTCAGACTAACCTACCCCTACGACTTCTGCGAATTCGACATGGTTGAGATGGGTAAAGCTCCCAAAGTGGCCGCTGCGAAGTCAGAGTCCGTGAGCACTGCTACGGCTGGTTGCATCGCTACGCTGTGCGCAAAAACTACATTCCAGATTCGAATTGACTTTTTTAACACTCTGCTAAAATTTAGTCTATCTAAGTTATGATTTTCGGTCGTAAACGACATCACCAGTAATTATAGCAATCTTCGAAAGTCAGCGTGATGTACCGCAGCGGATGACGCAAGTTACTCTTGGCAACAGCGAGGATTGTGCAGACCTTGTCCCTGGTTCAACAACTCCAACAGCAACAGAATGTCAGTGCGATTCGTGCACATCAACTCCCAACTGTTGTTCCTTCTATCTGCGCCGGTCGTATTTTGAGAAATAGGGCTCTCAGTAGTACATAAAACAGAGGCTTTAGGTTAAAAAAAAAGCTTTGGCACTTGCACTAAAATCGAGCATACGTGAGAACAAACTTACGCCATCATTGTAGGCTCCATCGTCAACGACTTTACTGAACGTATGTGCATGAAGGTTTCGGAAGCGACCTCCGTGGCTATGTCATCCTAAGGCGTAAGGGGAAAAAGTGTCAGATAGTGAACTTTGCCAGCTTTTGTTGTTAGGTGGGCTAGAGACCGGAATGCGAAATTGTTCTCTTTGACTAAGCAGCGAATTTGAGGAGAGGCAACAAAATACCCCTGGGGCTCTTGCCATCAGTCCTTTTTCAAAAAAGTAGCTCCCCATCAACAACTTAGACAATAGACATGTGTAGACATTTCAACACTCATTAGAAACGGTCCAACAGACCATTCTGGTGTGGTCAAACGGGGACAAATTGTCTCTAAAATGCAGCAAAATCGCTTGGAGAGAAAACAGTTGTTCGTTGCTCACACCAAGCATCCAATACGTTGAACTTTAATTATTTTATAATTCAAGCAAATACCTTAAAACTTAAGAAGTCGACTAGTATGTATCAAGTGCTGAACCACACAAGACAACCTATTGGGCCCAGAACTGGGTCTAAACCAACAGAGTAGAAAACAAAATAGCATATTCGCGGACGCAAGTCAACCGGTCTAAATAATTTAAGAGTTCAAGACTTCTAAAAAGCCGCGTAGAAAGGCAAGATTCTGAGTGGCTATGACAATGGGGTGGACGAAAGACTGCGGACAAAGGGCATACTTGGTCTTGAGCCTTGTGACTCAGAATACGTAACTGGTGGCCAATCAGGCTGCCAACGAGAAAGACAAGGGGAAGGCAGCCAACCAGTGCGGCACTCAGAGTGGGCGAGATCATGTACATGGCCACAGTGGATCCGATGATCTAAAAATAAAATGGTCTTCTGGGTGAAAGAGAAGAATTGGCAAGGTTTTGATGATTTATTGCTGAAGATCAAGATAATTAGTGACAGCGATAAAATAGCTTGGCCGCTTATGTCTCTAAAGTTAAAAATAACACAATTTCCCAAGGACAACGCCTAAAAAACGTAATAGTTAACTGCAGACCTGAGCTCCGCTACGTAACCCCTGCGAGATGCTGGCCTTGAAAGCACTCTTGAATGCCTGCACATCGGCAACCGTCCTACAAAGGAGAGGTATTAACGCAGTCACATCGTCTTACTGGGAAAACTGCAGACATAGTACACGGCTGAATAAAATCCGATTTGAACTTGAAAACCCAAGTCTCTTAAGCTGGCTGGGCACTTCGAATCAAGACTGCTGGATGATGCTCAAGACTGAGTTTCGAAGAATTCCCCGAGGGAGGAGTGCGTCCACGTTTTTTGGGAAGGCAATTTGATAAGACATGTGGCGTCAAGAGCGTACGAAACACTAGCAAACCTGCGACTGCAACGTCGGAAGAAGTCATATTCTGATACATCAATACCAGAGGAACGGGCGGTAAAGGAATTTCGTTGAAAAATAGAAACACACAAGACATGAAGTTAACGTTTACGACCCGATATAGAGTCCGTCTACTTTCTAAGGCCTTGTTAATACCAGACATCACCATCTCCGAAGGACTCTACCAGCCCGGATCTGATGTGCGATCGGCAATGACTCGACGTCCCTTTGTTTTTAAGGTTGTCCTCGTTTTTTGAAAACATGTCACGATAGCTAACGGCTCCTCTACAACTATCCGCAGACACTTTTAGAATACTTCTCCATAGGAATCACGTGCGGGAGTTGAGCAGGGGTCAGATCAGGGTCTGTCGCGCGATATTGGGCTGCGCAGCCACAACAAATGCCATGGGACACGCCTAGGCATAGGCTCATGCCGAGCCAGGCCCTTGCGTCCGATCTCACCTTCGGCCTTGTTGACTCTGTCTTGGAACCGGGCCAGGGAAGGTGAGGGAGGAGAGAGTGCGGTAGACGCAACGCAAGTCTACTAGCACTGCAAACTTATCCCCGCAGAAGTCACCGTCCTGCCCCCACACGGGGCACACGGTGGATATCATCCTTGTCACAAGACTGCTTCTGGATTTTCGGAAGGGTTACAGTGTCGCAATCGACCATGCATCCGAAAACCGGGATTTGAAGAGACCGATAAGTATTTACGCCATTGTTTCCAGAAGGAAGTGTGAACTGGGTACCGCTTGGGTCCTTTAGCCTTGAGAATATAGTAGCTAAGCATGCGTGTGATGCTGTGCAATGTTGAAGTCGTTCGTCTGTTCTAAGTGCGTCTGTTAGGTCCTGGCCCATTTAATATAGCATATAGCAACGTATAAGGGGGCAGAGGTGCTCTTACCTAGACCCCATAAACGTCACTGACAACTCTGACTGACATTGTGGTTCGATCACTGTGGGTCGATTAATGTGCTAGTAATCGGTATCGCCAATAATCGTACTTAGGTGTTCGTGTGGCGAGGCTGCCAACACCACGGTTTTCCCGATGTACGACGCAAAGCGGAAAGTTTGCCATATGCAAAAACCAGTTTTATAAGCTGGGTAAAAGGAAGGGATCGGATGTGTCTGAGCGCTTGGTCCTGTCGCTGTATGGATTAGGAGTACCAGGGGAAGGAGTGCAATCCTCAGAAGCAGCGATTCATCAGCCAGTAGGCCGGGGAAAACCGTCACGTGAATGGCGAGGTGTTGCTTACAAATATCCACTTCAATTGCCCCCGAGACATCAACTTATCTAACACTCAAAAGCAAATCGACCATATGCTTGTCCGAGTAGGCGAAGATTCCCGCGCAATGATTGGTGTCATCATCAACAGTAAAAGCAGCTTAAACCGCGCTCTCTTGGAGGGTTGACTCTGCAATGGTCTGCAAAGAAATACAACATGCAGTATTTGAAGATCATTGCGAGAACTATGATGGCATCAGTCTTTCGCTCCTCCTTAAGCGCTCCCATTTTTATAACTACGCACGAGTGGAAAACATCCAAAGTGTTTGGTAGATGCAGAGCTGATTAAATTAGCGTTTCTCGCCCTGCCCAAACCCAAAATAACCCTACTGTCGCGTATTTCGTGGACTTTGTTATGAAATTGAATTTTTCGAGTCAGGATTCCCTGCGGCAGTTCCTGCTACATCGTAGTAGGCAACCGAAGCTCCGACGTTCGATTCAAGCCTATATCGCAGAGCAAGGATAAAACTGTGAGTGCAGCGAAATGGCATAGTTGGTAGTTCCTCCGGCGTCTGCTAGGTCGGTGTCCTCTTATCCTAATATCTCAGACGCGCAATAGATTATGTTTTAAGACACATGTCAGCAGGACACCTCAGCGCTACGGTAAGTTATAATCCGTGTATTATGGTTTGGCACCATTATAATGAAATTACGGCGCCAGCAAACTCGTCTGCAGGAATGAAACTAGCACTGTCCCAGATAGATATGAAGGCAAACGAAGTGGGTTGAAAAGAAAGATTGGTACTTCGAATATGGCAGTCGAAGATGCGTCACCTATTCCAGATGACAGAGCATCTTCTGAACTAGAGTACAGCTTCCACTGCCTTCGACTGAAGGAACATTATGAGGATGAAATCGTTTATTGGATCAACTGGATGTGTAGGTTTGGCTCGGCTCATTCGAGACCTTCAGAATACATTAAGATACGATCAAAAAGGTCGGCCAAGGGTGTGCGAGACTGTTGTCAAGCCATTAGTATACACAGACAGGAGACATTACCTACGTGTTCAGGAGATACCCAACGACTGAAAAGATATGATCAATGATACTATCGTCTGATTGTGTGAATTCGACTCTCCGTTCGCAGCTCCAGTGAACGCCTAGTCTGTCTAGAATACAACTGGCCAACTGTGACCTCCTAACCCGTCGACCTAGATGCATCGCATTTTTTCTGCGTTGAACTGAGAGCGAAACCGTCCAGAATGTCATCACAGGCAAATTTTGCTCCTGCTGGCCATGACGTTTGGGTCCCCAATTGGAAAAAAATGGTCATGTCGAAAGCGGATGTGGGGTGCATTCCTGATCCACCGGCCTGCGGCTAGACTGGATGTTTAGTAAAAACTGACGAACCTCATTCGGATTTCCGCAGTTGAAGGCATAATTCGGGAATCGGCCAACCCGAAGATTCGAGCCAACCGAACGAACCATGATGAACGTCACTACAGGAATTAAATGCCAATGCGAGCACCACTGATGTCCAGTATAACGAATGCGGTGGTGAGAAAGAGGGCTGGTCGAACAGCGGAACCATCTGTTTATTTTCCTGAACTTTCAAATTCGTGTAGGAGTCCATTGTTAGATACAGAAGCAGTAAGAGAACAGTCTACAGTTATAGGGGGTAACGGCCGATCAACGACCAGCGCCGCGGGTCTGGGGTTCGAATACTCGTCTCTGTTCATGAATAAATCGGTCCCTGAGTTTCGCTTGATAAGGTTGGCCCCGGCGACGTAGGCGATTCGGACTATCGCAAGGAAGAAACTCGCGCGGAAAAAAACCATGCCCAATTTTCGTAATGGAGTTCTGTGCGATTTCAACTAACTCTCAGACGCAGGGCTTAAGCCAATATAATAACAGCAACGAAACAACAATGATTACCTGTCGAGTAGCCAGCTGGTTGTGGTCTTGTCAAAAAAGTTGACTCTCTGAAATATTAGGCGCTCAAAGAGCATGCACCTGAGCCTTGAAGCAACGCGTTCGCCGACTGTGGCCAGGAAGCCGATATAAGCGAAGGTGCATAGTGACTAAATTGCAGAAGTGGACAGGGAGGATAAGGAGGGTTTTTTAAAAATCTATGACGCACAAAACTAAGAGGCTAACATCCAAAATGACAGGCAATAGCATGGCTTGTTTTCGTAAGTCGAAGTTATCGAAAGCCGTCCAGATCGCATAACATAGTCACTTAAAACCCATGATGAACTCTGCCTGCGATTTATTTGTTAGTTTTAGCGGGCTTCGAACTCTGGATACTTTAAAAAAGGCGACTAGAGGTAGGCTGCGCGGGCAAATATTTGAAGATGTGTTCCGAATGATTGAATAGGACAAACGTGACTTGCAGAGTTATGGTTATTCAGCATAATAATTAATCGATTGGTAAAGCCGAAAACGATGATTGTCGTGGCTTGCATTCTCATTCACGGCTACATACAATACCTGGTGGTGCATGGAATAGCAACACAACCTGAAACCGGATAAGCTATTTTCCGATAGAAATGATAGAGGACAGGAGCTGCATCTGACGTAAAGCTGCGTCTGAAAGGGTTCCTACTTTGTAATATGAAAAGTTGCAAGCAATCGGCGGGTTGTATTCAAATCTGCTCAGTGGGAGGGCAGGAATATAGTTACTTCATTCACTCCATCCTCATACCACCTGCCTTCTGCTTCCACCTGAGCCAGCCTCTACAGGAATGGAACTAGGATAAGGGTCGTCTGTACCCAACTTCTATGCATCGGGTCAAGCGGTTGAGTAAAAAGTTTGTAATAACGGAGGCATTCGTAAAGCAACCACACTTTAAGGCAACTACTAAAGTAGGCGCCCATTATTGGCTCCACGAAGGAAGTCAAGGGTCAAAACAGGGAGACTTCGCTTGTGTTTTAGAATTGCTAGGTATACACGTACTACGGGTGTGCGAGTTAGCCCTTTTTAAATCGGCGGTTGCAGAGGTTGTTAGTGATAAAAAATCTGGTTAAATAAACCCAAAAGGAGTTTGAAAGGTGACTTTATAAACACAACTTTGCATAAAACCTGGCGCTTAAGTCAGAGTTATCACGACTAAGACGCACTAAACAAATGCATATGAAGTCCTAAGGTGAACACACTTGTAGCGAATACGCGCCGCAAAGTCGAATCGAGGGTGTTCGTAGGGAGGACAAAGGGCAGTTGGGAGATCTAGACAGTTCTGCCAACATGTTCACGAGGTCGCCGAGGAGAAGTGGGATGCGAATATTAAAGTAGGCTGCACCAAAGGCACCCTAGAAGATTCGTTACAAAATATCTAAGGACATACCAAAAGTGCCATCAAAATGAAAGGCAGATCAGCCCAGGTCAGTGCAAATACACACCTTATCGAAGGAGGGCTATGGGTGTCGCCTGTTTCATCAGAAACAGTTTTGTTGGTAGGAAGGGAAGGCGGAGGAACTTCAGCAGACACGGGAATCGGTTTGAGAAATTTACAGTTAATCGCCAATTTTGGAACAGTGACCGCGCTGAATAAGCCTGCGCCAGCGACGCCAAGGGTAACAGTCACATACGTAATTTTGTACTTCTGAAGGTGTGCCTTGCACTGCCTCGAAAACGATGGCTTCGCAGGACTGCCTAGAATTACATTTGCAGGCCGAGGGAGGAAACGACTGCGCACGAGACTTACAGTACCGCGAAGAAAATTCATTAGCACAATGGCAATTCCGATATCTACAAAGAAGTCAGTTAACAGGTTTGAGAATCTCATGTGAATGAAATGACAATAGCATATGAGGAAAATGTACTATACATGTACTATACATGTAATGATACTAGGAATTTCGGCTGTCAAGACCAAACACTAATTAACCACATGGAAACAGGATTGTAAGTAATACACGGGACGCAAAAACAGGAGCAAGGACGCCGGGAGTTTGAAGAACGGTAAGAAGATGCGGATTAAACGCAAAAGTTGGGTGAAATCCCTATTAGTCACTGGAATGAAAACAAAAGTGTCCAATACGCAGTGTTAAGGGACAGATCCGGTCTATAAACGATTTTTTAAGATATTTTTGTTGTCATTTGGCTTTTGTTTCCTCAGTGCTCCTACACAACTCCCCTTTATGAGGGAATCAAAGGAAATTGTACGACTAAAAGCTCACGGCTAGAATCGATAAGTTTTCTGTGTGAACTCCGATACCTGAGTAGAGTATACGTGAAGTTGCCGGGTTCGCAAAAAAACTCCCATGACTCGCACAGGCAGTGTACATTTGGGCAAATACAATTGACACACGACTTGAAATGTGGGCCTAGTGACCGAATTGGTAGAGGAGTGACGTGTGTAGGGCTAAAGGGCTCTCAGCACATCCCACAAACGACTAAAGTGAGTGCAAGTTCATCGTGCTTGACATTTAAATATCGCCTCTTACAGAACCTAAGGGAATAAAGACGACGACTGAGACCAAATACAATTTTGCGAAAATACTACCCGTCCCTGTACATTTACTCTTTTGGCAACGTACGCCGCCCATCGTCCACGGGCCTCGTATAACAACAGACAGGCGGAAGTCTCACACACTTTATCTGTAATCTTGCGTCACCCATAGGATATATCTCGCAGGCAGACGCGGATACTACGGAGTCGGATGTACTTGCTTTTGCGTACACGCGCATTGGAAATTGCCGTAGAACGCACACCACTAGTTATTGTAGTCTTTTATCGAACTGCCGCAGGATTGTATCGATACGCTTGTGCGTACGAAAGTCAAACGCCTGCAGCTCAATGTACGACTTAGTGACGCGAAAGCTTAGAAGCAGCTGACAGGCTACCATGTCATACTGTTATCCTTAGACTTCTTATCTCCCCTGTCTTGACGGTCCGAATACTGAGGACTTCTAGCGCAGAATATTTTGCACTATCTTCGATTGCGCATCACGAAGCATAGCAACTTCAAAGGGTTTAGTATGAAGGAAGGCCTCAAAAGACCCGCCGATTACGATGTTATGACAGGTACGTTGCTAATCTCAAATCCGACTTCATGATATAGACGCAGAGTTGAGTAGGCCACTGGAGGCGGGTCTAAGAGCCATCGAATCCGCCTTTACAAGGCGTCTGTAGAGGTCCTTGGACAACTGTGAAAAGCGTCTGCATAGGCTTTCTAGAACACTTTTCTTGGGGTGCATATTCACTCTGTCCTTCGCTCTATTTACTGGTAACTTAAAGAACAACAAGCACGACCGTCAACGACGTCACTGACTCCATCCCATTCCACGACGGACAGACCTCCCCTTAATAATGATGATCCGATATTGTTCATGCTTATTTTCACTTTTACTCCTAAAAACAGTTTCCAAACTGCAAACGTCAACGGACGTCAAACGAAAACACATATGCATTACCTTAATCCTATGGAGAGGGAGTCCTTGGGTAATCCAATCACAGGAGAAAGCCACTAAGTTGGCAATAAAGGGGGCTTGTAGTAAATGTTCCGTTTGCTGTGGTGTACGGGCAGTACATGTAACTAAGGGTCCTAATTTAAAGGTCTGAGAACTGCTTCCGTTGTTTTCTCGATATCATCACACCGAGAAATCTGGTTAATACCCCTATCTGGACGAACGGATAAATATCGGACCGACACAGCCTTGCTATTAAGAACCGTTTTATCCATTCATTTGAGCAGTCCCTCAAACATAGTTATCGGTCGATCCCAGAGAGGCGAAAGGAGCTCGGAGTTTAAAAAAGTTAAAGGATCACACGCTTAGGTTGACAGAGCGCAACGCAAATTCCACCTTAATAAGTGTAAGGTGTTTGATGTAAAACGCCAACAAAAGGTCGTTCAGACTGTCGTAGGCTGGTTAGTCGAGTAAAGAGGAACAGAACGCTGAAGAAGCCAAGGGTGCTGCCTCCATCGTTCAGCCAGATATCGAGGTAAAGGATTCGATTCAGTCTCAGGAACAACGCGTTCTAATTCCAGGAATTTCTTTGTTCGGACAGTCTGCCGGTAAGGAATGAAGTGGTTGGGTGTAAATGACTAAATGGTACAGGCGTTAAAACCGGGATAAGGGTATACACAAGAAGGTAGAGTAGAATTACGAATGTCTTAAAACACGCTGTATGGCTGGGTCACATTATGATAAAATCAGCTATGCGTTAACGTAGAAAGATAATTTTGTAGATATTTCGACAGTTTTGCCGATAGCTCTAGTAACAGTAATAACGGTACACACTAAGGTACTAGGATAACGGAACTGCTCCATCCATAATTTTGCTGATCGTTTCTCAGCAAACCCTTACAGGTTTTTTTTAGCCTGTATTGCAGTTGCGGCAGTCTACAACTGTATTGCAGTATTGTAGTCAGTCGTAGAAACGATCATTTCTAGCAGTTTTGTCGAGTTATAGCCTCAATTAATTAAATTACAATTTCAGCGACTCTTTCCTCGTAATAGCTGATTACTACTTTATTACAAACATTGAAGACGTTACAACTGCAACGCTAGCGCTATCAATAGTTTTGCAGAATTTTCTCAAAGCTACGTTGTGGGGATATTGTAGTTACATGCAAAGACTCGTTATGAGTTTTATTGTATGTCCGAAGACTCCACAAACTAAATTCCATCACAACATTGTCCCTGTTGGCATCCCATCGAAGGCGAGGCAAGGCATTGCATTCAACACAATAAAAACGGGTGGAGAACGAACGCTCGCGATTCTTTGCACGTCACGGTTACTCAACCAGTAATAATATAGGTTTGAGGTCGATTCCAGGAGCTTACTTTGAATTTTGGTGTGCAGTTTCTGACACAATCCAAAGACGGCTAATGCTAAATCAATCAGGAAGACATCTTGCTGCTTATGTGTAAACACATGCTGGCACAGTCAATGAAGCTGGAAATTCTGATGGAAACAGTGCGCCAACTACTCGGACGTTATCGGCTGTTGGAATCGATGATTCTACGTAGAATCAGCGGGCTAAAACTTCGGGACAGGTTGCTTCTTAGCTGCCGACGAACCCGCTTGATCATCAAATACGTTCGGGTGCCGAGTTTCGCAGTTTGAATGTTCAATTTCGGTACAATGGATTCAGAAACCAGCTGGTATGCAGCCCAATTAATCACACCCTATTGCGTTAGACTTCGTTCCTAGCTTGGAGGGCATAATATAGATCAATTCGTCAAACAAACATTGTTCGCTGTCTTCGACGACGAAATAAACTTGTATGGTACTTTCAAAGGCAGACAGACAAAAGACAGCCTCAGCAGTTCGGAACTGTATGAGGTTATACTTGGCAAGTTTGCCGTTGCTTAAAATCCTACAACATGCAGAAGTCTTAGGCGCGTGGAATACCAGTGCATGCGTAAAGTTGTCTGACCTTCAGTCAGTAAGTACCAAGCGCCTGAAAAGGTCGCTGGACAGCTGGTTCCAACGGGGAAACAAGTCACAAGTTAACCGAGATGAGAGTGGTAAATTGAATGCCGTTTATCAAGAACTAATTAGCCCAGAACATTTATCTGTATACCACACATTTTTTCACGTTGCAAATAGGGCACTCAAACGCTTACGCCTATTTCCCTCAATAAACTGAACTGAACTTGTAAACAGTATCCCTGGACCTTCAACCGATTCCCCGCCTGCGTGAACACAGTGATCACAGAAGGGGTTTAGCAAGGCTATGTACATATTTATTTATTTAATTTTTAAATGAACGTATTCCACAATAACCGTCTTCAACGTACCTCTGGGTAAACGGGGGCGACGAATAAACACACGAAAAGGAATGGATGGACGGTAGAAAGGGGCATTGGGTTAAGCAAACGATTCCACGCGTAGCATATTACTTCCGCACCCTTATCGCCGACGGCGTAGTATCTCGATGAATCGATATCTCATAGATACCTATTTTTTCGACAAAATAAATATCCAGTCGGTATATGAATCGCGATAAATAGATATCTACTCGATATAGTTTGCTACTAGGGTTGTCATAATATTATGTAGACAGTAATAGTCTCTTCGAGGTGTCAGGTGGACGGTAGAACCTAGAAATCTCAGAATGTAAGGTACGTCAATATGTTCACGTCCGCCGGCGATTTGTGCTTTCGCATATATCGTTTATGATAATGATTATTATACTAATAAATTTAAAATAACGGGTTTTTAGCATAAATGGTGAGGAACGAACAAAGCAGTGAAAAATCTTTTTCATTCTTAAGAAAGTATTTCGGTGAAAAGTTCCATCTCGAAGGGATATGGGGGAGTAGGTTAGATTTATACACAGGGTATTATTAAACGTTAAAGATAAGTCAGCGAGTGAGGACGAAACGTCATTGTAGCGCGCCTGTGGGTGCTAGTGTAAAACCCCAGCAGAACCTAGGGACAGAAACCCCTTTGTTTTATTCGGTGATCACTCTTTTGTAGATCGACTGTGATACTTGATCGCATGCGGACCACCATCGACGGCCGTCAACTCGATGAGTTCAACCTTCGATATTCTCCCACCTATCCGTTTCCTTTTATATTTGTACCAACGTAGTTTTGCAGATTTGTTACTTCTCTCCGTTTACCACATCGCATGTTTTGCGTTTATACTTGTACCCACAGAATTCCCAATATTGACGTTCCTGACTATTTTTCCATTGTTCGTTATTGTTCCGTGTCTGCCAACTTGGTTATAGTATCAGTATCCAATTAGGCGTTGCCTCTCGCATTTCAATAAACTACTTGCATTTTCCTCCCGTTGTCTAATTCTCATCACTTTCTCGAGTGTCTGTGTGCGAATGCCTGTGTGATGGATACTTTGGGCAAGTACTCCCACGGACCGCATTCTGTGATTAAGAAACGGAAGTTATATACGGATTCAAGTGATTCTCAGCCTGACCCCCTCCCCCCCACCCGACTACGCAGGACATTACACTAGATAGTGGCGGGCCCAGTGTAAGACCGACAAATGGTGTGGGACCCCGATATTTCAGAGTTAAATACTGATTAGGGTTAACTCTAAGCAAATCGGTGGTCTAAATCTTACGCGTTAATATGACCCCGAGTACTTCTCTGCGAAGAATGGAGAGCGAAAACATGCGAAGGGAGAATGTGAGAGGATAGAGTAATTTGGCGGTGTCAGCGCTCTAATTGCCAACGGTTTCTTTAAAGTTATGGGGAGAGCTGTTGGGAAGGATGGGGAAAACAAATAGTTAGTCTACTCAGTGTTTACATGCAGGAGCATTCGTCTCCCCTAGTAGCAGTTCCAAAGCAAGACGTTGGCGCCAAGCTGTGGAAAAGTCGCGATAGTACGACCTATTTATAGCGGACTTTGTCCATATGGTTGTTATGGAAACAACGGCAAAGACAGACTGCAGATGAACCTGAATCGGTTGGAGGAGTGGTCAAACCATTGGCTCCTGCGGTTCAACGTTGCCAAATGTAGCATACTTCGGCTAGGCAACACAGCCAGATCCGCCAGCTCAAGAGACTACTTTCTGGGCGGTGCAGCCTTAAAAGGGGTCGAAGCCCAAAAGGACCTCGGTGTGCTGACGACCAGTTCCATAAAGCTATCCGCCCACTGCTCGAGAGTGGCAAAAGCCGCAATGTCCGTACAATACGCCATCAAGCGTGCATTTATGGACTTTGACGAAGATGTTTTCTCAAAGACATTCGGAACATTCTTCCGGCCGCATTTGGAGTACGGCATACAAGGCTGGAGGCCGTGAGCAGTTGAGGATCAAAACTTCCTCGAACGAGTCCAGAGGAGAATCATGAAGATGGTTAGGGGTCAAAGCTCCTTTCCTTATGCAGCCCGCCTAGTAAATCTAAACCTCTTTCCTTTGAGTTACAGGCAACTTTGCGGGGATCTCTTGGAAGCCTTCCGCATTGCAAAGGGGTTGGATTGCAGTCTGGCCTTCGAGGGCTTTTTTGAATTTGCTACCACGACCAACCTCCGAGGACACCCGCTAAAACTGCGAACTCAGCAGGCAAGGCTGGATGTGCGGAAGTTCTCCTTCTCTGTTCGAGTGGTCAAACCATGGAATGCACTTCCAGCAGATGTTGTGATGTCATCATCTATACAGAGTTTTAAAAAGAATCTGGACATATTTATGTTCCGAAATGACCAAGAGCGGTGTGAAGTAGAACTCACCCCCTTTAACTCGTTCTCGTTTTGTCCTACCATTATGGGCGTGTTGGAACTATTTCAGCCCAGAACATTTATCTGTATACCACACATTTTTTACGTTGCGAATAGGGTGCTTAAAGGCTTAAGCCTATTTCCCTCAATAAACTGAACTGAACTGAACTGCACGGCGAAAAGTCGCGATACGCGCTATGCAGCTGCGGGACGCCTTTCCTTTTCGACTTTTCCGTTTTAGCAACTACGAATGCTCTTTTCCGCACCTCCCATTCGATCTATTAGCATACGTACTACTTAACCTCCTCCTCCCATCTCCCCCCCTCCCCAAGAAAGTTGATTGAAAGCGTTATGATGCAGAAGAAATAAGGATTTATTATGAAAATATAAAATACTGAAATTATCAGCATCACTCCTCACGCGGCCGGGACGAGGACGGTTCTATACCAAGTAGGTGCATTAAGAGTTTGGTTTCACCAACCATCAGAGTAATTCAAAATGGAATCGGACTGAGAACGTCGCTTTCGTAGGGCGTCAAGAGATCTCCTCAGCCTCCTTGTGAAGGCAGCCTCGAGTTCGTAAACGTCCAGCCTCTCTCCTCTGTTCCATGCTGTGTAAACGTCTATTTGACATGCATAGTTACATATAAGCAAGGGCCTACCCTTTATCACATCATACACCTGTGAACCACACAGGCCTTCCTTAGTTTTCATTTCCCTGAAGTTAATATGTATGGTAGCCTCGTCGTCAAAGAGGTCATATAATACCCTCTTCACGAAATCATCGGTGTTACGTCCACCGAGGCATACTAGGAATTTCGTCTATGAAAGTTATAAAATCCAACAAGCCTTACCAGTTGAAACTTGACCTGAGGGTCATGCAGTCTACTGTTGACCTCCAGGAAGTCAGACTTAATAGAAATGGGCCGCCTTAGCGGGTTGGTATGGAAGGCGGCCTCCGAGCTTCCCGGGCGGGCTGTCGGCGAGTATCCTGACCTGTAAAGTCATCATCCTTCCTCTCCAATCACGCAGTCTTGTCCTTATGCGTTCACTTAGTGACACGTCATCATTATGGATGATAGTGTCCGCCCAAGCGATACCGTCTGTAGATGCTAAATCACCTAACGATGACGATGGTGGGCTATGACTCCCTCTTCCAACGTCCACTGAGTTACCAGCGGACGACTCCCGGTCTGAACAGTCCGCTCGATAATGTTTGCTATCGCCAAACAGCAGATCCACTTCTGCATCTATTTCTCTTGAGATTTCCTTGATCTTCTTCTTCACATGCCGCCTAATTAGTGCGCATTTCAAACATAAAAACAGACGGGTTAATAAAATCCAATAAGGGTATAACAGAGAGAAGCGGAGAGCACCTGATAGCGCACGCCACACGCAATACGCACACAATAATGGCGGCGAGCATGCGGCGTTGGATCATTGATAGCTCAAGCGCGCCAGCCAATGATTGTGGGAAATCGATAAACCCGCCGTCCAATCAGGCGATGAGATAGCCCAATCGCATGATTTACGCGATAAGAGTGCATCAGGTAGCTATTTAATGCTATTTGGGTCTCAAAACCATGCAGAACATGTGACGACCTTATATGCTTCATTTACTTACACATGTCCTATGCTGAACGAAAAAGAACCAACTTTTCCTGATTTTCTGAGCTACTTATATACGAATGTGTTGTTACATATGCAGGACGAGGGGGATTAACAAAAACAAATAGAGCTTGTTACTGTGAAGGAGTTTGCGCATTTTGCGGTAACTAAGAGGAAAGACTTATTTCAAAGAGTCCCCAACTGAATCGCCTCCAATCAAATCTAGCTGATTCGACAGTGGATGAGTCCACACAGCGTGTTAGTTTCCGAAGAAAAATGCGCACGCAACGGGGTACCAAATATCAGCATGGAACACGGCATCGCGAACCCCAGCTATTTGAAATTTCAGGAACCGGACTGACAATTTATCACATTAGAAGCTGCGGACCGCACGTAAATCAATAAGAAGCCATTATGAGACCGCAGTACCGACACTGGTCCCATATTTTAAGAAAACTAGCTGCCGAAATTCAGACTTCACGAGGTACTCATACTGTCGATAAAACCTCATGAGGTTTACTGTATTTGATATTTTAACTCCATCAGTACATTTCAAACTACCCATCGCACAAATTAGCATTTTCCTTAACTAAATGTGATTTGTCCTATTTTGTCTTCGTACTCGGAAACAGGGTTCTTATGCTCAGGCATCCATCTCTCAGGATCCTATTTCCTTTTGGTATATGCACACCTGCCAACACAAGTCACTTCTGGCCACGGTTTTTCAGAATGGCAAGACGTGAATACGACAGGGCACTCAACGTGAAAGCCCCGTCTGATCTGGCCACAAGAAAAATAATGAGCAAGGAAGGTACGCTTTTTTCGTTGTTTACCAACTATTGCGGTCTCTCGTTTGTAGTCTAGAGTGCACTCATTACAACCTCTTAAGCTACCCAGTATTCTAAAATGTGTCATACCGAAATCATATGCGTCAGTTCAAAAAACCCAACGATAATGAGCTGGTTTTGTACGCAAATAAACGTACCATGGGACACCAACAGCATTGGGAGACATAGGAAATTGGACATATGACTGTGAGAAAAGATGGTCATTGAGTATAAGCAAGCCATACGGGGACAAAAGCATACAGGCATGAGGTTCCCGGCCATGCCACTTTAGAGGGCTTAGGAGCTCAATAGCAAAGCTCACTTCCGCTGGTCACTGGCGTTTCCTGCTAAAGGCGGAAACCATTGGTAAGGCATGCTTAATGCGTTTGCCGTCGGATTTATTCATAATGTGTGCTTGTAATTACGGCAATTGTATGTATTAGGCTAATAGCCTACATCGTATATATGTCAATTTTTCAGTTAATTTATCGCGCTCATAGGTGAGAATGAGTGTAGGAATGCCGGTGAAAATCTAGATGACAATTTCATACCTTCTGCATCTTTCGCCTACATTTCGATGGCTCCCATGTCGGTTCTTCGACCTACGAAGCCAATTAATCCCTATTCATCGAACCATCACAATATCGCGATTTCTAAAACGGAATCAGTATACAGTGTATTTGAGAGAAGTACGCCTACACCTTTGAACTCCCTATTTGTACACAAAAATCTAAAAAATAGCAACAACATAAATAATTCCAGCAACAGGTGAGTACGAACATCGATTTACATAGGACACTGGTTTTTTATAGTTATAAAGTCACATAGTTCGCTTGTTGGCGCAACATAAGTCTATCAAGCCGATATTTTAATGTCTCCACAGATTAAGACATTAAAATCGCCTCAAGCATGTTCTTCCGCGGTTCAACGACGCAGTTGGAGAAAAAATACTTTCTCACACCCAATCTTCTTTTGGAAACACATTGTTTGAATGGATTTCCCGGAGGTTATTTGTAGTAGCATGTTGGACAAAGTCGTCGCACCGGAGGGTGCAGTCCAAGCCTAGCTCGATACGGAAAGTTTGTATCAAATCTTCGCGCAACTGCCTATAACTCAGAGAATAGGGATTATGGTTATTCAGGCGGGTCACGTAAGGCAGTTTACTTTGACCTCTTACTAATTTTTGGCTCTTCTCTGCACCCTTTTAAGCAAATTACAATCCTGCGGCGTCCATGGTCTCCAAGTTTGGATAGCATATTCAATCTGAGACCTTAAAATCACAGTAAAACTCATCAACACGATCATCAATAAGCGAGAGAAAGAGGATCGGTCTGAGCATTGAGTCTTGTTGGACTTCACTCCCTATGACTGTAAGCCTTGATTGTTGTTGCTCCGCGCTGACAATTAGGGACCGGCCGACGAGGAAATTCTTGATCCATTTAAGAAGATTACTGCAGTTGTCCATCTTAGCAAATGGAATCTGTGCATATTTAAAGACAGAAATAAAACCTACCGTTGATGTTGCCTAACAGTGAGCGGCCAACGAAAGACCACTTTTCTATAGATCTACCCTCTCCCGCAGCAGAAGATCTGGCAAAACGGTGGGCCCAGTCTGAGAACCATGAGATTTCGTCCTCACAGCACGCCCAGTCTCTGTACTTGGCCGGCAAACGTAGTCTTCTGAGGCTTTGACCTTACTTAGTAGCAAACAAATCGAGAGAAGCTAACGATGGCAGCGGTGATGTTTCTCTCCAATGCACTGACAGCAAACTTCAGTGTTGCCTAAACTAGCTGTTCAAAGCAAGCATCTTTTCACACAGATAATTGTCCCTTTTCCTAATTACTTCGTAACGGGACTGTCCACGGTCTTGTTTAAGGAACACCACCAGAACTTTCCCATCAGCTTTCTTCTCTTCCTCCTGCTGACAACATAAGTTTTCGGTAACTGACATGGAAACATATGCCGGCGTTTTCGTTTGCAGCCTTTAGCAATAATTTATAAAACTCGTTCACTCAAATGAGGTGGCCGGTGTAGTTTGATTCGGCCTGTTTGACGACAGAAGAAGATATGCAATGCATTTTCGTTCGTTTTTAGCCTTCGAATTATCTGTGGTAATTGCGCTCACTGGAGTATTCGGGTGACGTTGACCAACTATTTAACTACCTCGGACGACATAGGTCGTCGTCATCATCATCTGAATCCGATGCCAACCTGCGAACACATCTGCAAAGGAATATTAATGGTATTTGAAGCATACTTATTCCACATGCCCCTCCCAAAATCGGTTAGCTCGCCGCTAGGGAGATCGTCCGTTATCTGGTTTTCGCACCAAATTTTTCTTCAATACCTTCATTACGTAGGCCTTGGTGCCGTCTGATACTTGCCGGTTTCCTACCGGCAGAATAGTCTATGACGGGGAGGACTCGCGAGAACTGATTTGCCATCTATGCACCATTTTGTCATGACACCCAGACAGACTGGGAGGGAAGCAGACATTTCAAGAGTAAATCGGCCAATAACTGTTCTCGCTTATAGAACGGTGCCTCACTTCGCAACGTGGATGGCCTATCGCCGTGCGAATACCCGCTGTACATTGCAAATTTCATGCGACTGGAAATAGACTTGTCCTTACGATAAAACTTATACTGGGTGTAGTTACATCTACAAACCAACATAGTTGTCGCATCCATGGTAGCCACTGTGAGATGTAAATTTAAGTCACTTTATTCACGAAATAAGACTCTCACCTTCGAGTCTTGAGACCGGACGGGGATGTCGGAGATGGCATTACCTATGTCCACCTCACCTCAACGACGCTTTCTGTATATGGAACGCCTTGACCACTAACCAGAATGTCTTTCAGCTCACCACCGTAATCTGCCTGGAAGTATTTCAAGGACTCGTGCTTGCCGGAACCGGAGAACACTCCAACAATGAAGGGCTGCCCAATAACCTGGTACCTAATAGAAACAAGGATTGTGAAGAAGGAGACACGATCGTTTAGACAAGAGTTTCATTCGCCTGATGTTTCGGATTCCTGCTCTAACTCATCTTCAGAGACTATAGCAGATACGGGTGGTTCATGCACAAGGGGCTGCAGTATTTATAGGATGCAGTCGCTATGCTACCACACACTTATGAAAATTCGCGGCTCCCCTCTTCTTCAGGGACAATTGCACTTGGTGTAATGAATGTTTGATGGCCGACATTCGCGTTGTTCGTAGCTGCAATTTCATCAAGTCTGTTGGAGGTTGGTGTGATGATTGCTCGACTATCTAACGCGCTGGCCCGGATGTTGGGAAGAGTGCTCACCCGTGCGTTCCCCGCGTGGCCAATTACTCCGCCTAGGCGAAGTCTCAGCACGGAGTATTGAATGGGAAGATCATTGCACTTGTTAATAGACTGGAGGTCAGTGAACTATGAATCAAGCAGCTCGCGGCTCACGCAGTTGTCACCTCTAGCGAGAATTTTGGCCTCGTCGACTTTGAGTGTGTGGCCGGATCTCGTCGGAGAAATGATGCCAGTTCTCATGTTGCGGCTCATTCGACGAGACCCACGTGTATTCCCTACAGACTGCCGGAGGAAGGCGTGGTCAAAAGACGCATCCGGGCGTGACCGAATAATCTTAGGATAATGCTCCAGAGTAATATTACAATATTACCTAAATAATCTTTTCTTGCTGAAGACACATTTCAGGATTTCGGTTGACGTTTTATGAAATACGCTAGATACTGGGCGAGGACTAAATGAGCAAATACATGTTTTTGATTTCGAAAACGTGCCTACTGACTTGATTTGGGTAGGCGTGCTATGCCGGGGTTTGTCATGGGAAGGGGTTTACAGTTGGAGTTAGGACCCAGCGTTGGCTTTCGGGTTTTGCTGTTAGAAACATAATTTAGGGTTAGAATAAAAGGTTAGAACAAGGTTTGAGATTAAGGTTCGAATTAAATTAAAGACTAAAGCTAGACTTGGGATTAGGCCCAAGCTTGCCTGTCACATACCGTCTTACCCTAATCGGGACATCATTAGTCAATAACGCGAATCTCGTGTTTTCCGTCCGTTTACGCGTCCCTAATTCGCATCTTCCAAATTGTGTGGTCTGTCGCGGCACTTCGTTGAAGTAATAAAACAAACATACGTCACATATGCAAGTATTCTCAATACCGTCTACAGCCTCCGTTAATTGCCTCGCTCATCTCCCATTCTGATAAAATCCATTTGACCCAGTTATGTAGGACTCATCGGCATCGGCGGGATTTAAATCCACGACAACAACGGCAAGGCTTGAGTACAGCAACTCTCTTAACACCTGGATTAGCAGGCCCTTCAGGGACCCGTGCGTTTAATCATGTTTGGGCCAAGTTACTTGTCCAGTTACCTGGTGCATTTTAAATTAATCGCTTAGGAAATCCTGCTTGGGCATTCAGCTTACTGATTCAGATTTGCTAAGTTCCATACTTTGCAGTAGGCTGGCCGCATAGCTTGACCCAAATGTGATTAAACTCACGGTTGCTGGTGGGGTCTCTAAGCTCAGCTGGTTAAAGCGTTAAAGGTTTTAATCCCACTGAGACCGCCAAGTTTTTGTCGGTTGAGTCAATTGTATTATTCAAAGTTGTCAAAAATCGTAATAAAATACTGATCAAACCAATATTTTCCTTCTTCACGTTTTACAGGTGCCCCTGTGGTTTATTTTCTTCATGTACTTACGCATTAGATCCTTGTCAGATGCTGTACTTCGACAACCGAACGCATACAATATTTCACTGAAATGCTCTAATTGGACGGTGTATTACATGGTGGATGGACGTCCACTGATCAGGCCACGAGACACGCTTGCGTATTATGCCTTGGGGCTCAGTTTAGAGCCCTCGCAGGCAGTAATATAGTGACTGGTAATGTGTGCAGAGGAGGGATACTGACAAAGACAGGAAAAACGGGTGGCCGTTTCTGACTTATTAGCCGTCATCAACCAGTAGTCCCCAACCCCAGGTCTGGATGGCCTGGGATTCAGATCTAGGTCCATTGGTCATTCAGCGTTAAGTACTGCATTGCACCATCACTGAGCCACGGTTTTGCTCTCTAGCTCTATCACCGGCAAACTCTGCCGGTTGCCGGAAAGCAGAAACACTAGGAGGTTCCATAATATCTTGCAAAACTGTCAAGAACACTTGTTGTGGTAACGGTTAGGATAAACTTCAGGAATTTCCAACCGGTGTATGCGTCTCGGTCGCCCTGTGAACTGCCTAGTACACCCGTGAGTGACGGGCCAGGCAGTCGCACCAAGCATGCTTCGCTTCAAAGGATTTCAAAGGCCAACGATGTGTTTGGAATCCCCTGGCTCAGGAACCCGACGTGGATGACGATATTTGTTAAGAGAACTGTCTTAATCATTTGAAGACCGTGATTGCGTAAACTTAGACAGTGCAGCTTACTGAGTCCACAGACTTTCATTTCGACGGTCAAAAGACGTGTGCAACTATGAAAGAAGAAAACAGAGGCTGACAAAACAAAAAATCCTAAGTTCAACTGCCTTTTTAGGAGACTTCAGCCGATTACCAATAAATAATGATGGGAAAACTAGTCTCCTGAAAGCTGAAGTAGGCAAGAACGTCAGGATTTATTGGTACCAAAAAATTTCGCGACTGCTCTTCAGCTGCTTTCTGTCGCTTCATAAGAGAGATAACGAGTGAGAACAATACAACAGATTTGAATTCGTGCAGAAAATCGATGCAGAAACAGCAAGGTCAGGGTTTTGGGCAAAGTTGGCTAATCGATAAAGTTAGTAACACAAACACCGTAGAGGAAGAAAGTGAAAAAAGGGGAACGTTAAAGAGCAAAAAATGAGAGCATTCAGCTCCGAAAAAGCCCGTCTTTATATCTTTGCCCTTTAAGGGCGACAATATTTTAAATACTATCAAACGACGGCTACGTTCTGCCATTGAAAGGACGTACAATGCAGCCGAACTAGTATTCTGCAGTCCTACTAAGCCACTTCCGATTCCACGGGCAAAGGATGCCCTGCCAATGCACGCCACGTCAAATTGTGTTTATGAATTCACATGCACTTGCGGATGCAAGTACATTGGGCGAACGCAAAGGCAGTTGGCAGCCAGGTCCATTGAGCACCTGCCCAAGTGGCTCCTAAGACAAGAAAATAAGATCCCGCGTTCCTCCATTACGAAACGCCTACTTGATACTGGTCACACCGTCGACCCCAAAACTTCCTTCCGAGTACTTGTTCGGGCACGAACAACTCGGACATTGCGTTACCTGGAGGCGGCTTATATACGAAGAGTGAAACCAGATCTTTGTAAACAATTGGAACACGTGGTTAACCTAACATTGCCATGGTAGCCTCTAGCTCCATGATTCCCCCTCTCTCCTCTCATTTTTTGCTCTTTAACGTTCCCCTTTTTTCACTTTCTTCCTCTACGGTGTTTGTGTTACTAACTTTATCGATTAGCCAACTTTGCCCAAAACCCTGACCTTTCTGTTTCTGCATCGATTTTCTGCACGAATTCAAGTCTGTTGTATTGTTCTCACTCGTTATCTCTCTTATGAAGCGACAGAAAGCAGCTGAAGAGCAGTCGCGAAATTTTTTGGTACCAATAAATCCTGCCGTTCTTGCCTACTTCAGCTTCGTACTGGGGACAAAATGCTTCAAAGTCTCCTGAAAGCATTACTACGTGGTAGGAGCCTACAGAACTTCTTGTAAGATGAGCCGCGGCTAATATGTATTTCCCTTGCATTGTTGAAAAGGCCCATACAACTTTAGTCAGAGGTGTTTTGGCAGATTTAAGATAATTCCCTTTGACCCAACTGTGAAAAACTCGGTGTCTCGGTGGGGTTTGAACCCACGACAGCAAGGGGAGGCTTTAGTATGTGAGCCTGGTAGTCATCTGGTGGATTCTAGATGTATTACATTGGGGATCCTGCTTGGGCAGTCAGTTTACTGTATCAGGTTTGGTGGATTCCAGACGTTGCAGTAGGTTGGGTGAGTAAACTTGACCCAAATGTGATTAGACTCGCGTCGTCCGGTGAGGCCTCGTAGATCAGATGGTTGGAGCGTTGGCTATACTAAAGCTTCCCCTTGCTCCCGTGGATTCGAATCTCACCGAGGCACCGAGTTTTTCACATATGGTTCAAAGTGAACTTTATTCAAGCCAGAAGAAGCAGATATTATCACTGGAACAAGAGGTTTATTACCCTGACGTTTCGGATTATCACTTGAACCCCTTATCAGAGACGAACCTTTTTTCACTAACTTGTCCTTTAGAAATGACCTCAAGATATGTGGTCTTTTTCACATTGGATTAAAATGTGCTTGTGATTGTCAACTGTTGGACCATATCTGAAATCATTTAAAAGTAATGTGAACGAAAATAAGCAAGTCTGCCTCATCAGCACTGCTAACGTCCCCCATTCACTCAACTAAAAAGATTGTAAACTATAGTTCCTGCGGTACTATGACATCCCTCATGCAATCTTTGAGAACTCAGTTTTCGGCAAAGGCTTTATTCTACCCATACCTCGGGGCAACACTTTTGCGTAAGATGAGCACCGAGGTTTGCATGACGACAGATTTCGGCGGAAATGTACTTTAAGACAATGTTAACTAAAACGAGTTCACGGTATATATGATGTATATGATGTATATGCACTTCGTAAACGGGCACTTTAATGAACAACATAGTACTATCTCAAGCAAAGCGTACACAAATAAAAATTGACAAACGGGCGTTCTTTGAGAGAATCCTTCCACGAATTTGGATTCCGAGATCAAATTTTCTGCTCCGCTCTAGACATACTGCGATGCGACTTGTAAACTGTTTGTGCATATTTAAGCAACTATTGGGTGTCTCATGTGATTGCGGCCGACAGGCAGCTGGCTTATGGCTCAACCAATCCCGGGCAACATCTCGGATTGTCCTGTCATAGTTTTGCGTTATGTTTGGCCGGTAACTGCATGTAAGTCAAAAATAGCCATTTCGGTTTCCTTTATATTTGCGTTTCACACTTCGTACCTTTGTCATGCTCCGTGAATTCCACTTTAAACTAGGAATACCTAAACATAGGAAACTTAGAGGAATTTCAGTACACGTGTTGCCCAAAGAGGAAGAGGGATGGGACACCATAATCCGAGTTTTAAATATGCCAATTTAAATAAACTAACAGGACGAACCCAAGAGCGCTATGGCCCTCGGATTAAAAATTCTGATCTTTATTACTATTCCTTTGTATGGATAAGAAGTTCCAAAAAAGCCACGTAAAAAGATCGGCCAATGACTGGGAAATTGGAACAGAATTAGTAGATGCAATTCTTAACATACAATTTTCTGCGTATGAAGAGAAATCCTCTTCTGTGAAAGCACTATTTAATCTCTGGCGACCGCGAGATTTGCCGTAAGAAAAAAATTTTGATTTTACTGAAAATAGTTCACCTTTGTACACCTTGCCTCACGTTATCTACGCTGGATGAAAAATTCATTTTTGAATCTCAAGTGGCCGTTTTGGTCTATCCGTCTCTTTTAATTAATGACCTCTAGAAGAAAAACAGTCAATAATACATAGACGTTGTCGAATCCAGTTATTAACATATCGATTACCTGAATATAAATCAACGTTGAGTTCCGCTCAATTTTAGGACTTTTTGCCTAACAAAATTACTTCTACGTATATTCTGCACACGAAAATGATTTTACCCGGAACGGGTTAGGCCAATAGGTAGAATGCATAGCGTTTGAAAGGTCCCGAACTGATCACTTTGATTTAGGCCATCACTGTTCATGAGTTAAGTCGCCTATTGTACTAACGTAAAATGCAACAACAATTTAAACATTTTTGGGCGGCGATTTTTCCACCTGCAGTCCGAAGTGCTGAACCACTTGTAAGATTTGTGCCGGGACTGAGGTCTTAATATCGAAACGACGGGTTTTAGTCCCGGTGATTAAAGCTGATCGCTTGGCATTTGTAGCCGTTGTTGGCAGATTTGAGCGGCAGTCGCACTTCGTGCCCCGTCTCCATTTTAAACATAATTGTTCACCCAGATTTTATCTTGTTTGATCGATTTTCCGTTTGTGCAGATCCAATCGAAGCATAAAAGACATCCTCTTTTCAATAAGGAAAACAAAATAACCTTCAAACTTTCAGTCTTTTTTGAAATGGTTATAATTTGTCTAGCCATTTCAGATATAATCTGGACTACAGAAACGCCTATGAAACAAAATTTGATAGAAACTGAAAAGAGAACTGTTTTCAGAAGGCGTTTTAAGACAGAAGGTTGGGGAAGAAATGCAGAAAATTCGAAAAATATTCGAATATTGAGGGCGGTCACAGTCGTCTGACAGAAACATAAAAACTTTCAAGAATACGGAAACTTAATTTTCGCCCGCTAAGTTCATTCTGGACGAATAATAAGGAATCGGGGTGCTTAACGATTCATTAGGACGCGAATGAAATTAGTGAGAGTATACAGTAGAGATGGGAAATGCAAGATATAATCAGAGAAAAAGGTGAAAATGATTAAGGGTTGATTTTCCAAGATAATTAACGGTCCATCCCACTTGTTACATGCGTAAATAACTATGGGGGTGCAATTTTCGCAATTTGTTGACCCTTATGGAATATGTTATGACAAAAGACGGTATGTCAGACTAGGAGAAATTAAGGAATGTTCGATTTCATGCATATTCCAACTAACCGCCTAATTACAGTTAGTGACCTAACTCATGAAATGTGTCGAAAGTTACGAATGATTGGCAATCACTCGCAAACCAGCACTATTTCATGAGTCCAATGTCCATATTGATTAAGTACCTGTTTCAAAAAATTAAAAATACATAAAAATAAAAGAAATACTCAAGGCAGTGTTGCGTTGTTTAGAAATGCTAATTTATTTTAGAAAAGCGCAATATCCCGAAAACGTCAGAAATGGCTCTAATTTAGAAAACTTCGTTTTTGGATATATGAAATGTATTCTCATACCAAAAGCGTGGTAAATATGAAATTATAAGTAAAATAATATCTAATAATAGTGTTTCAGTGGAGTTTACATCTGAATACCGTTTAATAATTAGTGTGATTTCATATACGGCGGTTTTTCAACTGCCTACATCCTGAGTGTAGATTCCAAAACAGTTTTCCAGGGTTTTATGTTAGCCTTGACTCTTTTGAGTTAAATGAGGTGGGGTGCAACAAGAGAAACTAAATTTTCCTTGATTTCACCGATGGGGACGTCGTAGGAACAAAAGTCTTCATAAGTCGGCATGCCATGAGGCTGGTCGGTGCCTAATAAATTTCGGAAGAACTGACAGGCGTTATCGTAAACATACCATTTTGTTTATGTGGTTGTAGTCTCTTCCCACGCCCTCACTTTTAGGTGGGCAAAACCAACTAAATTGTTGGAAGTCCTCCGCCGTAATTGCGCGATTGACGTGACACAGATGTTTGGTCATGCATCCGAAAGGCTGCAGGATCTTCCCAATTTAGGCCTTTTATGTTTGCTTGGCCTAACATTTGCGGTTGGATATTATTGTGAAGGCGTCTACAACAAGAAGTTGTTGCCGTTTCTTCGAATGTATGTAAGTGCAAAAGAAATAACTCGCTGATCGAATGATGCTTTTTTCGCAGTGAGCGTAAAAAGCTAGCACAGCTCTATGTCTAGATTGATGTTATATTGTAGCCCTTGGGCGATGTCATTGCAAAAACTCTTTCCTATTCCAGGACGGCTTTAGAATTCTACCAACACATTCTAGCTTTTCAATGCACATGTCCTTCACTCTTTACAAAACAATTTGCCGCAATTTACTGCGAAGCAAAGTAGTTGGCCTTTCGCACGAAACGTTAACAGAAATTCTAAAATGTGTTTCCGATTCTAGAGGATTACTGATAGAAGCGAACAGGCGAACTCCAGGAAGCACTTTAGAAGAAGAAGATGCGAGCTCTGGAACAAGAAGTTTATTGGTCTGACGGTTCGAGTGAGAATCGGAAAAGTCCGGCCTGTAAACTTCTTGTTCTGTTGGTCGCATCTTCTTCTTCTAGAAAGGATTACTTAAGTTGGACTGCAATATTAATTATCGTGCAGCAAAATCCCACAATATTGCAGTCAAACCTGGATACCGGCTTTTTAATGCGCTTCTAACGGGCCGCCTACAAAAACCACACTCGACAAAATTGATTACTTACTTGCTACGCCTTTTTTTCTATTTATTTTCGATGCCCTTACAAATTCAAATATTTTTTATAGACAATGAACACAAACATACTCTTCCCTGTACTCATTTGGTAATAAATCACGTCTTCGTCGGATGTTATACTGAAGGAAACGGCATCTTTCGATTTTAAAAATGCTTAAAATTATTAAATTTTTAAGATCATGAAAAGTCCATGCATGGAACATCTAATCAATCCGTTTATCATTGGTGCTTAGGAATTATACAACATGGTCCACAATATTTCAGAACTTTATAGGTCCTATATAACATTTTTCGGCTAGATCGCAGTTTGCAGTTCGGAATGGGAAGCGGACGGCTACCTTAACCATAACCCCAACCTTTACCCTCACCCTAACCTCAACCGTGACCGTTAACCGTTAACCCTAACGGCAACCCTAAGCCGAACCCTAGCCAAAATCGTAAACGTAACCGTAGCCCTTAGACATAGCCGTAACTGAGAAGCCTAACCGTAATACTGGAACCTAGTCGTACGCTCAAACCCTAACCATAACTCCAAAACCTAAGCCTAGAGGCATAACCCTAACCGAAAAATCGGAAACCATTAACCGGTGCCCTAATCCTAACCTTAAACTTAAAACGGAAGCCAAAGGTGTCAGATGTGATTGTGGAGCCCCACAAAATAACCCCAGCAAACAAATCCCCCCAGCCACCTGTAATGCGGGTCCGGGCTGCCAACTGGGCTCTAGCCCATTTTTCTTCACACGGAACTTATAAAGCATTTAGTTTGGAAACTCCAAGCGCAAGTTTAACTGCAGGTCGGGTTTAGACACTGTCGGAAATCGAAAAAGTTTTGCTGATTTGAAAACTAGTCCTTTTCGAGTGTAGAATTTAAAGCAGACGCAATTTTTGCCATACGAATATAAGAAAGGATGTGTTTTGCATGCTTTCTACACAATATAATTGAATTTACACGGGCATCAACAATAAACTGGGAAATTTCATACTAGTTAACCAGTCAGTTTTACCCAGTGTGGTTTTTGCAGGGGACCTAAAATAAACATATAAGGGGTAGTTGTCGTATCCGCTTAATCGGAAGGACTAATGAAAGAATGAGATTATGGGCGAGATACGACGAAAGTTGTATAAGACTTGTTCTACCCTTCCATCATTCCAATCAGCTTGACTTGGCTCGCTGAGGTATGGGTAACGGAAGAGTGCATGAAGCGCATGAAGTTTCGAATGCATCTTCTCGCAGAAGCCAGAGTCATTTGGAGTTATGGGTTGGGTAGCGTGTAACACGCGCGGATGGGTTGCTTTACTTTGTCATTGGCCGTGTCCACGCTACCTCCGGTAGTCGGATGGGTAAGGGAAGAGACTGCGAGGTAGATTCAGCGAAAGTTTGCTTCAGTATAGACAATTTCACGCGCAAATCTCTGCTGCGCCTACCTCATGAAGCAGCAATGAACCTCGTCGTTTGCAACGGTCGAACTATCATGACCCTCCACAAGCCATCCTCACCTCTTTACAGTGCACTTTTGTCTGGTTCTGAGTCCTGACATTTGGACTAGCCCTTCAAGCCCAGCCCATAGGGCTGTTTTCACAATAACACAGGAGTTCACAGACAGAAAAAGGCCGTTCGACAGGCCCTCCATGTGTGAACTTGGTCACACATGCTTTGCGCGTACGCGTGCCCTAGCACGTGATGACGTACGGAGTAAAATTGCTGAAGAGTCAGTTGGCGAACATATGTTTTCGGTAACTCATCATCAGGCCGAAAACATATGTTCGCCAACTGACTCTTTACTCGTAATATGGTAATTTTCGCAGAACCAAAACTGCTGAGTCAAATTGTGTGCGTAGACGATGGCGTAGATTCTGCCCACACATTGCTCGCCACCAAAGTGCACCTTTCGGCTGACGCGTGGGTGGAGTGCAACCGGTCGATTGCTGCTCCAACCTTCGCAGCCTACCTCCAATTTGAGCGTGCCTGCGCAAGTGGCACAATGCAAACCTATTGATTAACTTGGATCTAAGATACTTTTTAAGCCTGTGGGACAACTTTTACAGCGGCCTTTTGGGGCGGAAGGGGGGGGGGATGGTAGTAACGCTGCCGACTTTTCAGGGTGAACCACCGAGCGCGCACAAACAGACAAATCGCAAATTGTGCAGGCAGTGGCCTGTGGCGAGGAGGTACTATGGTTTGATGGAATACCATAGGAACTCAGTGTGAACAGGAAACAACGATTTTAGGTAGGATTCAGATAGGGTTTCTTCCAGTCAGTGAAAATTACCCCTGTTGCTGAATGTTTAGCTCAAATGAAACGACAATGTGCACGTTGCGTGCATATGATCTGGAAAATGGGGTTCCACATGGCCTATATACCTCAAATGTTTACGGCGTCGAAAGGAACTCCTCTACAAACTAAGCCTATCTGATCGTCTAATGGATGTTAACGTTCTAATAAAATAGGAGATTGCCACATTGGACGATCTGTTTTAGTCAATTTTTTCCTGTTTTCCCATCCCTCCCTTTCCTCTGCTGACATTTGGAGGCATCTTAGGCGTCTCATTGAA
>CACRXP010000022.1:28625-43854 GCA_902702965.1 Spirometra erinaceieuropaei | reverse complement strand
CCTGTGTCCATGACTACGGTGGAAAAACATCTTCATAAGGTCCATGGATCAGCAGCTGGCGGGGTGGGTGGTGTCATAATTTCTCCTTGAGTCCTGCTCTTATCAGATAGCATCTGTTTCAACGCATCTTATCGGCATGTCCTTCATGGAGTCAGAGATGACTAACGCTTGAAATACTGTAAGAATTATTACCATCCCCAAAAAATCTTCTGCTTCTGGTCCCGAATCCTTCAGTTCAACTGCGCTCTCCCCCGCCCTTCTGAAGCTCACTGAACGAATTGTTTCAGTTGTCATTATGCTATTCTCCTTCGATCTCCTCGATACTTTGCAATTTACATAGAGTCAGGTGTGGTACCTTGGATGCTGTTGGTCTTGAGGTCTACTCTGCCCTAAAAGAGCTGGACGAGTTTTTTGTGCGTATGTATATGCACTTCTCTAACTGCCCCCACCCCGCCTCCGGTTTTCTTGACTCTGTCTTGACACTGGGTCCAAGTGGAGGAGGGGATGGCAGTGCGGTAGATGCTGTGCAAGTCTAAATTCACTACATTCACGCACAAGTTACCGTCCCTGCATCACCCTACTGTGGAGCACACGGTGGACATCGTCGGAAACTACGGTTGAAGTGTCATGTGCATTTCTCGACTACTACTCTGCCTTTAACACGGTCCTGCGCCATATCCTCCCCAGGACAATATCTGAATCTGGCTCTCCTGGCCGGATTCTTTCTTGACCTACGGATTATTTTTCCTTCCTCACTAACATTGTCCGGTCTCCAAAGCGGTAATCTGCTGTCCTTCCTAATAGCTGCGGAATCCTTCAAGGCCTTCTACTTACTAGTCAGAAATAAGTCCAGTGGGTTTTTCTATTACGGCCCTCTCTATTTGTGATTCCTTTGACATTCCACCCAATTGAGTATCGTCCTTCCAGTACCCTAGTTTTACACTGTCCTTAGATCTTCCATTCTCTCTTTATATTAAAACCCTTCACATAAAAATCCGTAAGTCGTTTATTCCAGTCGTTTTTTACGTTCCTATCAAACACCTCAACCTCTAAAGTGGAGATTTTTAGACGCCTGCATTCTCCCTCTCATTCTTTATTGTCATCGTGTTGTTTCCCCAGCTTTGCTTAAAAAAGCTATGCTCTCATTTGCTGCTGGCATTTCTGACGTCTTTTTAGTTGATATCTTAATACGGCGACATTTCGCAAAGGTCAAGCAATTGGCTGATCGAATTCTGAATGATGTTGTCCATTCCATTCCCCCCGAATTAACTGCTGCGAAGTTTTTTCGTCCCGTGCTAACTATAAACTACAAACTTTTATCTGTCATCTAGGAGTGGATTTGTGAAGCTGGGACGGTTAGATTACCATTTCTATTCCTTTGCCCTTGTGCCCAGTTTGTCGGTTTTTATGGGGTTTCCTCTTTTAAATGACACAGAAGCCATCAAAAGATGAGCAAGGCAGTTATTCTCGATCCTTCTTTCCGTGTTTCCAAAGCATATCCTTGTGCGTTATAGCCGATATTTGTCATTTTGCCCCAGTTAGGTAAATTGGAAATTTTCTTTTTGAGTCTCTAAAAGCCCACTGTCGAAACGAGATTATTTCTCTTCTAAGCCTATGCACCTCACGTCTGCTCATCTCAGCGTCGGATCTTTTCATACGTAATAACTATGTACTTTTGGGTGTGGCTTTGAGTAGGTAATATTGTCTCTGTTACCCGTGACACGTTACTGGAACTGATGGTGTCATCAGCGGCTCTACTCATCATTACTGGAAGGGCTCTGGGCATGAGCTCGTGTCTGCTCTTGGCACCCAACTGAAAGCAATACTGCCGACATCTTGTTGGCGCCAGTAGAACTCGACACTTTCCAGGAGGCTGACGTCGACGGACAAATACCTGAATGAGGAAAGTAGCTGTAGAGATCATGCTGGACGCTGCGACCACAATGCCTCAACTTCTCATCATTGAGTAAATGAGGAAAAGTAATAAATAAATAAATAAATAATAATAATGCCTCAAAACCTGGCGAAGTGCATAACTTGTAGATTAGTTGGTAGAGGGAAAAGATCTTATTTCGCAGCCGCACTTGTTAGGGATTGGGGTTATTGGCTTGGCTTAGGGACTAGGATTATCGGTTAGTGTTAGGTGTTAGGGTTAGGGGTTAGCGCTAGAGGTTAGTGTTAAACCCCCTATTACCACCGGCCCCGTACGACATGCGGCTGGCGCCTGTCTACTGCAGTTGCGGCCACGAAATAAGATCCGACCGATGGAAGGATCAACTATCAACCCAGGTAGTAGATTGCATGGCGGAATCATAGAAAAATCTATATTATGAATTCTCAGATACAACCAGCATCCAAGCACTAAAGACAAAGTTCATGTAAAAACTGTTTCCAAACTAATTGTTTAAAATGAAGTGGAAACAAGAAAACGCAAAAGTAATGCCCCCGAAGTAACAAAAACTTAAAGTGCAGGCGAGCAACAAAAGTTGGTGTATTTTTACCCAGACGACCCTCCTCCCCCCTCCCCAAAAAAGGATTTCCCTGATGCCTTCTACTGGTTATTCTTTGGCCAAGGTGCGTTTAAATTCTTCCGAAAATGAATGCTTACGATGCGAAAGGAACAGTCGTGGTGAGAAGGAGCGATCTTTAAGGCTAATGGAACCTCGTGCAATTAATTGCTTTAAAGCGTCTTCCGAGCCCTTGGTGTATACAGAGTGCTTTGTTGTTACTTCTGGAAGGATTCTCGACATAATCAGCAACGTTGTCTCCGAGGTTTGAACGCGGTAGCTCATGGAGCATGTAAGTACGATGCTGTTACCAACTTAGCCACTGGTTTCATCCTATGCCGACTTAGTTCAGTGATACACGAGGTCACATAAGAGTGATTTTGACTGATTGCAGGACCAGAATGCAAGGCAAATTCGTTTTGCCACGAAGCTACGGATTTCGATCCCACTCCGTTTGCTGAGTAGTAACAAGCAATAAATCGAGGAAAAATTGAAAAGGTGGGTTTGCTTCGGCAGTTAGGTCATATATCCCTGTCATGAGACCATTCAAAATCTTGAAGACTACGTGGACGTTGGGGGTTCCAGTTACTCATTTATTCGTCATGATTACCACCAATAGCCACTTGCTACCAATTGCCTGTTGACGTGATGTGAATATTGCATGGTTATTCCGCGGAAAGTATTGCATTTCAGCTCCAATACTCAGCGAACGTGAGGAGGTTTGTACCAATCAGTTTACCCAAAGTCCGAAAATACATTAATTTCTGAGGAGCGTAGAAAGTTTTCATTTACGTATCTTTGGGAAATAACAAGTAATGTGTAGTTTTTCTCTTTCCGGATTCAGTTAAAAAAGATAAGATATCGGTTAAAGTGGCTTTCCTAAAATAGCAAGGGGAAAAGAAGAAAAGAAACGTTGCTTTATATTAGTAGTATTAACACTGTCTGCTTCCAGGCATAGCGATGAAGGAGGTAAAAACAACCACGTATATGTTTCCTAAACGAAATAAATCCATACGATATGAGTAAACTTTCACGAAATGAACACGAACTTGAGCGTTCCCCTTCCTTCAAAACTAATAATTTTATAGCCCAGGGCTTTGTAAGTTCTATCCTGAGCTCTCACTTGCCCAAACACTCTCTGCGTATGTGTTTACTGTGTAAAAAGGTTTGTGGTGGCATGTCGGTATGTTACGGAACGACAAATCAGGTGGGCAGAAATTTTCAGTCAGGACTGCAAATAATTCCATACTGGACATGTGGCACTATCCCTTGTGGTGTCCTGTAAAAAATAAGCCTGTTTGTATCTGACTGCAATGGAAAGGTAGGGGATGAGCAATCCAGGAAGTCGCATAATCTCGGCAACGTCAGTGCTCGATGAGGTCAGCTGGACGCGGAAACTAGTAACAGGGATTTTATAACAGGCTCCCGCAAAGCAGTACATCTGTCGAGCGGTTTGTGGGCTAGAAGTTTTGCACCAGTAGGCAAGGGCTCCCATAAAGTTCGGCTTTCTTAATTACGAACGGTTCCACTTTTCTTAATTGTCTTTAGTTCTGTGATGGTGCCCATTTAAACATTAAGTAAGCTCAAGCCGACGAACGTACGTTTTCGATTATTATTCCTCAGGTCAGTACATTAAAATAGGCCTATTTAGAGCAGCGAAATTTGAGGAGTAAAATAACTTATGAACAGTAGTCATAACTTGGGGTAAGTGCGTTCAGACTTGTGTTCAGACTCGTTGCCTATCTGGTAAGGATCGGGTGAAGGGCCCCAAGCATCTTGGCATACAAAGAATACCTACTATGCTTATTTAAGTGGGTTTTAGTCCAACACGATTATTTCGGTTTGGTGTTTCATAGTACAAGGTTGGATCGTCTGTTATAGACGGTCTGGTGCATTATCTACGATTATCTCAGCTCAGAGAGTTGAGAAGCGATCGTTGTAGACACTTAGTGTTTATTTTTTAAATTGTCCTGCTTAATTGCGGTTGCTATATGTCAATGCATGAAAACCTTTTCGCCCGAAAAACGAATTTACCAATTATGTATATTTATTTTGCCTTTCCTCTATGCATGCACAGGCCGCGCCCGCAACACCCCTATTGCCACCTTTCCCGTAAGACAGGCACCTTTGGCTGTTCGTGTGTGTTTGGGGTTCTTCGCCTGATCGTTGCCCTCTAGTCGAGCCCTGCACTTCGCAACTATTGCAGCCCTGCTCACAAGTAGTGGGCAAATCAGTCAACGTTCCATTCTTTCTGACACGCATGGTGAACCTGCTTTTGGTCCGAATGATTGCAGGACTAACACACGGTACTGAAAGCTAAGCAATGATAGGGTGTAGGACCCACAACTAGCTTGAGCTAGCCTGTGGACCGTGTTATATGTTGAATGGTGATAGTCGGGGTTTTACGGGTGAGACAAGACACAGGACGGAAAGCATAAGGACGCAGAAAATAGGTAAATTTCTGCCAAATGTCTTATCGTACGCTGTTTAGCAAAGAAAACGAGCACGATAATTAAAAAATAACCAAAAAGCCGTTTTCGAAAAATAACGGTTTTTGGATAAAGTGCCACTGGTAAGTTTGCATTTAGTCAGGGAGGGAAGGAAATTTCCAACAACGGGAACGGTTAATAATAGGTGATGTTTAAAATCACACGGAATTTCAGGACATATTTTTGAAGTTACCATCCACTTGGGGGTCTACACCCTATCGTTACCGAAAGATGTATAAGGTAGCGCGTCGTCTGCTTGTCGTAGACTAAAATTTTTGAAATAAGAACCCCACCAAGAGAGAGTATAAGGGCGAAAATCGCAGCCATTCAAGGCAGAATCTGAGATAAAGGAGACTCAGACGCCTGGAGATTTGTTGCTCCGTCTAACCAGGTTGCCAATACTTACTTCAATAAATCCTGGGTCGAAGTCAGCAGGGTGTTGACTCGATTTCGTCTCACATCAAGTCTTTTAACTATGTATAGTGCTTAACCTTCACAGTCTTCTTCAAATAAATTTTCTAGTCATAAACTCGTACACATAAATTTAGCGGTCCTATTCGAGAACAGCATCTACTTACTCATCATCTGTGGTGCTTTTCATACGTGCCTTCATGAGGTGCGTTGCTGAATGACTCATTCCTGCTTTAGAACGTAATAGATCTCTAACTACACAGTGGGTTGTAGCCCACTGGGTTTCATAGTCTGGATGCAAACACGCCAGCCTGCCACGTGCATATGGTGTAGACTGATTCTGCGTAGTTTTCTGCGTCACAAAACCCAAAATAACTACCGCCGCATTAAAGGGTTGCCACTAACTTTTAAAACTACTCCGAGTTCAAAAATTAACGGGCTTGGTCTGTAACTTCAAGGTTAGTGGCTGGATCCCAGTCTGGAGGAGCTCCAAGTTCACAAATTTTTGTAATTTTCCACGATGACTTTGGGGTCATACAGTGGGTAACGGACTTCGTTAAATGGTAACCGAAATTCTGAAGTGCACATTTGATTAGGAGGAATTACTTAAACGAGGTTGTTATATTGATTAACTTGTGACATAATCCCATAACACAACAGGATGCTGGCTTTTGAGTGTACTTCTTTTCAACTACCTGCAAAAACCGCACTCCGTAAGAAGTGACTGCATAAGTAGCAATCATTTCTCTTTCGTTTTTCGATGCCTTTGTAAATTCGAAAATATTTTGCAGAAAGCATACACAAAAATATTCTGTTTTGTACCCATTTGGTAGCAAATCAAGCCTTCAAATTTTATACTCGGAGAAAGGGTAGATTTCGGTTTTTAAAAAGTTTCTAATTACGAGACTTTTTAAGGCCATTCGAATATCATTGTACCAGTCTGCTTACTTCTGCTTCTTATTAAGCATTCAACATACTCTACATTCGCTGAAACATTTTATGAGCCCATATAGTATTTTCTCAGTAGCATAGAGGAATGCATGCTTTCCTTACACTGAAAACCAGAAACGAAAATGTAACAGCAAATCGCGTTCAAAATTATTCAGGAATAGAAAAACATTTTGAAACCAGAAGCTACCCTCTCTTCAAGTACGAAGTTTGTATAAGACATTATTAGCTACCAAATAAGCACGAGAAATTATATTTTTGTAGTGATCCTTTGTAAAATCTGTTTTAGTTTACCAAAACATGGAAAATCGATGGGAAAACCGCATACGAACTAAATGGTAATTTCGATCAAGTGCGGTTTCTGCAGGTGGCCGAAAAGAAGTGTACTCAAAACCCAGTACCCCAGCGTGTCTGAAATATCACGGGAGTATGCCACAAGATAATTAATACTATAAACCCACTTAATTACTCCCTCCCGATCGAAAACGCATTTCAAAATTTCGGTTAACATTTCTGACCGTATACAAAGTAGGTGTTGGCCTGTTTCGTGCAGCACTGTGCACATTGAGTCTGTGAGAAGCAAAAAATCATGATGTTCCTCCTTTCCTAGCAACAGTGGTCCACCCTTGACAGTTCTCTTAAGCAAACTGCCAGGAACATATTACACGACAGGAGCCTTCATGAGCGAAAGGCAGGCATGTCATGCCTAGTAATTATAACAATTCGAGCATTACCAATGATGGACGATTGGAAATAGGGGGTGTACAACGGCGACGAACTAGATCGAGTTGAACCGCCAGTCTCGTAATTCCGTGCCAAGCCCTCAACCACCGAGCCGCAAAATGATATACTGTAGTCCTAGCAAATCACATCATGATTTCGGCTGTTTTTATCGTCGTTTAGGGCCTGAAAGCTTGAAATCTGTGAGCTCCCCAGTCCCAAGTAGTTTAGTCTTTATTTAATATGAAATCTTCTAGTAATCTGTCCATTCTAACAAGTTTTATTTACTCAACAGATTGAATCGTTTCTATAATTACATTTCGGCCGTCGTTGGCTCACAGAAACTAGTATCCCCCAAATCGTCATTTGCATACGGCAACCCAGCACGCTGGGAATGGGTCGGACCCATTGGATTACAAAGCAACAGTTGCAAACAAAAGTGGCGTTTGTGGGCTGTCATAGCAGAGGAGGTAAGTCTGCAGTCTACATCGGTCCTAGCGCAGGTATCAGCAGATTTAGCCCAGCAAAGGCGCCAATTCAAAATATAAGAACAGGAGGTTCGTAAAGCGAAAATTACTTTGAATGAGCACGAGAATTTTGGCGGGTGAGATGCGATAATAGAAAGCACCACCCCCCGGTAGTACAGCTGGCCATGCGCAGAATTCCAGGAAGGATAAGTACTCCTAGCTCTAACTCTAACCCTGAACTTAACTGAGACCTTAACCCTAACCACAACTTTAGGCACTGCTCTAACCTTAACACTAATCCCCTTGGAAACTGGCGCAAGAGTTCCCGGATAGGAAGGGTTCATAGTCCCGCGTCTCGCCTGTCGGCAGCCTACTAGACGCAAACGCAAACGCAAATCACCAAAACCCCATCCAAATCAACATCAATCATCTCTAAGTGCAAGTCCCATGACATATTCCCCAGTTAGGTCTTGAAAATTCAAATGGGGAGTAACTCATCGTCAGGCCAAAACAATTACATGGAGAACATGACTGGTAGGAAAGCTAACACCGCTCCAGAGCTAGTTGTACCCTCAAAGTTCGAAAGTCACCTTTAAATGGCATGATAGAACGAATTTGTCAAAGCACAGATTAGACGCAGTGGTAGCCACCTAAAGACGACTATCACGAACGCTTTCCTCACGACGAACTTATACGCATTCTCCGCATACTCTTCCTTCCAACACTTGGGAGTCAAAGACCCGACTAACGTTGCAGACTACATCGACGTGCACTTACGCATTCATGTGCTTCTGTGGGACGGGGTACATTGTCCGCACAACCAGATGTCTGGGAAAGGGGATACGCGGACACATACCTGTCTGGCTAATTAGAGGTGGAGACAGATCAATTTTGAGCTATACTTTCGCGTATCTAGTCGATTCGAATTACTTAAACGACGCCAAAGAGGACTTTTGGGTTATCTACCGGGCACCGTCAAACTACTCTAAAAGCCTACGTCAACGGGTGCTAGTAACAGCCGAGGCACTGGCTATTCGGCTAGCGCATCCGGCGCTATGTTGTCAGAAGGCATCGGTCCAGACGCTCCGTCGCCCGAGGCTGACTCCGGCTCCATGTGATGGTGGCACACCACTCCAACGCCTTAACAACAGTCATGCAAACTCCGCGCGTTTAACCTACAGGCAACGCTCACATCCTACCTTCACTTCCCTCTCCCTGCGCCGTCAGTTCGACCGTCGTTGCCGTAGATGTCCACCGTGTGTACAACAGCAGGTTGAGAGCAGGGACGGCAACTTGCGCGTGAGTTAGTTTGTGGCAGACTTGCGAAGCACCTACCGCACTCTCGTCCTCCTCCACCTGGACAAGACAGAGTCAAGAAGACCGGAGGATGAAGAAGGCGCAGGTGGCTGGTATGGCGAAAACCCGCATCTAGGAGCACCATCACATCTCTTGGTTTAAAACGCTCACTGACCAGGATTTTATATCACAACAAAAATAGAAGGAAGTCCGGATCCTAAATGACGCGGCGTGAGCCTGCAACCGGGTGTGTCACCACACCCCAATGTTGACATTTGTTATAGACGCGCATTCCCTGCTGGACTCCGATCTAGCCTCATTGCTGTGCGTTTGTGTGGAGTGGCCGGCTGGTGGTCTAAGAGTCAGGCTGCAGTGGCTCCTTCTTAATGTGACCGTGTGACACTCCCACTCCGTGGGATCCGAGCCAGGTGTGGCGGCACGCCTAGGTGCAGCTTCAGTTGTTAGTTAAAAACCCTGGTCATTTGCTGTGTGGACCAGGGGATGTGGGGTGGAACGCCAAGGTGCGGGCTCGACCGTGCCATCCATCTGCGCCCTCCCCGCCTCCGGTATTCCTAACTATGTCTTGACACGGGGTCCAGGTGGAGTAGGAGGAAAGAGTGTGGTGGATGCCGCGCAAGTATACATTCACTGTAAACTAAATCACTCGCAAGTCACCGTGCCTGCTTCAATTTGCTGTGGAGCACACGGTGGACAGCGTCGGCAACGATGGTCGAACTGTCGAGTGCAACTTAACCGCCACGATTTTCAATTAACAAAATAATACAAAATGCGCCTGGGTCAAGAATTTATTTTGTGCAGAAAGTTGACTCCCAAGCACCAGTGGTATGTGTTGCAGGGCCAGACTTGGTGGCCGTCCCGCGTTCGTCTGGGTACGCATATTTCCGAAACAGTCGGCCGAATGCCTGCAAGTCAGTGCGCCTGACCGTACGGGACAACCGACGCGGCAGGAGCGCTGCAAAAAAGACACGCGGTCGACTTTGCCGCGCTGGCGGTCACCACAGGTCACCCAATTAAAAGAACGAAGTGAAGCTCTCAATAATGAGGCGAGCGACAAAATGACCGAGCCAGTGAACAAGTAGGCTAAACAGGGTGCACCTTCTGTGAGCGGCCCAAGGGTCATGTAATCGAATCGGTGTGCACGGTCTGGCGTTGCTGTCGGCATGTGGAAATGAGGGTGGGGCATCAGACGGGAGACGTGCTAGTGTGGTCTCACCAACGTATACCACTGAGTTGGCTCGTTGGTATGAAGAACAAGGGCGTATCTGTCACGCCGCATCCTGGTGAATGCTGAGCCAGAAAAGTACGCGTGTCGCCGCGGTGAGGTAGATTGCAGAGCATGTCAAGCGCCAAAAGAGGATCCAGGCAGGCGGTGGTGGTGGTGGTGGTGGTGGTGGTGGTGGTGGTGGTGGTGGTGGTGGTGGTGGTGAGAGAAGGTACTCTCGGCTGATGACACATTTGTACGACTTCTGCGCACAACGGCGTCCGAGTGGTCCTTCATGGCCGCATTGTACTAGTGATATTCACTTCTTTCATGACAAGGCCTCGATTGGCCTGCTTTCCTCTCCATTGATGCGTCGAGCGACACCTGTGTTAGGGGGGATTACCATATCTGTGCCCTACCAAACTTTTATTGATGCAAGGTATTGTTTTGAAAAATTGCAGTTAAATTATGAGCGAAAATGACCATCACTTCTTTTTCACAGCCTCCATTGGCAAAAATTCAACTTTTTTCATTTTTATTATGTGCCTGTAGCCGCCTCGTGGGGCACAGATTCGTGAAACTACAGATGAGAGTTGGGTGCCAGGTATGGCCTCAACGGAGCATTTAACACGTACCCCCACGGCACTGTAAACGACGAAGAGACCAGTTGTTACGCCCGGCCCTCCCTCAGGTAGACTGTCACGGCAACTGGCGCGCAATTGATAGTGCAGGCTGTCAGACGTCAGGGGGTACTTTGACAACGTTCACATTTGTAGCAACAGAACTTATCTGATCTGAGTGTGCAAGAAACCAGGCAACTTGCCAGGCCAGATAATAATTACCGTACACTTATTCCGGTGATGTAAGCTCACCCCGGTTTCCTGGTTTCCGTCCGATCATATTAACCCGCCCTTTTGAGTCAATATGCGTTTATAAACAGCAAACTTCATGTTGAACGCTGGCCTCTCGCTGACGTAACTTTACGCAGACAGTTTTGACGTGAGGGTTCTACAGCCGGCTCAGTGAGAGGGTTTTTAATTAGCACTACTGCATTTAGGGGTAAGCCGAGCCGTGGCGCACGACCAGAAGGACTGCTGCAGGCTATTGGGACAGCAAGGCTGTCCCCCTTTTCTCATGATTGTCCTGTGGTGAACCCACTCCTGGCGCCTGTTGCAACGCTGCGCCTCTCGTGCACACCTGCGCGCGCGCGTACCAGTGAAAGTCTCGTTCTCGGCCAATGTACTTCACGGTCGACGCAGTTATGCCCTCGCTCAGGCCGTTCTGGCGCATGCCCCACTGGTATTTGCCCTCGTCCGACTGCTAACTTCCTGCAATGTATTATTCAGTCATTCTGTACAGAATACAATGCCCTATCTTCTGGCCTCCAACTTCACCTCATGAAGGTCCCGGAGGCCGGAGTCTACCTATGATTTTGACTGCCGCGAAAGTCCGATGTTGGAGTTGGTCTTCGAAGTCAGCTTGACATAGGACCAGCGTCATTTAATGCAGCGTGATAGGAAGAGGAGGGAGAGGTTATATCTCAATTGAGTTTCTCACAATGGTTAATGGTGCTCTTCTTGATAGTCGATGAAAGGACGTCCTCAGGCAGGATGTCATAGATGCCCCACTGACTGCCATGAACACATATGCTTTCGAATTTAAACTGCCATTGAATGTATTTCAAATAGAGCAGTCAGTAGAACGTCAGAGTGCAAAAAGATGTGAAAAAAGTCAAGTACGTACAGAGACCATCGTTCCTTGGCTGTGAGAGCAGTCTGTAAGTGGAGTCGAGTTTTCAAAATTCGAGCACCGTTGACAGCCTCCCGGCTGTGGACTTCCCTCACAAGGCACTGACATGCGAACAGCTAAGATATTTCTAATTATGTCTTCTACGTCATTACAATCTCCGAGGACTCTGCCTGATATACCTAAGGGGATATTAGACCAGAGTTGTGGGCAAAACATTGTACACTGAACAGTTGAGAATTTCAAAGGGTCAGCGCTTGCACCTGGTCAATTTCTAAGCCTGTTGCGTGTAGGGAACGATCCTCTCTGTTGAAATCCACCTGTTAAATGTTTAGTCAAGAAAAAGAGTAACTCCCAACCCTCCACCACCCTAGTACCTGGGTCACAACGCCGTTTCGCGTGGTTTTACCTTTAGTTCAGCACGGAGAAATAAAAGTTCCAAAAAGTTGCCAACCATGGCCCAGATCTCACTATCCAGACTTTAATTGCTTTCTCTAATTTAATTATGGCATTCAGCCCAGAAGATACCAATCATTTAACAACCCTCTCTCACGGCAAGTACAGGCGCGTCGCAGCCGTACGGAAGTGTCTACTGTCAAGCATCCTTGTCTATCTTGATGAAAGCCTACAGGAAAGCAGGTGATGAGAACGGTTGAAAAATGATCCACAGCTGAGCTGCGCCGAATCTAAGCAGCCCGTCGTACCCGGTGGTTTCTAGATAGCAGAATGATACTTCAAAAAAGCCCTAGGAATAGCTATCTGTTCTTTTAAGTCTGTTTCAAAGGTTTTTATTGCACATGTTCGACCGGATTTATTGACCATTTTAAGTTAGTCCTTTCTTTTTCAGAAGAGCTGTTGGATGAATAAGTTGTATAAAGCTTCCGGTCGACGCTGATTCAGTCAAATATGCGAGAAGTATCATGTACGTACGATGCTATTGCTCTGAAAACAAGAAAATGTTGCTTCCTAAATCATAGTACAGCGAGTGGATCTACCAGTACTTGAAAACCCTTCCATACTTCTAGCAGTGCGGACGGACATAGAGGAATCGGTCCTCTGTAGAATCCCCTGGCCAGGTCTCACATTTCTGGTCCCATAAGATAGTTGTTAATACGGCCCGCGCAAGACAAAGAGACTTAAGATCGTTTGGCCTACCTCCTCCATCTTACGGTAAATTAGGTTATTCAGGAAAGTGACTCATGCGCAGGTCATATTTGTGGAATAGTCTGTTCAAAAGAATCAGGAAGCTCCTTAACGAAGCGGTCCGCAGAACTATCACCTTTGTCTTAGAATCTCTTCAAAATGCCACCCGAGAGCAAGTTACGTTTTCTTGCAAACCCCTTCCTCAGGATGAACCTTATGAGTAAGAGGGGCTTCTTAAAAGAAGCGAAGCGGCAAGAATAGATGAGCGTCTAACAACTTTGCTATGTGACAACACACGTTTCGGACTATCATTGAAGTGCGTCATCACAAGTCATATTATTCTTTAACTTGCACCCGAAACGCCGTCGGTGACGACTGGATGTGTGGCCACAGTGAGAAAAGTGGAGTCGAGGACTCCTTTGGTATGGGAATGATAACAATGGGGATTTTACGGGTGGGGGCAAACGAGACCGACAGATAGCTACTTTTGGGAAGCAACGGTAACATGCGCTCATTTGAGTTGTCAGTTTGTCTAAATACACCAGTAAGGCGTACAGACGTAAGTGCTGGAAACTGGTCGATACAATCGGGTGGAACAAACGGAAAACGAGGAATACCCGGCGAACTGATCTCAGGCCGTGATGACCAGTCACACGGAGGAAAAAGTGTGAAGAGTAAATCGTTAGATTCAACTCTCGCGATGGCCGCCAGCGAAGATAAAATTGAAGTTGGCAATGCTGATAGCCTAAGCCCTAGTCCCTAATTCTAAACCTATGCCTAAGGCCCAGCCAACCCTAAGCCTGATCATGGCCCTAGCCTGCCCCTATCTCTGATCCCCAAGCCTAGTTCTAGCCGTAACCCTAACCCCTAACTCTAATCCTAGCCATAACCCATGACCTTTAACCTGAAGTCGAACGCCAACCTCAACGGTAACACTTGAGGGAAGCGTGACAGAGAATGGGCGAAATGGAAGGCGGCTTAACTAGACCTGCCCAATTGGCACAAGTAGGTAGTTCATGAAAGTAAAGACTAGGCGGGGCCACATCCTCGGTCGCTACCGCGCTGTCATCTCAACCTTCGAATAGAAAGACTGAAATGATTGTTTAGGGCAATGGACGTAAGCAGCCCTACGATTCTGGTCAACAGAAGGCTCCGCAGGGGCAAAGAAACGAAAATCCACAAGAAGAAGGTTTTTCTGCGGCCAGGATGTGGGTAACGTTTACTGTGTTGCTATTCTACATTGCGCAGTTACCAGTCCGCACGTGACCAATAGGAAATGCACTACTTAATTCAAAGAAGGTCTTCGTTTCTACCTCGACCGCCTTGTAAAAGTGACCTCTCATGACTAGCCCATCATCAGGAATTTCCGGAAATAAGACTGAACGCCAAGACAGCACGCTGTTGGCAAAACGCGCATTAGTAGTCAGCGTCTATTAAACCTCGTGCCTGACAAAAACTTAGTGATGGTTAATTATCAACAAGCATCCACTTAAAAGACTCTAGCGCCGAAATCATCCTTAACTATGGGAACAGTCATCCTGCAGCCCATAAAAGAAGTTGCGTTCGCACTCTTTTCCAACGGACCGACTTTATCTGCAACAATGATGACTTACTTAAGAAAGGACTGGCCTACTTACATCGGTTATTCCGGCCCAACGGATATCTGGCCAGCTTTGTAAAAAATTGTCTCAGACGCCAGATACAACCACTAAGCCCCAATTCTAATGAAGATAAAGTGCTGCAGAACTTCTATTCACTGCCGCACATTCAAGGAATTTCTGAAACACTCTGCCGACAGTTAAAACACTTTGGCATCTCCATTGCCCGCAAACCTGCATCTTCCCTACACGAAGCATTATGCCGAGTAAAGGGCCCGGTGCCCAAATAACAACTAACTAACGTCATCTACCGCACCTCGTGCGCCAACTGTCCTTGTTTTTATATTGGCCATACAGGTCGATGCCTTGGGACTCGCATTAATGAGCATAAGTTAGCCCTCTGCCGACGTGACCCTCTGTCACTCGCGTTTGCGCACGCTCTTGAGAATGACCACCGCTTCAATTACGACGGTACTGAAGTGATCGCAATGGCTAACACCAGACAGACGCGAGAATTCCTCGAGGCTTGACATTCTGGCACGACCAGCACCAACCGCCATGTCGGTCTATACGATCACTACGGCGGTTTACACACACGCACACTGACTTCTTCCCATGCGCTAACAACTGCTAATCCCTACTTGGCTACGAAGAATTTCGGTGTTTCGCCACTTCCCCCCCC
>CACRXP010000022.1:0-28563 GCA_902702965.1 Spirometra erinaceieuropaei | reverse complement strand
CATAACTCCGTGCCCAGCCCTCTCGCGCATCAGCTGCTTGTCTGTCGTTGTCTGTCCTGTAGCGCCAACCGACGCAGTCTGCCGACCTCACCTTCTCCTCTGTTCATTTCGTCTGACGACGGTGTGGTGTTACCAACTTGAAGATTCACCAGTACAAGTCGATTTTCCGAGGAGCCCTCACCTCCGACTGCACAACACGTCAGTTATTTAACACATGTATCTCAGACCTATACAGAGCCGTCGACCGACCCTCCAAATTCACTGACCAAGCTTACCTCTGACTGGTAATTTTATAATAATAAAGATATATACTGTGAAAGTTAGATGACAAAAGTGGCAAAGGCTTTGAGGGGAGGAACTAACAACGTTGCATCAAATGCCAAGTAAGCGCTAAGAGAAACAGGCAGAGAATGCCGGAAAACAGATGATCGTCAGTGTCGCACAGCGCAAGCCATATCTACACTTGTTAAGGCAGTGGGCAACACCCCTTCATGCAGCGTGAAGAATATGAATGAAGGGTGGAGAAGGTGCCTTTGGGACCTACGTAAAGGATCTTCCTGAGTGGTTTCAAACTTTGGTGAAGAACTTGTCAGCAACATTCCCCGCCGAGAGATTAAGTACTTTTGGATAGGATGGCGGTCACTCACGGAGTCAGACGGTAGTGCGGATGTGGTAGTACCTCTTGGGCCTGTCCACAATTATTCACGTCAGCGTTGGACTTGATTGCCCACTATGAGTGCCCCCAGTGGCTCACTTGACCACGCGCGTTTGCCCAGGGCCAAAGGATACAGCATGCGAACATAGACATACGCGAGCACTTGCGCATTCCTGTCGAACCCATCTGGTCGCCTTTGATTCCTTGGCCCCAGAGAGGGGTACACTGCAGGTGTGCTGACCCAAAACGGAGGTCAGGGCACTCACTCCTTAGTCAGGCCGAGAAGAGTCTGCCCGAAACCATACCTATCGCCGTGCGCTGGGGGAAGGAAGGTGTGATGGCGGGCCTAGACGTGGGCCTTTACGCCGCGTCAGCCAGTGCGTCCAATTCCATCATCTGTGACTGGCAGGCTCGGAAAGTCGACAGGTCCATGGGAGAGGGACAGACACCGGGACTCCATCCTCATGGCACATCAGCACATTCCTCACGAAAAATAAATTTGACGAACCAAAAAATTGGCTCGGAAAGTTGCCAACTGACAGGGATAGCTCGGTCCTTCTCGGGATTGAAAATCGGGCTGCAATTGTTCCTTCGTAATGCAGCCTTTATTGTAGGTTCTCACGTATGTCGCCCTCTTTATCGACACCTTTTACCGTCTGCTTTACATTTTTTGTTTGTCTCGGAAATTTACGTCCTTCTGTTGTTCCCCGACCCTCGTGCTATTTGTTCGAACCTCCCTTCTTCTTCCCGCGTAATTTAATACTACCTTTCTGACTGTACGCCTCGAGACAAGTGGTTTTAAGTGCAGTATTTGAATTTTGCAAATCATGCCACATTATAGAACCGTGTTTCCGTCCAAATCTTCTTATTTACACGGTGTCTACGTGCGGATGGCACGAAGTAAGCCAACTCAGACGAATTAATCTAGACAGGCTATAAAGCAGCTTGGTTAGACAGGCTTGGTGGGAGTTACGTGAACGGGCCAACAGTCGGCGATCGAATATACTTCACATTTATGACATTCCCACGGACGGGATATATGAACCACCTTTACAGAACCCTGGCAGATGTGGTGGGGATCAGGTCGGGTGTGATGCGCGCAGACGGACTGCCTAGCTTTGCCGGCCACTGCTGGCGAGTCCACCTCCGGTCGGGAACCAGAACGGATGGTGGAGGAGGTAGCGCGGAATGTGTAACGCAAATGGGGCCTTAAAACGGGCCACGCGGTAAATGCGCTGTACCATCACGGGGGCTAGATCGGAGTTCAGCAGGCGTTATTGGAAATGCGCATCCATAATAAATACCAACATTTAGGGTGTTTTAGCGTCTAAGCGAAGAGAGTGTACTCAGAGCGCTACAATCATCAGGCCAAATCCCGGGTGGTGGGCAGAAACAAAAGTCACCAGAATGAGGAGTTTATTGCATACAGAACCCTGAGCTGGCGAAACTTCAGGGGGCGGTAGCCACTGGCGTAGCCAGGGCTAATGTTGATCGCATCCAGTCATGTCCGAGAATTAGTGAGACAGTAGTGACAGCTGCTTTTTTAGGTCTGTGGGACAAGCTGAAGTAGTGTCCAGCTAGTTTATGTTGCATTAACTGAGTGGTGTTTAGTAGCTTCTTTTGCATTCGCTGAGGAGTGGTACGTTCAAGTGACCACTTGGATAGCTGCCACTCTCTGGACGCACTGGCGCATGAGTTGCAGTCGGTCGAGGGGCTGCAGGTCAGCGCGTCTAGAACCGCTCGCTGTGAAGGTGACGTATCAGCGCCCTGAACAAGGACGCCAGACATGGCCATCATAACTGTCGGCAACAGTGTGATAGCACGCCCATTTCCAGGCTCATGTCGCGCCAACTGTGATCCGAACTGTCCCCCTTTTGTTGTCATATAAACTCCTGGTCACTGTCCGTCGTGGACCCGAGGGGTGTGATGGTACACCTATGTGCGGGTTTTCGCCGAGCCATCCATCTGCGCCCTCTCCCGCCTCCGGTCCTCTTGATTATGTCTTGACACCGGGCCAGGTGGGAGGGGGAGGGGAGTGCGCTAAATGCTGTGAGAGTCTACTACCACTATAAACTAACTCACGCATGAGTCACCGTCTCCGCCCTCACCCTGCTGTGGAGCACACGGTGGACATCGTCGGCAACGACGATAGCGCAAGTCTGCCCCATTCGCGCGCAAGTCACCGCCCTGCACCCTCTCCGGGTGGCACACGTTGGAAGTCATCGTTCAAGACGGTCGAACTGCCGCGTCCCTTGACAGACTGAAAAGTCATAGGTATTTCGGCAGAGACTGAAAAGTATCTGACGCTGACCCTGTACAGGTAAGGAATAGGGGGGAACGATTTCCTACAAGTAAGTCAGCAGTCCTGAAATACGGTGATCTACCTTTCGTAGGAAGGCCCATTTTCTGCCATCTACAACATTGAAAGCCACCGGAGGCTGTGACCTTTGTCTTCCCATTCTACTTAGCCTTGATAGGGCAACGATGTGCTGCAGTGGCAAGATGAGCTTGCTTGATGAAAAGCCTGTTTACGGAAAATGTACAAGCAATATGTCTGCGCTATTAGAGGCTAAATGATACGAAAAAAACAGTTAAGCCTATGCGCTTTCAGGCACAACTTCTCGTTTCAGATAGTTGCATTCTTTTACCGACCTTGGTGCCAATCCTAGACTCAACCGAATCGTTGGCATAACGGCGAACAGAAAACCGTATATCGTCAAAGGTAAAGAGGCTTGAAATGATTATTTCCGGCTTATCCGCCGTCCTCGGCCATACCTCAGACTTTAGGCTTGGATGATCAACTGACTGAAGCCAAATTTCCTCGCTCTAAGGCGACCCCGAGACCTCCGCTCCACAACGTACCGCCTACACGGTATGCTTGGTACCGGAGTGTGACCTGCAGATCAGTAGTTTACCGGTAGACATCGGCTGGTTTATGGATGCCTGACTCGCGTCGACTGCTCGGATCTTTCCGACCTGGGATAGGTGGACGACTGGTAGACCACCGAAAGTAAGCCGGAAACAACTGTTGCAATCCCGCTGTCCTGATTGGTAAAACCCGACCAACCCTTATCTCCTTGAAAAATCATATCAGATTGCGTTTGCTAATTACGTTAGTACTTGTCGTCATGTCATATTTCTCATAGAAGTCTTGCTTAAACTGTGATATATCCATCCCCCTAAATTCACCCCCAGGTTGCACAGTAGGCCGTGAACGCGGCAACCCCAAACACTGCTCCAATGTACAGTAGATGGGCTAACTTATGAAATGTCAACCGAAATTCCGAAATGCTTTTTCGTCTCGAAAGGATTAATTAGGCGGGGTTGTTAAAACAATCATCGTGCAGCAGAATTCTATAATAATTCACTTACCTCAGGATGCCGGCTTTCGAAAGAACCTCTTTCCGGGCTGCATGCAAAAACTACTGTAAAAAATGGCTACTTAATTAGCATGACTTTTTCTCATTGATTTTCGATGCTCTTAAAAATGCAATTATATTTCATGGAAAACATGCATAAAATATTCATTCTTCTGCTTACTCGGTAGAAAACTACATCTTCTTCGAATTTTATACCCAAAGAAAGGGTATAGTTCGGTTTTCGAAGACTTTTCCAATTCCCGAGTAATGTTGAACCACGACCTACCGTTACACTTGCATTCAGGGTTTCGAAACTACAAGCCGTATATTTTCTGCCTAGGGAAAACTAGACATTTTTCTACGGTATTAAGAGGAGACCATATGGGGTTCATAAAATTTAGCAGTGAATTTGAACCATGTTGTTTACTTTACAAGCCACCTTGGTTAATGCAGAGACATGACGTCTTATGAACGGCCATTTCGAGGTATTCAAAAATCTCACAATTAGAAACTTTTTAAAACCGAATTATGTTCTTCCTTCGAGTATGTAATTGGAAGAAGACGTAGGTTTATACCGAATGAGCAAAAGAATTAATATTCTTACGTGTGTTTTCCATGAAATATAACTGAATTTTTAAGGGCATCGAAAATCAATGGGAAAATGCACGCTACTTGAGTAGTCATTTTTTATAGAATAGACTTTTTGCATGCGGCCGGAAAGAATTTCATTCGAAAGACGGCATCCTGAGGTAACTGAATGATTATGGAATTATGTTGCATGATGATTAGTTCTACAACCCTTCTTCATTAATCTTTTTCGAAACGAAAACGATTTTCGGAATTTCAGTTGACATTTCATGAGTTAGCCCGCCTACAGTGAGCGTTATGTGCTGCTCAGAATGCCTACGAGGACATTCCCAGCACAGCCAACCCTCCAATCATGTCAATCCATATTAATGCACGTATTTATAAATTGTGCATTTTCTATTAGGCCTTGAATCGTTTGAGTCTTAAATTTTGTTCGTACGTTCCTACGTGACAATGCTTGACTTTTGTGTTATATCAACAGAAGCAAACCCCCATCATGTTACCGCTAATAATTGCCACGTTGCCCTTCTCTGCGACTTTTCGGTGTTAATGTTTTCACTAAGTAAGTAAGGAAGTACGGTGCGTAATCCACGCCCTACTTGTGCTCAGATAAAGGTACCCCAACAGCATATGTAGTTAGGTCATAGCAACCATAGACATCATCCAGCTACTTTGCGTGCAACCTGTTTCACCGGTGCCGTTACCGAAAGACCTGAAGGCCATTTCAACTAACAGGAGCGGATATAAGCTGTTGGATTTAACCGCAGAATGCGGAAAGGGCTCGAAGACCATATGAGAGATGGAAGCGCATTGGTGGAGGGGAATAATTGAATCTCTAATAAGCTGAGGCATGTCGTCGGGCAAGAGGAGCAAAAGGAGAAAGAGACTGAATTTGCTTGTTTTGTGTTTTTTTCTTGAAACAGTCCTCAAATACGCCTTCCTCGAGTATCCCGTTTATTGCTAACCAAAATATGCAGGATCACCTACCTGCTAAGCCGAATGACTGCGATATGGCCTACGATAACCTATCCCGCTATACCACCGAATGTGCATGTAAGCGTGGTACGGTAGCCAAAAATTACTACCTACATTCAATTTGTAATAGGTAATTTGAAGTTGCTCAGCATTAGCCTGTTTGATCATTTGCCTAGAAAGTGAAAACTGGCCTCGCTGAATAATATAGTTCCCGGATGAAAACAAGTGATCGCTTCGTGTATCCTTAAAAAAGCTAGAAATTTCGTTAATGAAAGGGCATTTTCCTAATCACCTGCCATCGGGGAGTAACTAGCATAGTTTTCATCGAGCGCCCCGATAACTTTACCAATTGTTGCTTGAGGTGATCGATTCTAGGCGAGTAAGAGGACGTCCGTGGAAGTTAAACCAGTATGAAATTGTTAGACCCGCTAACCCATTCCCGTCCACCGTTCTGTGAGGTGTAGCAAAGAAGGCATCCTGTCATTCAGGATATTGGAGACTCAGTGGACGGAGGAATCTGTAGAATGAGGGAGTTTGCAGCAGCCGCTCCAGTCCCGCTTTTCTCCGGCTCCGTTTTGTCGATCGATGGCCGCGACAAGCGTTGACACACGGCGACCCCCGCCGGCTAGAACTGGGGCACCCCCGGTCCAACTGTAGTGAGTCTCGACTGCCCTCACGAGCTTTTATCACCTCACGCGCGTCGAACACTCTGGCTTGATACCCGTGAGCCCTTTTGAGTATGCGCCCCCTATTCCTCCCCTAATCTGTCCCATCACACGACCAACGTTCAACCAGTCACCCCCTCCTGCCGACACAAACGTGCACTCCCGCAATAACAACACCCCGTGGCTGACGCTCTCCGCGCATGGACGCTTAGCTCTGCCACAAGTAAACAGCCAATTTACGGCAACATGCCCTGTGTGCAGACTAAACTAGTCCTCACAGCTCCCTGACCTCTGACATTAGACGAAACGAAATTATTGTGTGTGATTTAAGTTGATCTCACATCCCTTACCGCCACAAGTTGACTATACATGTTAAGTATACAAAAGTTGAACGGTAATAAGACAACAGAAAACGTACGAATACTAATGGCCACAGTCACTCGCGGTAAAGCCTGCAGGATGCTCTGCTAAGCGCATTTTGGCCAAGAATTTGATGAAGACGGCATCTAAACACTCACTTGGCCCTACAGAACCGCAAATTACTGTTATACTTAAGAAGTCTGCCGTTACCTGGCCAGCGAAGTCCAGCAATCCCAAGTCGATTTGGCAAACACGTGTTTTCGGTAACTCTTCATCAGGCCAAAACGGTTACATAGAAGTTTAAGTTATGCGAAGTTACATGGTTTATAAGTGATTCAGAGACAATTAACATCCATCGTTCCCACGCCACTCGCATGACGAGGCGTGCTATGGCGTGGTCGGCGTGTCGTGGTCATTGGGTCACGGGGGCGAGGGAGAGGGGGGACATAGGCTGTGAGTACGTTGTGCACACACCCTGCCATCAGGAGGTGGGGGCGACGTTGGGGTCGGCGTTTGGTCAGGTCTCATCACGTTGCCTTACTAGTATAAAAGTCGCCACTTCATATAAATACTGGAATTCGGTGTTAGATTTGGCTGTAAATGCACGAACGGTAAGGTCTCGTCCTCCCTCCCACGGCAGCAGTTTAATTACATTTATCAATGTCCTAGAAGTAAAGTCTACTTGGTGACTGGATATACTCAGTCAGACCAATAAGTTTGCTACCTTAGTCCGGCAAACGAAAGAACTTCTAGTGAACTTACTCAGAAATGACTCAAATTAAGTAACAAATAAGTGATCCATACTTCCTAGTGTCACGTGGAAAGACAGTTTTCGAATAACTTCCACCTTTCTCACCTGTGCCTGCGGCATACCAAAATACGAAACCAGACTACATGGCGTAGTTGTTTTAAGACTCATTCGGTTGTGAAAGCGATCGATATATTATCGAAACGCACAGGCTTACCGACGACTTCACCTAAGGCACCAGCACGATTGGGGCGGGGTGTGACAACTAGATGTAGAAAAACGAGCATTGGCGTAGTGCCAAACTCACTTGTTTGGTTTGTTTAAATATCAGCATGTGCGACAAGTGGCAAAGCGTGCTGAAATATAAAAAAATCTCCGCGATCGCCACTTTCTGCCTGTGTGTGTCAGGCTGCTTTACGAAGAACCCCAACACAGGTACGTTTTAAACACCTAGCCGACGGGATCCGCGCCCAGTTTCCTCTAATTAAATGCGCCTGACTGCGGGTCAGAAAACACACTGGACGCTCCATGCAGGTGTTTCAATTCGCGCAAAAGATGATACCCCCCAAAGAGCCCGAAAAATGCAATTCTCCTTTTTATACTGGGCCTGGTCGGTCCCATTATAATTAACGATACTTCTGAAGAAGTACTTGTACTTGGTACGGCTGTGATGACGTGACAGTATGTCTTTCCGCGCCTGACGATCTACAACAGCAAAACTGGAGATGTAGACCCACTCTCTTCTCTCATCGGAACTGAATCCCGAAGTCGTGACGGGCCGTATTCAGTGCGTTCTTGGTTTTACTCCCTCTCCGAAACCTCTAGGTAGATAGTGGTGTGCGATCGAGGGTAGCAACACTCAAATCATCGGTCGGGCAAAAATAACGCACACAAACATCAGCCTGAGATGGCCTTACAATGTGTTGTTTCAATGTGCGAACTTTCCCTTTTGATGCGAATCCGGAGTACCGCCGTCGAAGGAAACAATGGCCAGACATCTGCGGTTTTCTTACGTGTTCCGTACCGACCGATCAGCATTTTCAAACGTACGCGAGGACTGGCCAAACCGATGTTACCGCACGCGGAGTTTTGTGGTGATGGAGTCATCGTAACGGGTCAGCGAAGACTTTCTGGGTCTTGAGAAAACCCTCCGGTCAGCGTCAATTGGGAAGACGATGTCGCTTTTGCTTCGTCCTACTGGTAGTCACTCTCTTTCCGACGTATTTAAAGCTGTCCACTTCTTCAAGCAGAAGGGCGTCATCTCCTACACAGAAATATGGCTCGAAAACCCTTTGGGCGACTCAGGACTTCGGCGACCCGTTCAACAGAAACACAGCCTCCTATAGGTCATCACCAGTTCCCGCTATCATGACGATATGCTCGGTGTAGTAGAGTTCAATCAGTCTACTCCAGGATGAAGTTCGAAATCGCCAGAACAGCGTAGAACCCTTCTAAGAGTCGATTCAGTGGTGTAGTTGGAAATGCAAAAGAAGCGTGACCACTTTTAGCGTGACATCATCCTTGTGGATTTTGATGCCGTTATCCAGGCAGTGGAGAGTTCGCGCATCCCATAACATCTGTCGTACACGAAGGGTGTGGTGGTACACCTAGGCGTAATTTTTCCGCCATGCAAACCACTGCGCCCATTCCCAGGATTAGATGGTTGACCGGCTCGGACAGTGGACTGGCGTATGAAGAGGGAAGAGAGAATGAGGCCGATTCTGGGAAATCCATTCTCAGGACATATCAGCACACTCCCCGCCATGATAACTCTGACGCTCATGAACTTGTCATGACGCGCTAAGGGTTGAGGTCTAAAAAACTGCCAACTTAAGGGATTGTTCGGTCAAACTCTACGAATGCCATCGATATGAAAAATGAATTCCGTAGATCTAGTGCCCGGAAGTTGTGAGAGTCACTCCGAAGAGGTCGTTGCGATACCCCAGAGTAGTCAGCGGACCAAAAGTAGAACTCCTTAATGGAGTATGAAATGAATATAACATTTTCAGTAATCAGCGGAAGAGTCGGGAGTAAGGGCACATAATCATGCAAGGTTCTTTACGAAGTAAGCTTTGGCAGAATGCGCTAGACGCATTCAGTCTTCGTTAGCTGACCAGCACGCGGTATATAAAATGAAGAAATTAGCGATATTCCGGTCCAAGCCTAGAGTACAGCTAACTTTTAGCTAATTTTACTGGTCCGGTGAATGGGACCACTTGTTCTGCTTGACTAGATACATTAGGGGTACAATGCTACGAAAGTTAGAGTCCCTTAGAACATGATATACCCATAACCTTTGTAACTCCGAATGGAGTTATACTATGAGTAAAGCCACAAAGTCAATTTAAGCAGTAATTTACGGCAGGCATAAGTGACAGTTTATGCCAATTAAGGGAGTCGTGTCGTATGCGGCACGATTGTGTAAATGTCTGTAAGTCACTTAGGTATGATTTCACGATCTGCCACCTTGTCTCGATGGCCGATTCTCAAGTTATCAGCGTACACGAAAGACTTACCATCCTGAATTATGCCAAGCACATTACTACAAAAAAGACAGAACAGGGGCACGTCAGGTCAACTACCTTGAGAAAATCCGCTGCCATAAGATGTAGGACCAGAGATGCGGAGGGCATCTTGTCTAGATATTTATGAGAGTGGAGGTAAAAAGCTGTCTAGTGTATAAAATTTTCCTTAGTTCAGAAAAGTGACAGCTTCAGGAGGAGAATTGAACGACCTAGTGACTTTGGGTGTTTTGAGACATCAAAAGAGACCGGGCAAAGGTAAGAATCCTTGCCTCGAGGCTGAATGGCACAATCAAAGAAAAGAGCTCACAAAGGCCAAGATATCAGACTGAAATTCCCTCAGTAAGTCACCATCTACTAAATAAAACAGGTTAACATGTTTTCCTAAACTGCAAAATGTTTGATGTTGTTAGGGGGTTGTTAATCCTCTTTGGCATTGACAGGAGCCACTGTACCTAGGGACGTGAAGGGAGCCTAGAAAACATTCCCTGCATCTTCTACCACGTACATCTAGAAGACATAGGCTGGAAGTAGGAAAATAATCTGAGCTTGACCAAACTACATAAGTCTATAGTTTGATAAGTACACAATGAGTACTGCATGACACATAAAGGTATAAGTCAGTCTGTAATGTCCAATCAAATAATAAAATTTTTATTACGATTAGGCGGGTTTATATCAGCGTTGGAGGCTGGTAACATGTGCTTAAAAATACGCATTCGTGAAACTCGGCAGAAACTGTATCCGAAATACTTAGAATAATCAATCTTAAGCTACCGTTATAGTTGTTATTAGGATAGGGCCTGCCACTGGAACTTCGGCGCGGCATTGAGGGGCTTTGCTGCGAAAGTAACTCAAACATAGTGTTGGCCCCAGCAACAATATCAAAATTTTATCTGTTGGTTTGTTTACAAAATGAAATTTTCCTCAAATGGGATTGGAGAGGACAGTGCCGTCTGCAGTAGCTGGACGGCCCTCTCTTCTAGTAGTCCACCTCATTTTTTGTTTTTCTCTTGTAAATATCCTGCATTTCAGGTAGCACAAACGACCAGATAAGAGGGCCTCTGCCGCACTTCCACGGGTCATTCTCGGACGGTCCATTGGCGGCCTAGGACCACGGTGAAAACGTCGCGCACCTCCTGGACATAGTCTGGAACGGCCCGTCTTGCTGAAACCACACATGCACATTTACCCACAGGCGGTCAGACCCGGGTGCCACCTGTTGTTTGAACTACTGGCAATAAGACTGTCAAAGTTTTGACCTTCAGGTCATACTACCTTCGACTCGAAATAAGGCGGCCCGGATTAGCTGTATCCAAACAATCCGGTTTCTTAACCATTCAGCTCGGGCAGAAAATGGTTTCATCGACGGAGGGGATGTCCTGAGTTTTCCTACGAACATAATTCCTCTCGCAGCTCAGCATCATTGAAAAGAGGCTAGTGCAGTCCAGAAGTGCATCGGGACTGAAAATGATGTCTCCCGAGTGTTCCGTGGGTTTCAGTCTCGAGGAAGCTACTGGACGTCTTCTTTGGTTTGCTTCATATTTTTTGTAAGCACTAACACCGGTAGTTAAACTGTATGGTATGACACTTCTTGATAAAGCGTGAACAGTGCCTGTTTTGAAAATGGTTAGACCCAGTTCAGAGCTCAGTTGCGAGCGAGTGACCTCATGTCTAGAATCGAACTATCAGACGGCCTCACCACGGCTTCCACCACATCCCATGTGGAGACTTCTGTTTGATCCACCCACCAGTCGTTAATGAAGTCGCCTTTGGCTGTTCCGCATCTTTTATCAAATTCAATGATTTTGTTGGCTGTCTTTTTCATGGGGCCCGAAGTTAGGGATTTATGCGCATGTCCTGTTTTATTTACTAGAAAGGCCATAATGGATGCAACAACATATGGGGCCAATATGGATTACTCAAAATCTGCCAAAACATCTATTAATTATGTGAGCCTGATAGTCAGCTGGTGCATTACTTAGGAGATCCAGCTTTCAGCAGTCAGCTAACTGTATCACATTCGGTGAATTCCAGACGTTGCAGTAGGCTGGGCGGATAAATTGACCCAAATGTGATTAAATTCACGTCTTCTGGTGGGGTCTCGTAGCTCAGGTGGTTAGTGTTGGCTGTACTAAAGCCTTTCCCCTGCTGTCGTGGGTTCGAATTCCACCGAGGCGCCAACTTGGTGATTCGTATTGATTATATGTTCGAGAACTGAACTTGGAATGAGTCGATTTTCCCCTCTGCCTATTCAGGCAGGCATGTGTCCGCTCACCCTTTTTCCCAGACGCCTCGTTGTACGGCCACTGTATCCCGCTCCACAGGAGCAGGTGAATGAATAAATACACATCGGTGTGACGTACAACGCCATTCGGTCTTTGTCCCCTAACCATAATAGGGGAGAGTTTGCGAAGAATATGCGCAAGTTCGCCGCGGGGAAGGCATTCGTGATAGCCGTCCTTAGACCTCGTCTCATTAATTCGCTTGCCGCGCCTCCTAGAGAAGAGTGTCTGGAAAAGAGGGTACGCGAACGCGTGCCTGCCTGGTTAGGTGAAAGGGAAAATCGATCGATTTCAAGTTCAATTTTCGCACATCTAGTCGACACAATCCATCTAGTGGACGCCAAAGAAGCCTTCAAAGTTATCTACCGGGCACCAGCACACTAAAGGCCTAGGCAAACGAGTGCTAGCAACAGCCGAGGCGGTAGCTATTCGACCAGCGAATCCAGCACTCTGTTGTCAGAAGACGCTGACACAGGCAGTCTGTCTTCCGTGGCCGACTCCAACTGGTGATCTCACGTTGTCCCAACGCCCTGAGAACAGTCACAGGCACTCCACGTGTTTGAAATACAGACAACGGTCGAGACCTAACCCGAGCCCCTTCCTTTCCCCCCTCACCCCGTCTCCACTGTCCTCGAGACGCTGACTATGTCATGCAGGCGTTGCGGGAACAAGGAATATGACTAACCCTGCCCCTTGAGACACATTTAAATCCTGTCCACCACTCGCAAGTTCATTCTCCATGCAATTGTATTGGCCTGACGATGAATTACCAAAAGCATATGTTCCCTTGTCTTTGTCGGTGCCCGTACTACTAGCCGCTGAGCGGTCGCAGACGTGGCTGGAGATTTAATTCTAAGACATAACGCGGCGAGTGGGTCCCGTGACGCGATTGGCGCTCGCCCCTCTAGCATTGCGACTGTTACTGTCATGCAAGACATAGACAGCTGTCTGAGCGCGCAGGCCCCAGGGTAAAAGCAGCCCCTTTATCGACCCGCATCGCAGTCATGACGTACTCTAGTTAATCAGAGTTAACGACCTGGTTAATGGACAGAAATTTGCCAAAAGGACTAGGGTGCACGCACTCACGACATGAAAAATAAACTTGCGGGTTATGAGCAGGGTTTATACGTGCCTCGGGGGAAAGGGTTAATCACGCTCCTCGTTCCCACGCCGTCGTCAGCGTATTGCGGACGTTGGAGCTGGAAGAGGGGAGAGGGGGGAAGGGAGGGGTTCGGGGTAGGTTGTGGGCGCTCTGTGATAGAAAGTACATATGATTGTTTGCGGTGGAGAAATAAAAGCTGAACCGGAGCAGAATAGACCTCATCCACGCATTCGCCAGTGACTTACCCAGTCGGATGACAGACTCGTAAAATTTGGTGCGCCAACTGACGTGAGGTGAGTTTTGTAACCCGTGCTACACGCATTATGCCAGCAGACAATGTCTCACGTAGACTAGGTGCAAACCGTCTAGAGCATTCTATGAGCTCATGTGGCGCAAGCATCAACACGTAGGAGAATTGAGACACAGGAGCACAGAGCCCGCGTTCACAGATGCATGTTAACAGTGCGACAGGGTAGCCTGGCGTGATCGCAACTGTACCCGCCATGTAGACCCACCGGCCCAGCCTTTGACGCTTTATCATGTCTGCCCGAGTTAGGAAAGGTGAACCCAAAGTCCAAGCCAGACCGCCGAGTCCACGTCTGAGAAAGTAAGTAGTTTTTAGATCCTGGGCATATGCATAAGATCGAAGTCAAGAAAATCGTGCTCTCTTTTTTATATTTTAGCGATGTTCATGGTCTCTTAGGGCAGTTGAGTGCTTTGGTAAAACAAACATCGTTGATTTAAGTTAGACCTAAAATTTCGAGTTAAGATTTACTAGCCGTCACATCCACCACTGTCGCCCGCTAGAATGCCATTGTCCTCAGCACAGCCAATGAGGTACAAGAGGGACTCTGGTCAGGGAATAGGCTGGCCCGCATATTGTTCGGATGTAAACGCTAACAAGTCGCTCAGTTGGCTAGAAAACAAGCTCCCTCGTCGCCTAACACGCCTTTGGTATGAATCACTTTAAGGCTTTTTGACGGGTTTTCTTACCTACCATCGAACAAAGAGCCAGTTCCTAGCACTCAGGGCTGCTGCTTGCTTTTTATGTTGGAGTGAACGAGACTCGCTATGATAGGCTGACGGATTTTGATTAATTTGACTGAATAAACATAAACTGCTGTGGTCCAAGAGCAACATTCCCAGTTTCCCAAAAACCCGAATAACGCGTCAAACCGGAAGTCTCGGTCAACAGTGCTGAGGGCATATCTGTGCGCGGACTGACTGGACCAAGCCCAGCTATGCTTATGCAGGATACGTCGAGTTTCCTCAAAACGGATAGTTTAGATACTCTCACAGTTGTGTGAACTTGCTAGTAGGGTGAGTTGTTGGGCATTCTCCTACCCAATTTTGCAGAGATATTTCTGATGATTTCGCATCCTCAGGTGTTGATTGGTGGATAAAGTGTCTTCATGCAGATTTTGACCTTTCTCCCATCTGCATATTTCTTTTCAGACTTTGGCAATTTCTCTTGGTAGAAAAAAAAACAAACTCCCAGAAGTACTGACACGGGAATAGGAAGCCCCCTATTCGGGGGCCTTGTGCTAGTTTCCAGATAGATTGGGGTTACTGTCAAGGTCAGGGCTAGTGCTAAGTTTAGGGCTGAGGTTAAGGTTTTGGCTAGGGTTAGTGTTGGGACTCAGTAATACTTACCCTTCCTGACATACATGTATTACCGGGGCGTTCTTATTCCCGCGTCTAACCTTCAGAGGAATTTGGATACGTCATACAGAGCAGCAGGCTGTCGTCTAATTATGCGGTTTTGACAGTCAATACATGAAACAAGAATCTGCTAAGTCAATTCACAAAAAGCGAAACGAGACTACGCCCATGCACGAATTTCGGATCGAGGGAAACTAATTTAATTACCCTTGAGAAGAGGCTTTGTCTAAGGTCACTTATCGTGCGTTCGTCGCACTTTCGAGTCAAATAAGGGTTACTACAGGGTCGTCTATCGGAGGTCTTGACAAATCAGGGCTACCTAATTAAGCGTCCACTTCCTACCCTCCATATTTGCACCGCAAGGTTCAAAAGTCTACCATTAGAATCCGGAAGAAGATGACGTGCAGATGAACGTTACTGTAACTGTACAATTCTCGAGTCATTGCAACACCGGAAGCTTAACCCTGAAATGATCGCAGGTGGTGGCTCATTCAATTCTGCGGTGCACTTTTGCGTATCTGGCTTTAGTAAGATTAGCCTGGCGGCAGAGTGAACATGGACATGACTCAGCGGCCAAGCAAACACGAAATGGGTCAGACCTGTATGTGGGTGCAATCCCGGGGGCCACCTTCAGCCATTGAATGACGACAATGTTTGGACTTAGTTCCAGCAATTAAGAGCATATTTAGGTTGACTTATATACTAATGCGCTCTGTTCAAGTACGCAAGCCTGATGACAGACTGTGTCTGTTAGTTCCTACCGGTGGACGAGAAGTTCTAAAGGTGGCTGGCTTAATGGTTCGATGCAATGGATATGCTGAGAGATCCGGACCATGGGACAAAGTAATGAAATCATTCATCATGGGCATTTTCACGACCAAAAGAATGGGAGGATGGTGAAAGAAAAGGTTTTGTTACGGCGACATTTCTAAGGCCCACCTAAGCTATTGAGCCCTGCGTAACAACTAGAAACAGAGGCCGACATCTAATAGCTCCCTTAGTCCATTTGATCCCGGAAGTCAATCCTGCAATGCATGACAGCCATGAATGACCGGACAATTGTGACGGCTAGCTTCTGAGCTGCTTCTAAAGTTTGCCTTACCAATTCTGGTTCACCGACCCTTGTTTTGTTGAGTCGTTATTATGGTTGACGAAAGACGACAAGTAAACGGTTAAGAATGATAGGTATTCGAGTTTCAAGTAGACAGACCATTTCCATCCTTCTTCTGTCTAATCAGTCCTTTCTCAGTAGTTTCGAAGCAACTATCCTTCTTACTGATTAAAAGTTTGGTTGAAAACGTCTAGAGGAATAAGTGCTGCAATAAGTACGTGCGGAGGTCCAGGTGGATACCGGTCAACGAACGTTCCGCGCACGAATCGGCCTCGTCGACCATCTTCGGACCCAATGCAACCCGAACTGCTGCCTCTACGATCACCACCATCGTCGACTCTGCACCAACCCCCAAGGCGTCCGCTCCAACGAGCATCCTCATCACACGCGATCACACTTCTGGTGCCCAACCGTCGTTTACCGCCGCCATCTCCATTATCTTGCCACAACCGCCTCAACAATAACGACGACGACGACAACGACTGTAATCTTTCCCACTCCCGCCTCCGGTGACAACACTTACGACGCCCCGCCAGCCACTACCCTCACTACCCCGTCCCCATCATCAGCAAGATGGACTCGATCTCCACCTGTCCTCGTTGAGATCGAACATTTATCTCGCACATTGACCTGGTCGGCCACTTGCGAATTCATCGCACCGTGAACGGCGCCGACATGCACCCACCGCACCCGCCTCCACCATCCATACTGTTCACGCACATCCCCTCACCGAATGGGCCTATTCGGCCAATTGCGTATACACTACGGCAGGACTCACCACGATAGTTACAAGCAAAACACACCTTGCCCACCCGACAACTCCTCCATCGCCAGCACCACCAACTTCCCATCCACCGGCGTGGCCACCACTAGTAGCATCGTCACTGCAGCCGATTCTGCAGCTGTCAACCTATCTTACGCAAATTGCCACCGCACATACACATTACCCGTCGACCTGGTCGGTCACTGGCAAATTCATCGCACAGAGACCGGCGTACCGGTGACTGGAGCACCAATATACATCCGTCACCATTACCCTTACTGTCCGAATTACTCACGCGCATTCAGTCACTGCATGGGCCTACTCGCCTTCATGCGTCTCCATTCAAACCTGCGGTAATCCACTGCAGACTAAACCACGTCACCGCACACTTTGCCACCAACACATTCACCACACATGTATGAACACCTCCAAAACCCCACATCACAGGCACGGTCTAGGCGCGCCCACATAAGTGATATGTGTGTTCTCGGGTCCCCTCTCCATGTGGTCTCTCTGCTACATGTGAGTTTCGAGCATTGCATCCCTTGGTGAATCGTGTGGGAGGCCAGGTCGCATGTGTAGCAAGAACAGGCAGCTGTTTCCAGTTCTGTCAGCCTGCTCCCCTAATCTTAACATCAGTTGGTTGATCGGTTTGAACAATCGACTGGCGCCCGAGAGTGGAGAGAATGAGATCGACTCTCAGAGCATATTCCTCACTATACGCAATCTTATGTGCTTGAGACTATCAGGGGGTTCTAAAGTCGTGGCTTGGGAGGCTGACAACTGACGATTCAACTTTGACCTCATAGTCAGCCCAGTGTCTGTGTGGAGTAGCCGACTGGTGGACTGAGAGTCAGACTGTATGGCTCCTCCTTAATGTATCCTTTATGGCATTCTCACACACGTGAGGTCCAAGCCGTTCAAACCTTTGCGTGGAATCCTGCTGTGTTGTGTGTGAGGGGCCAGATCGAGTACGTAGTACGCGCAGACGGCCATTGCGCCCAATCCCCGCACCAGACAAATGAGCGAACCGGACAACGGACTGGTGCCAGGGAGTGGTAAGAGGGTAAGGTCTACGGTCTCAGCGCATATTCCTCACTCTAAACAATCTGATGCGCCTGACTATACTGCGGTGCGCTAAAAGCCATGGCTTGGACAGCTGTCAGCTGACGGTATAACTCGGAATCTCAAGCGTCTCACTGGTCAACGTAATATATTTGAACCCATTGATGTAGATTTAAACTCTTTAAATCGAAATTTTATCTGTACTTCCAACGACTCCCATTCTCGCCCATACGAAATTTACCTACCACCATGCGACTTTACTCCTGTGACTGTGAAAACAGTGGAACAACATCTCAAAAAGGTTCGCGGGTCAACGGCGGCTGGGCCGGACGGTGTCTCCCTTTTTCTCCTTAAGTCTTGCTGTTCGCAGATAGCTCCCGTCTTGACCCACCTTATTAATCTATCCTTCATAGAGTCCAAGATTCCTGACGCCTGGCGTACAGTAAGAATTACTCCAATCCCTGAAAAATCTTCAACTTTTGCTCCTAAATCTTTCCGTCCTATTACCTGCTCTTCTGCACTCCTGAAATTTACTGAACGAGTTGCATTAGATTCCCTTAAGTACTCCTCCGTCAATTTTTCTGATCCTCTACAATTTGCATACAAGGCAAAGCGTAGCACCTTGGATGCTGTTGCTTTAGTTGTCCATTCAGCTTTGAGAGACCTAGACAAGGGATGCCGTGCATATGCATGTGCTTTTCTCGACTATTCATCCGCCTTCAATACTATTCCGCGCCAACTCCTACTGACCAAAGCAGCTGCGCGTGACGCTCCGAGCTGGGTTGTTTCTTGGCTTAGAGATTATTTTTCATTCCGCACACAGTTTGTCCAGTCGGGGAAGAGAAAATCTTCTATTCTTCCAAATAATTGTGGAGTTCTACAAGGTTCCATCTTATCCCTTCATCTTTTCTCTCTTCATACTGATGATTTGAGATCGCCAAACGATTGCCTGTATGTTAAGTATGCCGATGACATGGTCGTAGGCCACCCACTCAAAAACCTGACTCATCGACAGTCTTTAAAGGATGGCTTAGATAACGTCTCCGCATGGTCGTCGAATAATGGGCTCCTACTCAACAATCAGAAATCAGTACAGTGTGTGTTTCGATTGCGACCCTCTCCCATTCCTGAACCTTTAGATATTCTTCCCAAGGAAGTATCCTCTTTCCGGTACCTAGGTGTTACTTTGTCCTCAAATCTCTCTTTCTCTCTTCATATGGAAACCCTTTTAACAAAAATTCAAAAACTTGTTTATTACATTCGTCGTCTACGTTCATATCATACACCCCAGTCCTTAATCTGGCGATTCATAGATGGCTGTATTCTTCCACTCATTCTTTATTGTTCTCCAGTTATTTTTCCAGCTTTACTTAAAAAAGATCTAATTATTTTTAAACGTGTCATTCGAATGCTCGCCTCTGCTGCTGGTGTCTCCTATCATATTTTAGTTGATATCATCGTGCAGCGACACTTCAACTCGTTGGAGCAATTCGCTGACCGAATTCTGAATGACAGCGTCCATCCCCTTCATAATGAGTTAATGGCTGCGAAATCCTTACGCCCCATGCGTCGATGCTTCCGCCACATCCCTTGTCGCACTTCGGCTTATCAGAATTCCATACTGCCATTTCTAGCCCGGTATCTCACCTGCAAAGATGCTGAAAAACAAAAACTAAAACTTGATCTTGCACCTTAAAGTCCTTTTTTCTTCATATATAATTATGTCCACCTGTCCAATACCTGTTAATCTCTATGGTAATCACTGTGTACTGGAGAACCGTTTTTTGCTGAAAGTTTTGAATGTTATTTTCAAAATAAAGCATTCCTCTCTCTCGACTGGGGAACTGAGAATCAGGCTGAAATAGCTTCTCTTAATTCGGCCTCTGTGGCACTCCCACTCAGTAGGATCCGAGCCGGTATGATGATAAGTGAAGAAGAGTCGAGCACCGGAACACTTCGTTTATTGTCCTGAGCTTTCAGACTCGTACAGGAGTCCATCGTCAGAGGTAGTGGCAGAAACAGAACATGCGGCAGTTATAAGGCATGTAGGCCCAATCATCGATGGCTTAAGCCATGGACAGAACGTAGCCACTACCGCCTTCAGGCCCAGTCCCGAATAGAAAGAGGTGCTAGACACTAGTTGAGAGGATACTGTATTCTGCCCTGAAAGATTTGAGAACGGTTTGGAATAAGTTGGCCGCCAGACAAAAAAAACACGCCCAGCGCTGCGAGAGCGATGCTTTGAGTGACGGGGGGGGGATGCGTCAAAACGGCTTGCCCGAGAGCACACCTAAGCTGGCCTTGAAGATGATTGGCCGGTTGGCACTGCCGTGGTTGACCGAGAACCAGACAGGTATTGGTGCGCACGTGCGAGTACTTGCGAGAGGCGCGGCGTTAGAGTAGGCTCCCAGAGTAGGGCCATTACAATGTCACCTTTAGGTGCGGACTCCTGCCGTGTCAACCACCTGTGCCCTCACTCCCCTCCGGTCTTCTTGACTCTGTCACGACGCTGGGTCCAGATGGGAAGGGAAGAGAGAGTGCGGTAGATGCTACGCAAGTATGCTGCCATTTTAGACTAACTCACCGCAAGTCACCGTCCGTGCGCCCACCCCGCTGTGGGCCATACGATGAACATCGTCGAAAACCCGGGTTAACAAACATAAGAGATCAGGGTCCATAATCTGAGGAGAATAAAAATTGATCAGTCCAAGGCCAACTAATTCGGCTGTCTATTCAAAATTCTGATCGATTTTTGCACTAAACGCTTTGATAATGCAGAGCCGGCCATGCTCTCCGAAACGTCAGCAAGACAATTCCCTAGATCCAGTGAGCACCTCCTTTTCCCCAGATCGTCGAAAACGTCGGTCGAACTGTCGGTATTGCCATTTGGTTGCGTTACTGTACCTGCCTTTTCAAGGGAAAAAAGAAGACGAGGAAAGACCACTAACATTTGGAAAATTAGGTTGACATGCCTGGCGTTCCGAACTCACACCCAACTCCATCGTCAGATGGTGATACATTTCCCAAAACTACTGCCTATGCGTACGGTGAACACACACTCATTTATTGATCTATCTTCACTGGTGGACGTTGTATAAAAACAGACATCAAAATATGAGCCCGATCTTGTAGTAAACGGAGTTAACTTCTGAGCACCAAGTGCGCCACCGTTCGCAGGCCGTTTTAAGACTGAATTGCCAGTTTTGTGTTTGTTTCCGGCCGTAATCGTCGGGGGTCCCTTTGGTGGATGAGCGTTTGGCATCCACACAGTCAAAATTACGACACAATGTTCACTTGGTTCAGCTATAAAGACTCGGAAATAACCCATGACGGAGTAGAGACCCACACTTCTGGAGGCTAATTTTTTTCCAACTACTTGAATATGCGTTGTGATCCTAAAATGATCCTTGGAACTGCTGTCTAGAAATTCAACAGAAGCGGAAGTTACTTCTGCCCTAAAAATACCCGCAGTATCTTCCCTAGTTCTGTACTCAAATAATTAAATGAATTTACATGAATATTAATTTTTGGCCAACCCTTCCTGAACAGCATTCGTCTTTACGTGAGAGAACTCGGGCAGAAAAATTATCTCATCAAGAGGCCTAATCGGAAACCCAAAGTATGGACGTTGGGCCTCCGCTGATCAGCTAAAGCGAACTTTGTAGTTCAATTGGAAACTCCTGTTGAACGAATTTGGTGCATCATAACTTTTTAGGTTCTCACCATCGTAAACATACTCTCTTTTGAAGTAGATACAATTCGAGCGAAGAAATCTGTTAAATACACTTTCTTTCCACTGGCGGTCTCTTGACAGCAAGGCACCCCCTTCGCAATCCTCCCCCGAATGCTATGCGGTTTTGACCTAACAAATCAGTCAACGTCTTTTTTCAAAGGCCTCTGTACATGAACATAAGTTTATTCTTCCAAATACTTTACATCTGCCATTTGAAATTCAAAAAGTAATATAAAGTTGATCTCGGAAGTGCAAAATGTTGAAGCAGTGCTCGCATTCCGTCCACAGATGCCAATACCACATTAACGACGTCAAGTTGGACATGAGCATTCTGTTTATGCAAAAAGGGGCATGGGAAGTGCGTGGAAATTGGTTTATCGGAGGGACCTTAACCACGCATCTTTAAGGGGATGATCCCATCTCCCCGTTTTAGGTAGGTGTGAGTAAAATAAGTGGTTGATTGTGCTATTTCCAGGTCAAACTAGGATTTACTGTCTGGGCTGCTTACAAGCGCCTGGAGGGGGTCGCAGCAGAAAGGGCCTGACTGTTCGCATGCATTCTCAGTGAAGAATGATAATTCATTTCTATATCATCTTCCTCCTCCTCTGCCTGCGCCATCTCGCCGTCGCGAATGGTGAGTGTGCTGGAAGACAAGGATAGATCCTCCTCCTCATCGCTACTGTCAGAACTGTCTGAATCGCGTTTGTTGGTACGACAGGCTGTAAAGAGCATCACAGGTCCATCAGATGAGATCTTACAGCCACCGCCGGGTTTTGGCGTCACAAAGAGGATATCACTGTGCCACCCGGAGCCTTTTGACTCATCTTCCGAGAGGGGAATCTGCTTGGGCCGGGAACTGCGTCTTGAACGGGAGGTCTGGCGTGATGAGCTGCGTACCCGTTGAGATTGCGGTGGCGATACTAACATCCTCCGTGCCGTCTCGTTGGGTGGATAGACTAGGCTAGAATTTCTCCCTCGAGAACGGCGGTCAGAGTTGATTGCGTTTTCCAGCCATTCCTCCCTGCCATTGCTATATGTTACGGAACCCTTACGGTGATACTCTATTGTCGAAGAGTGGTTACGAGGTCGGGATTCGCGGCTGTATTGGGGCGGTAACAGTGCCTCTCCATTAAATGACTCCTCCTCGTCCCTAGGTCCAATGTAGACGTAATTTGTCACCAAACCATTTGGACCTGGAGTAAACCTCTGAAATCCATCAGGGGGCGCACGCGGTGACGGATTACGTATATGCCCCGAACCGGTGTCACTGACGTCAAGGGAATACTGGCTTTCCTCATCCCAGGTTGAAATGTAGGTCTCCTTGGCTGCTACACCATTGATGTGTAATTCGGATGTAGAAGACGACTGTGCAGGAGTGGACTGCACGGGATTGCTGAAAACTAGTGGTGGGGACGGAATGTGAGCGATATTCATGGGGTTATAGAAGTGGAATTCCTCAACTCCCATCTGAGAGTTATGACTCTGGGAAGCCCTGCTTTCTGACAGCTGCCTAGGAGCCCATTGGTTTGTCTCTTTGTCTCGTTGTGAGATGCCGAAACTGCTGACCGAATGAGTATCCTCCTTAGAATATCCATTCTCATCATCCAGTATCTTCACTGTCTCGTTTCCCATCTGAACTGCATTGACAAACTTCTCCGCTGCGGATGAATCTTTGAACCCAACGACGAAGTAATAACCACGTTGTTCCTTCTCATAGTGAACAAATACTATGCGACCGTCATCGGCAGAGCGAGCCAGGAGTTTAATGTTAGAGAACAACAGCTTCTTCTTTTTCTTCTGATTTTCGCCACCAGACAGTTTGTTCTTAAAGACAATCTTGTTGCCGTAGACCTTTGAGCTTGTCGGCTTCTGTTTTTTGTCCGTCTTCTTTGGCTTGGACAGCTTTTCAACCTCCCGTGTCGAAAATGTCGTCCCCTTGCCAATTTGGCCCCCAGTGAGGAGACTGACCTCGGTCTCAAATTTAAATTTTTTGTCTTCAGTCTTCTTCGACATGATACCTGACGAGCACGAATTGAGTGACTGCTACGAACCCGCTCTGAGTTTATAAGAGCCAGAATTGATAGGGGTGGCAAGCCTGACTAATTGTATTTTAGAGTTAGTCTGTGGGTGTGCGCTCTAGCCAATAATGCGAACAGACCACAATGAAGTAGTCACATCGATACCGTGCGCCAATCAGAGCTCGAAGAAGGCATTCGGCTAAAAGCACGTGTTTGGGTATGATAGGCGTTGAGTGTGAACCTTAACAGTGTATTTTCCAGAAAATTACACTTTAAAGTGCGGGGTCAATTGGTCGCTCATCGAGGGCTAGACATGAAGGTACGCACAGGATTAGTTTCAGTAAAGCCACAAAGCAAAGTCCTTAGGTGCTAGTTAAGCCAAGGGAACAGTGAATGTAAGTCATGCTTTGACGGCTATTTTTGGATAGACCTGGATGATCACAAAGATGGCGAGCACAGAAAGCGGAGACAGTGAGAGTAGATACTAACGACAGAAGCTAGGAATCGTTATGGCTCTCTTGTATATTAGTAATCCCATGACGCTGCGACAAACCGAATATGACCGTTTAGAGCACGAACCAAATAGGGTACTTATCTGAGCTTTACCCCGTGTCCGCTCGCATGTGATTATTAAAACCGCATCTTGCAGTTCCTGTCCCAGTATCTGTTTCAGCTTTGCCGATAAGGTATGTATTCAAAGTTCCTTAAGATTTCGTGTCGGCACTTGTGCCCCTCGGTGTCTACTAACTTATTTCCATTTTGGACATGGAATAAATACCACCCTTACAATGAAAAGAAATTATGAAAGTTTGCTTGAGCTTTTTTATGTTGGAGTTGTTTGAAAAAAAATCAAGAAATAACAACTTCTGTTAACTGAAAAGGACGTCGACTCATGAGGCTGTTTAGATTGCACAATGTAGTAACCAATTTTCGAGGCACTACAGACGTTAACTAGCCTTATATTAGAAATAAAAGGTATTTTGGCAGATTTTAAACAATTCATTTTGACCCCCAACTGCGAAAAACTCGGCGTCTCGGTGGGACAGCAAGGGGAAGGTTTAAGTACAGCCAATGCCCCAGCCACCTGAGCTACGAGGCCGCACCGGTAGAAGTGAGTTTATTCACATTTGGGTCAGGCGGCCAAAGCGTTGGCTGTACTAAAGCCCTCCACTTGCTCTCGTGGGTTCGAATCCCATCGAGAGGTCGAGTTTTTCACAGTTGGGTCAAACTGTATCATTCAAAATCTGTCAAAATACCTACTAATTACATGAGCCTGGTAGTCTTCTGGTGAATTTCCAATGGATTACTTAGGAAATCCACCTTGGACAGTCAGCTTACTGTATCAGATTTGGTGAATTCCAGACGTTGTAGCAGGCTGAGTGGGTAACTTGACCCAAATGTGATTAAATTCACGTCATCCGGTGGGGCCTCGTAGCTCAGGTGTTTCAAGTCACTGAAGGAAAGCCATTTTGGATTTCCTTTATTTCTCAAAAGTAGATCGGTGAACATGAGTGAATTTTTATATGATATAATTTCATGCAAAAAATTCGCTGGCGTGACTGCTTGCTGCAGGCAGGATAAGTATATGCCGAAGGAAACATATGCCAGGCGCTTGCACTTGGCGATGGGAGTATGTAGCAAGATTTTACATACTCAATAAATCTTATGGAAAATGACGAAGGAGACTGGAGAGGCCATTTATGAATCCGAAACGTCAGGCTAATTATGCTCTTGTTTGGACAATCGTGTCTCATTATCCGCGATTGACTGGTCTATTTGATGGTCAAGACTAGTTGCCGTCTGTTAGAAGCTAGGTGCCTGACGCTTTATTGTTAAGAGTTAAGCGCGACACTAGTATTGGCTGAGAAGTTGGCGTAGCGTAAATAGGAAATCAAGCCCGATTTTAAAAAAATATGAACGAACGAAATGTATAGCAGGAGGGAATGCGGACAAAATTCACTAAGTGCAAAACTGGAGCAAAAGATGCAATGGAAATAAAGGGGATACCGATGTACAATATACAGACGCCCCTCCTGCAACTGGCTTAATTAATATTTCCTCGGATATGGTCATTAGTCAATTGAAACGGAAAAGGTGGGCCACTAGGTGGTGGTGGTGTGAACATGAGTCTTATTTGCAGGCATTTAGGCACGCTATAAGATAACGCTTGTGTCACCATAGTCGTAAAGGGACACTGCGCATAGCAACGCAACGACTAGAAATGACTTGACCGTCATCGCACATCAGCTGTGGGCAGGGGAATAACATTCGCCCGCAGGTAGGTCGCGTTGAGGATTGAATGAGTTACTGACCGTCATTAAAACCTTTCGCATGTGCTTTGCCCTTTTATTGCCACGTCGTCCCATAACCCTGACTCCGGAAAATCCGAAGATAAGCCCATTTTGGATGACATGATTTTCCCCGTCACTTGGAGTTTACCTTCTACACCATCAGTTGTCGTTCGTTTATAGGTGTCTATTACCTTCTTCCGATATCACTGACATTATTATCATATTCACAGCCTCACTTGGATCAGTAGATGGCAAATGTCTTCTCGACGTTAGAAATACGGGCACTAGGGGCATCGCATGCTGGCGGGGTTTCGAGGCAGAGGCATGAGTGTCTTCCACACCGTGTCTTGCAAGGAAAGAAGCCACATTTTCGCAGAAATACTTCGCATACGCGATTCTTCGCTATTACCTGGGATGACTGACTTCACCAGATTGATCATTTCCGTCCAGGTGACTGATTTCACCTTTCTTGTTCGCAAGCATATTGCGGTGAGCTTGAGGTAATCCCTGTTGTGGTCTCCGGCGGGACGGCTTACTTTTACTGCCTTTCTCTCCACCCTCGCACTCTCACTCCACTCGCTGTTGTAACCACAGGCTAGCATGGCGGCCAATGAGCGCTGTGTCCTCCGCTGACTGGCCGCAGGCGGGCAGAGTCAGCGCGAACACTCCGCGATCCAGCAATCTCAGTGACACACGCATTTGAAGGGACGACTTACCGAAACTGCCTATCGAGTCGCTTGTATGATCTACCCTCAGTAGAGTTTGCCCAACCTAATCTGTCTTCCCTAACTTTTGATTTTGGAATCTTTGTGTTTCCGACCATCGTACCTCAACAAACTTCCACTGGCCAGCAGACGTGTTTACGTGGTTTTGTTAACTTTGCAGCGGGTAGTTGCCGATGTAAATTAATAACCGTAAAGTGCTCGTCAGTTTTCTTTACATCCTTTCTCACAGTTGATCGTCAGATTGGCGACACTCGAGTACGCCAATGCAGGGAAGTTGGTCCTCCACTTTTTTTCCTCCAGCAGTCATCGCGTCATCTGCATACTCGAGCCCTGTTGGTCCTTTCACTTGATTTACACATAGAAGATCCACTCGAAAGTGGGCTGAGTCTTGAGACGGCACCTTACTAGTTTGCTAACATACAAAATCGTAGATCGACTCTCGCTCCTGCCACACCGTCTCCGCCAGTAGGCCATTTTTTGTTTCGATTGCGAGCGCCCGGGACGTGGATATGAAGGAGTTGGCATCAAATGACGTCAACCTCAAGTTTGGTTGAATTGTAATAGTCTTGACTTATTTGCCAACCTGCTATGTTGAGTTGACTATTGTTTCAGTTTCCTAAACAACGATTTCGAGAGCCCATACGCGGACGGACCCCAAACGGTTGCAATTGGATTGAGCACGACATCTAGCTGTTGCATCATTGGGAGGCCCTGAAACATCGACGTTGTTGCCTCTGTGCGTTCTGCAATATGCCATACCTAGAGGCCAATACGTCTACGTATACTTCGCCCGGACAGAGGTTTTGTTAGTAATCGAGAACAGCAATGCTGATTGAGCTCGGTTTTGCTTTGTGAGGAGCGCCGGAGCCTTGTTTCTGTATTCTGCTCTGTTGAGCTTACTGATGAAGTCGTCTTTTGTCTGTAGTTACGATGACCGCTTAGTTGGCCATTTTTACATCTTCTAGAGTTCTTTGCTGTTCCTTCATGAGCGTGTTCCGGGAAATTTGATATGGTGAGGACCTTTTGTATCATCTGGCATGCCACGTTTTGACACAGCACGGATTCGGCAGAAGCAACCAAGTAAACTGGGCCAGGATCGGTCTTGTTAAAAATGAATCAAATCTACAGGACCGTCGCCGGACCTCGGTAACTATTTTCAATGAGAGGTGTTGCTCTAGAATTTGCCCAGTTTCTGGGATACAGTAACATAAGATTATGGTCGTTTTTTTTTTACCATGGTTGTACCCTAACATTTTATAGAAAACGGACTGACTCACAAAAAGTAAACGATGTGGATTTCTGCTAAGGCAAGGTTGCTTGAAACGTACACTTGTATTAAACTAGCGTGCGTTGCCTACTCAACGACAACAAGTAGTACGTTTACATTTTCGTAATCAAAGAGCCTTTGAACTCGTTGCAGATAGGTGTGCCGGGATTCCAAGCTGCGCAGAGGCCTCTATTTTAAGAGACGCTAGTAAAGGCTGAACGAAGTTATTTCCAGCTCTTGTGGAGAGAGCTTTAGACGTAGATATATGTTCCAGGGCCGAAATCTACGTGATTGCAGCTATCTAATAATATATCAGGGTTTAATGGGTGCTTTTGGCGGATTTGAATAATTCATTTAACCCACTTGTGAAAAACTCGGCGGCATCGGTGGGATTCGAATCCGCGACAGCATGGGAAAGGCATTACTACAGCCAACGCTCCAGCCACCTGAGCTACGAGGCGCCACCAGAAGACGCAAAGGCAACGATCGGGGGAAAGACCTGTCGAGAGTTGTGTGGTCGACAAGATAAAGATTCCCAATCAAAAGTCAGGGAAGACGGTTTGAGTTGGACAAACTTTACTGCTTGGAAAGCGTGTACACAAAGGCTGTGTGGGCAGTCGCCGCAAGCGTGCTCCAAGCAAGCTGTTGTCTGTGTCCGCCTTCGAGGTG
>CACRXP010000021.1:2347585-2409640 GCA_902702965.1 Spirometra erinaceieuropaei | reverse complement strand
ATTTCCCAATGAATTGCCGTCAACCAGATTGCATTCACGATGCGCACAGAAAATACTTTCATAATATCGCTTTATGTTTTTAGTCATATTTTCCTCCTTTTTTTCTTTTACCTCACACCGAAATTTCACTCTCCTCATCCCTCTCTCTTCTGTCCTTTTTCATTTATTTTTCGTTTTTCGTCTGTTTCTCTAGTCCCGGATCATTTTCCAGAATCCTCGCCTTCACTCCTTTCACAGATTTCTTTTTCCATTCTATTCTTATGCATCTGTAATCGCACATCTTTGCCTTTTCAATGGCATTTGCCAATTCTTCCGATATTTTATTCTGGTCTACTCCCAAAATAATAAATATTTTCCCTTCTGAACTGAACTAGCAAATATTTTAGGACGCTTTGTTCTCGACTTCTTTTAACTTGACTCATAGACCAGATTTTTGAATTATGCCATTTAACATGTTTCTGATTTGCCTATTAGTTCCTAATGTTCCCTTCTTTTGCTTCTCACGTCAGCACCGCCTTCTTCCACGGATGGCCCACCCGAGGTGGAGGAGGAGGGCAAAGTAACTAAGGAGAAGGAGGAGGAGGAGGAGGAGGAGGGGGACAAAATTGGTGGCGGTAAAGAGGAACTTCCATCAGATTCCCACACTTCCGATCTTGAAGCTGAGGCCGGTGGTAATTTTATGCTCGCTTGCCTTTACTCACTTTAGCCCATTTTGGCTAATCTTTCATCTTCCTCGGCAAATCCTTTGCGTCTTTCTTCTTCTTCTACTCTATTTGCACAACGAAAGCTCTTTGCAGAAAAGTAGGCTGAACTAGCATCAATCAATGTTTACCCCTACTACATCCCGCACACTTTGTCTATCCACACCATACACGTGCTGTTATTTCTGCCACTGGCCCAACTCTCTTGCCTTATACATCACCGTCAGGGGGAATGCATAGTCTCCTAGCCAGCAACCGATTCATGATGCGTGCGCAAACATCTGCTTGAATACTGTCAGGTCATTTTTCAGATTTCTTCCCTTTTCCTCGATCTGACATGTTCATATTTCATCACTTTCCTATGCCTCTTTCATGAACATACTGTGTGCTGTTTAGGGCCTTTGCGACAGCGTCAATTATTTCATTCAACTCGGTTTAGGCGCTAATAACATTTCCCAATGAATTGCCGTAAACCAGATTGCATTCACGATGCGCACAGAAAATACTTTCATAATATCGCTTTATGTTTTTAGTCATATTTTCCTCCTTTTTTTCTTTTACCTCACACCGAAATTTCACTCTCCTCATCCCTCTCTCTTCTGTCCTTTTTCCTTTATTTTTCGTTTTTCGTCTGTTTCTCTAGTTCCAGATCATTTTCCAGAATACTCGCCTTCACTCCTTTCGCAGATTTCTTTTTCCATCCTATTCTTATGCATCTGTAATCGCACTTGTTTGCCTTTTCAATGGCATTTGCCAATTCTTCCGATATTTTATTCTGGTCTACTCCCAAACTAATAAATATTTTCCCTTCTGAAGTGTACTAGCAAATATTTTAGGACGCTTTGTCCTCGACTTCTTTTAACTTGACTCATAGACCAGATTTTTGAATTATGCCATTTAACATGTTTCTGATTTGCCTATTAGTTCCTAATGTTTCCTTCTTTTGCTTCTCACGTCAGCACCGCCTTCTTCCACGAATGGCCCACCCGAGGTGGAGGAGGAGGGCAAAGTAACTAAGGAGAAGGAGAAGGAGGAGGAGGAGGAGGAGGAGGGGGACAAAATTGGTGGCGGTAAAGAGGAACTTTCACCAGATTCCCACTATTTCTATTTTGATGGTATGTGCTTTTTTACTGTTATGTTTTATTGCCTATTCTCACATTTTTTCTGGTGTACCTAATCTATTTTATTGTGTTTTTTTGCCGTTTTTTCTTTATTCGTTTTTGTTAATTTCTATCTTTTTTTTTGTTTTTTTGACCACGAATTCCCTGCTTTTGTTAAACGTGTATTTAGATTTATATCGCGCAATTAATTTTCGTTCTCATTTGGACATTTTAATTTGTGTGATTGTCCGATCTTATGAAATTTTTCCTGAAATTCTGAAATGCGTTTTCGACTGGAAGTTGTTGCTTACGTGCTTTCGTTAGACTTTTTTCTTGGGACTGGTTTCTGAATTAGTGCTTACTCAGCCGGATGTTCGCATTTGAATACGCTGCTTTCTAATCCCCTGTAGATACAGCACTCGGTTTATAAATGTCTCTTTAATGTCATTTATTTTTTCTGATGATTTTTTTTGGCCTTCCTACTTTTTATGTATGCCATAGAAGCTACATCAGATGATGCTTTTTTCAGTTGTTTGTTAGGTAAAGACGTTGTCTTTATATTCTTTTGTTCGAAGAAATGATTTTACTAGTTTTAAAAAAAAATTTTCAATTCTCGATTGATTTGCAGCTTCATCTGTCGTTGCATTAGCGTTTAGTGATTTCAGCCTACAAAGCGCATGCGTTCCGCATAAAAAAAATCACGTATTCTTTTATGTCTTTAAAACGATACCGTATAGATTTCATAAAATTTTGCAATGGATGCGGACTATGATGTACATTTTATGAGGAGATATGGCAAACGCACAGGTATAATGCTATACGAAAAAATCTCATAATTCAAAATTTTTAAAACCTTATTATACTCCTTCTTCGAAAATAAAATAAACGTCTGAAAAAATCATATTTTTGCTGGCTTATTTAAAAAATATTTGAATTTTCAAGGCCATCGAAAATCAATGGAAAATTGCGTTCTACATATTTAGTCCTTTTATACATGGCACTGAAAAGCAGCAGATTCAAAAGCTAACGCCCTGCCGAGTCTGAAATTATAGAATTATGCCGCAAGACGATCCGTATTATAAGCGTTTCTAAGTACTTCTGCTTTATCAAACAAGCATTCCAGAATTTCAGCCAAGAGTTCATTTCATCGGTTACCAACCGTATGTAAATAGCACTGGTTCCTTAATAAAAATTGGCTCACTAATGCATAAATGACACTGCATAGTAAGCTTCCGTTTTGCCAGCTGACGCCGGCCTACATTGTTTATTAGCTTTCAGGCATTTGTTAGGTCGTTTGAAAAAAAAACAAATGCATTACTTATTTCAGTTTAAGGTTCCACATTTCGTCAGACAGTTAAATTCTGCCGCGATCACAGCACGTTCTATGTGATTTAGGTGCTGGGGAATATTGCACAAAAATACAAATCAACCACTTGACTCAACAATAAGGCTGCACAGAATTCTTTATGCCGGCAAAGAGGAGCAAAAATAGGCTTTACAAGATGTTTCTTTTCTTGCATTTAGACCTAGGACCGTCCAACGGCATTGTTCCTACACTCATAGAATTGTCTGAAACCGAAAAAACCGGTAACAAAACAAACAAAACACTCTCACCGGAATCTCGTGATCATCCGACTTCTTCGGAAGCCATCAAAGTTTCCTTTATTTCTGTCGTCGGCTTCTCTCCCCTGTGTTTGTACTTGGTGGTCGCACTCTGATTGGCTTGTGCCTCCGGCGACAACGTTGTTCGTTTCCGACTTTCTTGTCTGAAATGATGTGGACAGTTCCATAATAATAATATCCATAATATCATAATCATATCATAATCATAATCATATCATATCATAATATCCATAATTCCATAATATCATTTTCTGTTTCTGTTCTTCACAGAATAAAATTAAATGAAAACTCAAATTTATCTTGAAAATATATTACTCGCGCAAAAAACCAGCACCTTTTTACTCGGTGGAAATATCTGCGTGACCGAGTGATCTCTTGTTGAAATGTGTGATCTGAATTTTACTTGATTTCAAAATTTTATTTTGTAACCGTACCTTTCAGGAGTTAGGGTTAGGAGTTAGGGGCTGTGGTTATTGGTCAGGTTTAGGGGTTAGGGTTAGGAGTTGGCATTAAGAAGTTAAGGATTGGGGATAAGGAAGTTAGGCTGGGGCTTGTCTACTGATAGCACTACTTCGCAATAAGGTCCGACCAAATTTACTATACACCCAATCTTCGATAGAAGCTGTCCCAAATCCGTAGACATTCTTAACCGCAAACTTCAAATGATAAGCCTGATTTTAGAAGCAATCGCTGTCTGTCCCAAAGCCGTTAATCATGCCTCGAGTTCGAATAAAGCGCATCGCTGTTCTAGAAGGAACTTGCTATTAACGCAAAATTTTATTTGCAGTTAAGGTTCCCATCCAGGAGAGTATAATTTGGTTTTACGAAAATGTACTAAGTCCCGAATATTTTGGAGCCAAGCCAGCTGTTGCATTAGCGCCTAGTCATTTCGGTCTACAAGGTGCATGCGTTCCGCGTAAGAACAATCATATATTTGGTGAGGAGTAGTGGTAAACGGAGTGGTACGATGCTGCATGAATAAACATTACACGGTCTTTACAAATCCCATAATTAAAAACTTTTTTTAAAACCTAGTTAAACACTTTATTCCGGTATAAAATATGGTCATGACGTGAATCTCTATTAAACGAGTCAAAAAAGAATATTTTTCCTTATGGTTTATTTATAGAATATATTTATATATTTTGCCTAATAATTACATAGACCAAACCACCATAGACAACTTAGTACTCTACATGCCCTCCTGCCTTATAGCAACTGTGCAAGCTAAAGGACAATCGAAAAAGTACTAGCACGTTGCATGTGTAACTGTTTTTCATTTTCTTGTCGTTTTGTGAAATTCTCCTCTGCTGACAGTTATATTAGACCCTGGATAGTTGGCCCGTCATACAGTTGATTTTTTTGATTTGTTGGTTATTTCTTATTCAATACATAATGCTTTTTAAACCAAACTATGCCTTGTTTTCAATCTTGTGGATGCTGGGTGGCAGCATCGTGCGCTACAGAGATTTAGCTTCCGAGTTCGTGAAAAGAGGAGCTTAAATAGGCTTTACAAGATGTTTCTTTTCTTGCATACAGACCTAGGACCGTCCAACGGCATTGTTCCTACACTCATAGAATTGTCTGAAACCGAAGAAACCGGTAACAAAATAAACAAAACACTCTCACCGGAATCGCCTGATCAGCCAAATTTTTCAGAAGCCATCAAAGTTTCAGTTATTTCTGTCGTCGGCTTCTCTCTCCTATGTTTGTCCATGGTGGTCGCACTCTGATTGGCTTGTGCCTCCGGCGACGACGGTGTTCGTTTCCGGCTTTCTTGTCTGAAATGACGTTGACGTTTTCATAATATCGTTTTCCGTTTCTCTTCTTCAGAGAATAAAATTAAATAAAAAATCGAATTTATCTTGAAAATGTCTCGCTTGCGAAAAAAACCAGGACCTTTTTACTCGGTGGAAAACTCTGCGTGACCGAGTGATCTCTTGTTGAATTGTGTAGTCTGAATTTGAATTCACTTCAAAATTTCATTTCGTGACCGCACATTTCAGGAGTTAGGGTTAGGAGTTGGGATTAGGGGGTTAAGGATTGCGGATTAGGAAGTTAGGCAGGGGCTCTCAACGCAAAATGTTATTTGCAGTTTAGTTTTCCCATACAGGTTTTACGAAAGTGTACTAAGTCCTGAATACTTTGGAACCTAACAAGATGTTGCATTAGCGCCTATTTATTTCGGTCTACAAGTTGCATGCGGTCCGCGTAAAGAAAATCATACATTTTTCTTTGCCTTAATAGAGATGCCGTATTATATCCATAAACTTTGCAATAGATACTGTACATTTGATGAGGAGCAGTGGGTAACGAAGAGGTACGATGCTGTATGAATGAACATTGCACGGTCTTGAAACATCCCATAATTTAAAACTTTCAAAAACCTAGTTAGACACTTTCTTCCGCTATAAAATATGCTCATTAGGTGATCCTCTATCGAACGAGTCAAACAAGAATATTTTCCTTCATGGTTTTTAAAGAATATATTTGAATATTTTGCCTACTAATTACATAGACTAAACCACTATAGACAACTAAGTAGTTAACATGCCCTCCCACCTTATAGCAACTTTGGAAGCTAAAAGACAAGCAAAAAGTATTAACACGTTGTATTTGTAACAGTTCTTCATTTTTTGTCGTTTTGCGAAATTTCCCTTCTCTGCTGACAGTTATATTATACCCTAGTTAGTTGGCCTGTCATACAGTCGATTTTTTGATTTCGTGGTTTTCCCTAAAATTAATTGTTTCTTAGTCAATATTTAATACCTTATAAACCAAACTTTGCCGTGTTTTGAAACTCGGTCGTATTTTTAACGCAGTAAAACTTTCGTGGATGCTGGTTAGCAGTATCTTGCGCTACAGAGATTCAACTTCCGAGTTCGTGACATTTTACCAGATAGGTCACGAACTGTAAATACTAATTTATGAATTATCTATCCCTCTTTTTAGGGACGGTAGTTATTTTGATGGTGGGAAACTTTGGGAACGTGGTTTGGGTGGATCCATCCCCATAGCAGCAGCAGCAGCAGCAGCAATAGTAGTGATTGTAGTAGTAGTAGTAGTTGTAGCTGTCGCACTTATTTTGGTTTGCAAAATAATATTTACCATCATTCCGAGCGACAAACATTTTTAAGGCGTTCGCCTGCTGGGTCTTCTCCACAGGCATGATTCGACTACTTCCTGCAGTCTACGACCTTTTCGGCCGTATCAGAAAATCATTTTGAAGTACAACTGGAAAATTTCGCAGGCGACCCCGTATCCGCGTATTCGCTTTCACAGGCAACTCACTCTGCAATACTTTGAGTGGAGCGAACAGTAGCAACGAGACTCAACTTACGGGAATTCAAGTTAATGATGCCCGAGCAGGACACGTAATCAAGGCGTTCAGTCATGTGAGTTTAAACGGCCCCTAAGGAAACCATTTAGTTTAATTTGAGCAGATGGCATTTGTGAAGAGGATTCATCTCAATGCAATTCCTTTCTAGTCAAAAGACGGTCCGTGATACAATCGAGGTGTTATTGCCCGAGGTAAACTCTCCGCTTCTGGCTCCGTTGAGTTTCTCCAAAGCTCGGAATTGGAGTTTCCCACGTACCGGAGGGGAAAATCGATGACCACATAATAAGCTGATTTACTCATTAAACGACAGGAAAGATTGGATGTATTCGTCGAATTTGGTACATTTTCGGACAAGCTAGCTTCATCTAATATACTGGAAGGACATGCTTTACCTGCATGGCTGTGCATGCAGTCGCGTTTGTCATACATCACGTCGACTCTCAGGTCGGTCCAAAGTTAACGGTATTTAACACAATATTCAGTACGAAGAGGCCGCAGCTCTCCTTGGGAGGAAAGACCAAATGTCATCTGGAAGAAAAAGGTGTGGGGTTACTTTGAAGACCACCACTAAGAAAAAACGAAAGCAAGCATGTACAGAATTTATTAGGGCCAATAAATTTCGTGACAAAGGATACGAATGAAAGCGCACAGCAGTATGAATTTGTATAGAATGGCAGTGCATAGGAGCAAGGTCAAAGTTCAAAATGATCAATAATCAGATAAGACGTCCACATAAGCATCAAAAAGGAAAAAAGGGAGACGAAATGTTAACAACAAATCGCAGTCAAGGGAAAAAAGAGGCGTGATATTAGCAGGGCAATTGCAGATTGAGCACGTGATCTAACTGCTTGCACAGGTCTGGTTTCTCCCTCCGTATGTAGGCTGCTTCCAAATAACGCAAGGTTCGAGTTGTACGTGCTTGGACAAGTACTCGAAAGGATGCTTTAGGGTCGACAACATGACCGCTATCGAACAGGTGTTTCGTTATAGACGAAGGGGGGTTCTATTTTCCTGTTTGAAAAGCCAATTAGGCAAATGCTCAGCGGCCCTGGTTGCCAATTGCCTTTGCGTTCGCCCAATGTACTTGCATCGGCAAGTGCATGTGAATTCATACACACAATTGGTCTACCAAAAACGCATAAAAAGGACACACCTTTACGGCCAATTCCTTCTATGTCTAATTCACCTACACACAGACTAGCAAAATGGCTTGTCAAGGAGCTAGAACCAATTCGGCAATTGTTTTCCACCTACACGATAAAAGACAGTTTTCAATTCATTGAAGAAATTAAGGACCAAAACATCGTCGACAAGCGTATGATCTCTTTAGACGTGGAATCCTTATTTACCAATGTACCATTGGTTGAAACAATAGATGTTATATGTGCCCATGCGTCCAAAACCCGACTCTCCCCCGAACTACTACGAGATCTGTTGGCATTTTGCACCAAAGATGTTCAATTTCTGTTTAATGGGGAACTTTACAGACAAATTGGCGGAGTCGCAATGGGTAGTCCACTTGGGCCAACCCTCGCCGATGCTTTTATGGGTTACCTAGAAGATAAGGTGTCCTTAGAATGAAACATGACAAAATTATACAGGAGGTACGTGGATGATATATTAACGATTGTTGATAACAAGGAATAAGCCTCCGACTTACTTTGCCTGATGAATAATGTGCATCCTAAAATCAAAGTTACGATGGAAATGGAGCAGTTTAACAAGTTACCCTTCCTGGACGTCCTCATGTTTAGAGAGGATGATTGTTCAATAAGACTCTCCGTCTTCCACAAGACTACATGGAAAGGGCAATACCTACATTTTAAAAGCTTTGCGCCAATACAATGGAAACGTAATCTAGTACATACTCTTTTTCAAAGAGCGAGAAATATTTGCTCGAGGGAGACCATAGATACAGAAACTGCCCGTATCAATGTAGCCTTACTTAATTGTGGTTATCCTGCACGCCTCATTCCGAAGTACAGCAATCATTTACGGCCAAAGTTGACGGAACAGTCCGTTCCGAAGAAGCCCGTTATAATATGTCTACCTTTTAAGGGTGACAACGTCTGAAACACAATCAAGCGCCGCTTGCGTTGCACTATAGAAAGAACGTACAACGCAGCAGGGCTTATCTTCATCAGTTCCACAGAAAGCCTTCCAATTAACCGGACAAAGGATGCCTTGCCAATGCACGCCACCCCCAATTTTGTGTATGAATTCACATGCACTTGCGGATGCAAGTACATTATGCGAACGCAAAGGCAATTGGCAACCAGGGCCGCTGAGCATTTGCCTAATTGGCTTTTAAAACAGGAAAATAGAACCCCCGTTCGTCTATAACGAAACACCTGTTAGATAGCGGTCATGTTGTCCACACTAAAGCATCCTTTCGAGTACTTGTCCAAGCACGTACAACTCGAACCTTGCAAGGTTATAAATATATACCGGTTGGATCTGGCGATGGAGTATTTGGAACATCATTATGTGGGGATATTGTTTATCAATGATGTTTGCCCGTTACCGTATACCCGCATGGCTAATTCAGTCCGTGCACGTCGGCTTCTGAACATTTGCTCGCATTAGGAAGTGCTGACATGCACGATTGGTATTTTAAAGATCACGCAAGGCAATTTTAAAATATAAGTCAACAACTAGACTACTCAGTTTAGATTTGCGGTTTGAACGCACACTTCAAATTCGTTTCTCGGGGACAATGAAAAGCCTGCAACTCATTTGAATTCATATGATTTGTTTAAAAAACGCACACTGTGGACGAAATATATCGAATGATACAAAGTACGTTTGTATACTATTGACAATTCACGTAGAAGTTCGTCCGGAATTTGCGCAAGGCAGTAAACGAAAAAATTCCCCATATATATGGATTTCTTATAATCGTCCTAAATCAATATAAAAAACCCAACCTACATGGCTACTACGGTTAACTTCATGCAATTTTCCAGTCCTTTCAAGGAAGTTTTAAACTCTCCAACAGCCGGAACTGTTCCCTAAAACATTGATTTCTCCTTGCATTGTGTTCGCATAGATTTCTCCATGGGAAAATTAATGGCCAACACGTTACCTATAAATCGTTCATCATGATAACATTTGTGGGCTTTGCGCCTCATCGCGACTAGGTGGCTTTTAAATTAAACGTCTCCTAACACAAACGGATGCCACGCATCACATGGATTATTCAAGTGCACGGTAATCGGTAGCTAAGGCAAATGAAACTCCGTCAGCTTTAGTATGGATAACTATCTACTATATTTACCTAAGTAGGTAATGTAATGACATTCTTTTGTTTAACGTTCCCGTAACGTTTTAGTGTGCGCCTGACAATTACGAACTTGTCTCGGCCTGTCCTTTTTCACTGTGGCTCATGGCTCATAGCCCGTACGATCCGCTTGCCAAGATCGAACACATTTAAGAGACACAGGGCTAAGAACGACCTCGATACCACTGCTTCGAACAACGAGCGTCCCAAAGTCTATTTTACAGGATGGACTGCATTCACAAAGCCAAATTCTTGCTGAGAGATCATCGTTTCTATTTCCCATGCGAACCCACCCTCATAAAAGCGATGTCTCGCGACACTGTTTTCCACGAAGAACTCCAGTACAATATCGCCCACGGATGGACGCACGGCGAGAGCGCAAGAAACGGCCCTGATTGGATTCCAAGGTCACCCAAACAGGGAACTCTTCTCCGGACAATCGTATTATAAAAGACGCCCTAGATTGCAGACTGGAAATGTGGCCGGTCCTATGTCGCAAGTTTGACTATCTAAGTGGGCTCGTCAAAATATTCTCGGAGAAACATATGTCGCTTGACAAGCAATGTCATTGTATCTGTTGATGTTAAGTACATTCTGACTTCTATTGCACAGGATGTGACGATCGAGATCAGCGAACAGCCCCTACGAGACAAATGCCCAAGTCCTCCAACACCTAAAGATCTGTTTCAAGACGCACTTTACGTTGAAGGGTACACTCTACGAGCAGATGAAGGGAATGTCAATGTACTTACTGGTTTCAGGAGTCATGACAGATGTGCTCCTGAAACGGTTGGAGTCACTGGGTCGCCGTCAGCACAATCGGTTCAGTATTTAGGCGAAAAGGTGCTGGCACCAAAAGTGCATCTTAATACCGTCTTCGCGGAAATTCAACTTATAACGGAGACAGATGAAAACAACCGGCTGTTCTTTCCGGATGTCCTTGTTTCCCGCAAAGATTGTGATGTCGGTAAAAACAGTGTCCGAAAAAGCGACAAGTACGATGGAAATACTGAACCTCAACAGTAACCAAGCGATCAGTCTAGAAGGCAGTTGAGTAGGAGCACTATACTGGCGGGTTTCAACGCAATATAGTGGAACGGAAGACAATGTTGTTAATTACGATGCCTTCGACGGCTCTTGAGCTAATGGCTGTCCACTCAACCTTGTTTTGATAGCCGTAAAAACACTGTCCGAAAAAGCGACAAGTACGATTAATATGAATGAAACTCAACAGTAACCAAGCGATCAGTCTAGATGGCAGTTGAGTAGGAGCACTATACTGGCACGTTTCAACGCTATATAGTGGAACGGAAGACAATGTTGTTAATTACGATCCCTTCGACGGCTCCTGAGCTAATGGCTGTCCACTCAACCTTGTCAACTGGTTCATATTCAAACAACAGAAGAGACTTGATTCGACCGTCTCCTTATTTTGACAAGCTCTTCCGTGTGAAGGACATTTTCTAAGCTGTCAGTCACCTTCTCACTCCACTTAGAGTTACGGTACAGTTTAGTTCAATTTAGTTGAGGGAAAGTCGGTTGACATCTTTAAAACTCTGGACCAAGAGAGTAGTCTTTAGCTGTCGATGGAAAGGTTTGACGAGACCATTTGCCTGAGGCTGTTGTTCGAATTCGGTTGATACCGAGAAGGAACGTGAGCTCGTAACACAACGTCGACTCGAACTCGGATCTGCGATCAAGGACTACAGTCGAAGTGACTCGAAACATATACAATCCGTGAGTCACTGATGTCCGGAATAGGCGCGGCGACCGGCCACCGGGTAAAGCAATCGATGCATGTCAGTATATAGACAGAAACGTTAGACCGTGGCAGTGGGCCTATCAGGTCAATATGCACATACCATGACATTGTTGACGAAGGTCCCTTTCGGGGTAACAGTATACCAATGATTTTTGGCGCGATGGGATGGTAACCAGGATCGGCTCCGTGCATCGTGGTTGACGAATCGGCCAGCAATGACATTTACTGTCGCCGGACTGCTGGGTTGATTTTTTGTCCTCGCAAAGCTGATGGGAGAAAAGTAACGCATTAGGGTGCAGCGCCCGTGGGAGAATGAACATTATGAACACAGAAAGAACAGTCTTCATGGCGGTTTTGGGATCTCTTGTCAACCGATCCCTGAGCCGTAATCATGAGTGGGAAGTTTATGGCGTTTGTCTTGAAGAAATTCATCTCGATTCTTGAAATGGCATTAGCAATTCTATTTACTTACTATGGAAATGTGTAATGTTGCAGGAAAACTGTGAGAAGAAATATAGATGACGTATCTCACGGGCGAGTATCTATCGCAAAAGACCTTCAGTGCAGAAACGAGCGGCTTGGGGTCTGCTAGAACTACAAATTCGCGATCTTTTTAGAAAATATCAGGAGTGCCGGATGGATAGGTAGACACTGAGGGATTGGCAGTCGATGACACTGTAGCGGGTCACAGCTGGGCTGAGCTGTTTCGAGAAGAAAGCCAGAGACTGTTGAACACTGTTGACAGTTTGCTCGAAGGATGCACCAACGGCATTGGTGGATCCATCTGTCTTGAGAATAAGTTGGGTATTTGGGCGGAGTGGGCAAATGCGGCCTTGAAGGACTTGGCGGTCTCCTCAGTCATCAGCAGTGTTTCCTTGGAGTGAGCTAACAAGCTGTTGAGTGGTTTCAGTTTGGTGGAACCATGTGGAAGAAAAGGGTGATAATAGTCATCATCCCTAAGAATCGTTGTATTTGAGTGATAGTTGCCTGAAAGGGGAACGGTAATGTGGCCGACACCTCTTCGGGGACGGGTTTTATCAAATCAGGCTTTACATCGTGACTCAAGAAGATTAGGTTTGGGACTCTAAACTCACATTTAACAGCATTTACTACGATGGTAAGGGATACAAACGTATATTCGAGTTCCAGAAACTAGTTGATGAGAAGAAAAAGAAGAAGAAGAAGAAGAAGAAGAAGCGATTGCTGAAACAAGGGCTTTATTGGCCTGACGTTTCGGATTCTCACTTGAATCCATCATCACAGGCAGTGACAGAAAAGGTTCACTCGTGCACAGGAAGTTGCAGCATTTATAGGATGCAGTCGTTATGCTACCGCATACCACTATCAATTCACCGCGTTCCCCTTCATCAAGGATTTTTGCCCGCTGGTGCGCTAATTGCTTGCTGACCGGCATGCAAAATGACAATTGATGAAATCTGTTCACCGTGTCGGATGCTGGCGCGATGATTGTTCGGCCATCTGGCTCACCGGCTCGCGCGATCCCGAGTGGTCAATTACCTTGGCCAGCTCATGCCTCAGCACGAAATATGGAGTGGGGATGTCGTTGCACTTGTTGATAGACTGAGGTCCCGTGAACCATGACGCAAGCAACTCGCGGCTCACGCGATTATCCCCTCTCGCGAGAATTTTGGCCTCATCGAACCGGAATGTGTGGACGGGTCACGTCGAATGGGCCGCGACCTGAGAGTTGGCGTCATTCCTCCGTACCGCTGCCGCGCGTTCGGCAATTCGCGTTCGGAGCAGTCTTCCAGTTTCTCCGACGTAGTTGCTTTGTCCGCAACTGCACCAGATCCGCTAAACGACTCCAGATGTTTCATGTCGTGGCAGCGGGTCTTTTGGTCTCATCACCTGACGCCTCATGGTGGCCTCCGGTCTGTGTGCAACTCCAACCCCAAGAGGTGCAAGAAGGCGGCTAACGGCCTCGGAGATGTTCTTGATGGACAACATCGCTCGCCAAAATTTGGGGTCGGAGCGGTTTTATCGCTCGTCTCGTTTGCGCAGGCACTGGTTGACGAAGTTGCGCGGGTAACCGTTTTCTCGAAAAACCCGTCGAAGATATTGGGATTCGGCAACCTTGTCTTCCGGTTCACTGCAGTGCGTCTCAACACGCCGAAATACCGTTCTTACGCAAATGCGTTTGTGGCTGATTGGGTGATTACTGTTGAAATTCAGAATTTGCGTCGTGATCGTCGCTTTTTTTAACACTTTGGTCTTTAGGCCACCACAATCATTGCCGCAGACGAGGACATCAAGGAATGCCAGGTGTTTATTTTTTTTTGCTCCTCCATCGTAAATTGTATGTGATAACAACCCTGCTTAATACAAGCTGAGATATGAGTTCCAGGAACTAGTTGATGAGAAGAAGAAGAAGAAGCGATCGCTGGAACAGTGTTTATTATTTGCCTGACGTTTCGGATTCTCACTTGAATCCATCATCAGAGACAGTGGCAGTAAAGGGACACTCGTGCAGTCTTAGACGGCCCAAAGACAAAGGACACAGTCGGCAGGAATTGTGCGGTCTATTGGTGGACATGTGGTTGGCGACAGTTTGTTTGAAGTCCATTTCTCGGAATGAGGGATCACTTAGGTGAGGGAACTGCCTGAGAAGTGAGTGCAAAGGACAGTCAGAGATCGGCACAGCGGTAAGAGGGCTTCTGAGGACGGATTAACTTCGGACTGGCGACGGCGACGCAGATTCGCGAGTCAGCTATCCTCCAAATCCACGAGTAGATCGAGAGAGTTACAAATCGGCGCCAATTAGGGCGACAGAAGAGCCATCAAAAAATCTGCCGAAGGCCTAAATGGCTTGCCATTTCAGGTGGTTGACGCCAAGAAAGTCTTCCGTGTGTGCGGCACGGCTTCACCTAAACCGTCACTCCAGGGCTTTAAGGTGGCCAATTCCGCGACGTCAGTTCTTTATCTTGTCAAGCGAGCTTTCTCTATTTTCGGTGAGGACTGCGTCGTTAAAGTCTTTAAGACGTTTCTGCAACCACATTTACAGTTTGCTGTTCAAGCGCGGAAACCCCGGACCTTCAAGGACCTCAGCATCCTTGAGAAAGTTCAAAGGCGGCAGCCAAACTCATAAGTGGACATGCTGCACTACCCTACGAAGCACGGCTATCCAATCTCGGCCTTTTTCCTCCGACTTGCAGACAGTTAAGAGGGGATCTGATAAAAGCACTCCGCATAATGCGCGGTCAGGACTGTTGTGTCTTACCTGTTGACGTCTTTGAGTTGGCAACCACAACTAACCTCCGAGGTCATCCAGTTGAACTACGTGTGACTGACGCCAGGCTGGAAACGCGAAAGTTCTATTCCAACACAGTGGTCAAGGCCTGGAAGGATTTGTCTGCAAATATCGTCATGTCCGCATCCTTCGAGGCGTTTAAGCGCAAATTGGACCAGTATACCATCAAACATCATAGTGTAACCTGACCGATATCTTCTTAACGTTTCGTTCGAACAGGTTATTATTGTTCTAATATTGCTGCCAGCATTTCGGCAACGTTTGTTTAACTTATTATCAGCCCGAGTCCACTGAATGTGAATTTTGTCATCTAATCCGTTCCCTACGAAAACGAGGTCGCACCAATATTCTACAGCGCAATCATGTATAGACCGACTACTGTACAGCGCATTGAGTAGTGCTAACTTTTTAACACCTGGAACAATCCGTTCATCTGACAGGTTTCGAAAAAAAATTGTCCAGCTGTTTGATGTTTTTATTGTCACATTTTCGATATCATCCGCTTCCTTGTAGCAAACAGGAAGTTCAGTGGTTTAACACCTACGTTCGCAATGGTAGGGGCGATCACCGATCGTTCTTACGGAACTCACTTATTCCGTTGTGCCTTACGGGTCCTCTCTCGAGCCCAACCAGCAGCCGCACAACGGCGCATGATATAGGCAGTACGTTAATACCGACAGAAAGACAAGGGAGACTGGAATGGTCATTTCTGGATTCTTAGCCGTCGTCAGCCAGTCATACCCAACCTCGAAGTGTGGGACAACCGAGGCTCGAACTCGCGAGCTGTTAGTTAAAAGTCCACGCCTCTAACCGCTGGGCCACGAACCCGTCAGAACGATCGGTGAGCGCCACCTATATTGTATATTCCCGTTCGAAAACCGACAGGCCAACGAGCTCGTGGACTTCTAACTAACAGGTCGTGAGTTCGAGCCTCGTGTGTTCCAAACTGCGGGGTTGGGTATGACTGGCTGACGACGGATAATAAGTCAGAAGTGGCCTGTAATAACCTACTACATACGTTCCCCTCAAATAAACCAAACTGAACTGAACTGGATTGAAGTGTGATAGAAAGCTGACTAAAGGGTGTAATGATGGAATTATTGACAGTTATGCGGCCCAAATGGCCGCATTATTTGCGTGCCGACAGCGTAAGCGGAACTACGCTAACCCAGCACCAGAGCCGACAAGGAATCTGGTGTCAGCGATACAGTTGCAGGCAAAGAAACCGCGATTGTGAAGATTGGCAACGCTCCCGACAGTCGTTGTCCTTGCTGCCGGGCGGTATCCTTTCCCGTGTGTCGTGAAGGGCGTTTCAAATGAGCATGGCTGCAGGCACCGTGATGCTACCGCTCCGCATTGTTGACGATACGAGCACATGCAACCTGAAGATTGTTGGCGGCGGGTTCGTTCATGTGAAGATTACCGCTGTCGCTCTCGCCAGTGAGGAGCACTCGTATTTGGCATTCTCCTAGCAAGGCTGCGCGCTTTAATAGAGTCTGTTCCAAGTTTTCATGGTGCTGTTCTGGAGAGCGACGAATGAGGACTGACAAACAAACTGTGCTACAGATAACAGAATATAATCACTGTGTGAGCAGTGTTTTATGCCTGAAACTCGTCCTCTCAGCGTCTAATCCGAGGCTCCATATTTCGCGGCAAGAAGGCCCGTACGTTAGCGAAGATGTGTTACGTAGAGCGAGCGGACATTGATTTCGCCTCGTCGGACTTGGCAGTGGAAATGAACGGAAGACTGATGGGCGCTTAACGCACTCCGTCTTCGGGAATTCGAGGTCAACAATATGTGACCGTCAAGAGTGTAAGATCATATGTAACCACACACAATAATTTCGCTATGTCCAACGTCAGAAGTCAGGCAGCTCTAAGGTCAAGTTGTTTCTATACATACGACAGGTTGCCGTGAGTTGGCTGTTTGCTTTCTTCATACCCAAACTCCTCGAAGAGCGTCAGTCGCGGCGTGCTGTTAACGCGGATGTCGCAGTCCTTGTTTTCATTGGGGAATGTGTAGCCGAGAGTTGGACATGTAATTGGTTTGTCTAGGCTCCAGATTTGGCGGCTTGGTAAAAAGACACACAGATAAATATTCCGATTGTCAGACTCGCGTAGGACGGCAAAAGTCTATATGCGCAACCGTGACATATTATAACTGAACAAGAGGCGCCCTAGTCCATGCCTGATGATTGCCTGAACGTCAGGGTTGTGTTTGGAGGCTAAAGCAGCTCAAGGATGGACGCGGATTTGCGAATCTCGGGTTTTTGTTGTAAAGAAGATGAAAAAACGATCTCTAGAATAGTACTCTCTGCACTCATATCCCCCCTTTATTGCTTGACTACAAAACCGCTCACTTGAAGTCGAATTCTCACAGTCTCTGACGACGGCCTCCCGTACGAGATCGAAAGCTCAGACTACTACACCTAGTATTCCAGAGATCGCTTGTTCATCTTCTTTTCGAAAAAGTAGTTGTCGCGATGCTTGACAGTCAAAGAGACGCCTTGAAACGGGCAACCAAACAGTCGGCTGTAAATCAATGCTCATGCTCATGCTTGATCTACCAAACGCAAACGTTTTTGAAATCCGTCAAAGACTTTAGGGCAAACGACATTCACCGTGATGGACGGGACGGTCGTCGATGTCTCTCTTTTAGGTTCTTAAGAGGTATCAACCGCAGGCGGCCGTCTGTTTTCCTTGATCTTTTAATCTCCCGGTTTCTTCTTCCTTTGGGTTTTTGGATTTTCTTTGTGGCCGTTTTCATTTTGTTTTTTTTTAATTATTCATTCTGGCGCTATCGTAACAAGTACAGAATGCGTATCCATCGTTCATGTTAAGAGGAATCGTTTTGTCCTGCCTCTCTTGTTTCTGCCCCAGGTAATTTATGTGGTTGGCTGCTTGTGAACTAGATCGGAACTGATTCCTCATATTTGTAATCTCTCTGTTCAGACGGTTGATCCTGACGTCCAAAGTATGGCATTCACTGTAACTTCTACGTCCATTGTATACGCCTATACAATCAAGGAGAGTTTGTGCTATTGATTGCGTCGTGATGGGGTGGCCGAGGGAGTAGCTAGACTGACCGTTAACCAGGTGGTCGGTGAATCGACACCCTACTCTGGCCCACAGAGCACATTCCTTTCATGTCGTGAAGAAATGAAAATTAGTCTGACTTAGAGACGAACTGTGCTTTTGTTGGTTTAATCGAAATACTTGGAAATGAAAGGCATGGTGAAAGTTTTCATTAATGCCTCTTTTTGTCAACTGTCAAGTTTCCAAACCCAACCAGCGCAACAAGCAATGCCGAAAATTTTGACTGAGCCTTTTACAGATACTGTTCAGAAATTACGATGAAAAGTTTTAAACAATATTTTAAGCTGCTAGACTGTGTAGATCAAACCCAGGTTTCCAGCCGAATGACCGGAGTTTCAGAAATTCGTCCGGGTTCTATGATAAGGGCACCGATGACATCTAGGCGGACCCACCTATAATGCGTATTGTAATTTAATTTTAATGGACAACATCTGTTATCGGTTAAGTATTTGCTACGTAAAATCCATACTGGGCGTTGCACATAGACCAGAGGTAACCTACACGAGCTAAGTACCACTGTTACGGCAGCAAACCTCTGGATTTATTTTCCGCATACGGCGGGGCTGTGGACAAAGCAACTCTGTCGTGAGAATCCGGGAGATTACTCCGGACGCAAATGGCCGAGCATGCATCAGCAGTGAGGAAAAAAGACGCTACCCATCTGGTTGTGGCTCATTTTACGGGACTCGACCCTATTTTCAAGTTTCAAGAAGCTGAAATCTTTGAGCAAGAATCGAGCTGCTCTAATGATTGCTTTCGGGCCGGCAATTCATTAACAGGCGCAATGACTTCCCACTACCAGACTCGGTAGTGAGACGTTCGCCGTGGGATGGCAACAATCCTAGTGACAGCGAGCCTAATCGTCCAGCAATCATCACGCCAACACCCAACATTGAGAATGAAACGCGGCCATAAGCGACTAGAACGCGGCCTGACAGGCCCTCCCCACATGGAGTACGATCCTCGGTGCTGATATCCAGGACTGTTAATTATGGTACGCGTTTGGTCCTACGACAGCTACGTCTAATAAATCCTGCACTCTTTCTGCCGTCACTGCCTATGTCTGGTGATGGGTTCAAGGTAGAATCCGGAGCGGCAGGCCAATAAACTTCTTGTTCCTGGAAATCGCCCGTTCGCTTCTACCAGCAAGCCTTTTATGTTTGGTTGGCTAAGAATGTGGAACTTCTTCACATTATGCCGGTTAATATGTCAGGAATCACAGAGTTAATTTCTGGCGACAGCTAGTAGCAGTATAGGTCGACATGTTGTGTCCAACACGGAAAAAGGCTCCCAAGTCGGAATTCACGGAGGCATAACTGAGGCGTAGCATCTACTGCAGAAGTGGCTAGGTTTAGAAGGTGTCAACATTAACTGTTCTCTTACCAACCAGGTTCAGCTCCTGACTGCGTTAAACCGATGCAAAAAGGTGCGTTTCTGTGCCTGGGCTTTGTCGGAATTGCACAAACGGGCAACCAGCACGACATCGATCGACGTTAAACAGCCAACAAACCGAGTTTAAATAATGCGCAGTGTAAGCAATGTATTAATAGGGAGTTTCTGGGCAATTGAATGCTGTTCTAGTAATCGCTTTCAAAGGATTTTAAGCGGAAGCTACATCTATATTCCACTTCGCACCCATAATATCACCCCATGTCGTCTTAACGTTTGTGCTAATAATTATTTAATGCTGTAATATTACTCGCTATGCCCGAATAACCTCTACTTATTATTTTTTCCTAAAAATCAACATAAACAGTTTTTATCTATCCTGTACTCCTAGATCCTCGGAAGAACTAAAGAGCTTAGTTGCCGGCATTTCAAAAAGTGTTGTAATTGGAAGTGCTGTGGCTATGTTATTTACACCCAATCTCCTGTTTCAAAGGCATCTTTAATCAGTTAATACACTGGCTACAGCCTAATTTAACTTGAATGCCGAAAAAAGACTCACTCACCTAATACTTCTAAATCAAATGTATACCCATTACTATAACTGAACAAACAGTTTCTTTGTCGGCCGTTCGAAATGTTATTTGATACCTTAACCTTGTAACGCCCCTGATCTGAGCAGGGTTGTTTGCGTGCTGTGACACTTTTTCCGCCGATCCCTTCTCCGTATCGTATCGTGACGTTCGCACCGTTCTCCTTCTCTCCACGTCGGCACCTCCCTGCAGTTGCCCACAGCGCTGCGTTCTCCACTGGTTTTCCAGATGGCATGTTGGTCTCGCCTCCCCATTCAGACAGGTCACTCGACTGTTGTAATTCGTCCCGTTTCTACTTTTAACTGTCATTATATACCTTTTTAATTCCCTTTTATGTTTATTATATCTTCTCGTCTACTGATCGTTTCTTCTTCCTTTATGTCTTGATGAGTATCGTGAACTACGTACAATCGTATTCAGATCAACAAAAGACAGGATCTCTCCACCGGCATTCCGTTACGTGGTTGTGTGCTACCTTTGACGTCCTCGGCCGCTAAAACCTGCAGTGATTGACCGATCTTATGAAATGTTGTTGACCAGAAAGGATCACTTAAGTGGCACAATCTCGTTGGCTTTTGAATGCGTTTCTGCGCGGCCACTTGGGAAATCCCTTGTTACATGAAAAGTGGCATCGTAGTTGGTACTCGTTTTCTTTATCAATTCTCGATGTAGTCATAAGTCCAGAAATATATTGCAGAAGGCTTCAACAAACATATCCCTTATTGCACGCAATTGGTAAAAAATCATGTCCTTCTCAAATGTTGTACTTAGATTGTGAAACAGTTTTACATTATGAGTTTCACAGACCGCACTGTTTATCTGAGTAGCATTGTATTTGTCTGTTTAATAGTGTCCCTCATGAAATAGTCTACATTCATTGCATCCTTTTTTGAGCTTCATGCAGTCTTTTCTTAATAACCTAATAAAATGCACAGTTTGCATGCATGCCTATTATTTAGCTTGCATACAAAACCTTAAACGAAAAAACAACGGTAGATTATATTCGGATGCAGTATGGAGCGTAAAATTTGAAGAAAGTATGATTTTCTACCAAATATGCCCAAACAACGATACTTATATGGGGGGTTTTTAAAAAACATATTTAAATTTACAAGGACATCGGAAATCGATGGAGAAATGTGTTCTCAATAAATAGTCCCTTTTTAATGAGTAAGCAGTTTTGAAAATCCTGCATTTTAAAAAGTCCAGAATATTGTAGGATTACGCAACCAGATAAGTAATACTACAAAATAGCTTATGCAACCCTTCCTTATCGAAACCGCATTTCAGAATTCCGGTTAACATTTCATGAGGTCAGTCACTGAATTTACGTATTTTACTTGTTATTTCTATCTTAGACCGACGTGATAAAGTACGTCGGCGTGATACTAAACGGACATCTGGACGCCTATTTTTGTAAATTCGTCTGTTTAATTAGAGTTACTTGGCGCAACGTCGGTACAATTGTCGAGACAAGTATTAAATTGCTAATTATGAAGAATGTTTTTTGTCGTTGTTTTTTGGTTCCTTAAACAAGTAAATTATATTCCGCGAAAAAATGCACACAAAATACCCATTCCTTTAGTATTTCGGTAGAAACATAAGTTTTCTTCCAATGTTATACTCGCAGGAGGGGTACAATTCGGTTTGAGAAATGTTTCTAATTATACGATTCTTAATACTGTGAAATGTCCGTTTATTAAACATAATGTCTTTGCATTTACTAACCTTGTTTGTGAAATTTACAATATGGCGCAAATCCGCTGTTGCATTTACTTAACACTCTATAGTCTCTTCTTAATACCTTAGAGGAATGTGTGATTATCCTTACGGCTAGTAGTTTGAAAACCGCAATACAAGTGTAACGGCAGGTAGGGTTTCACCCTTATTCTAAAATTAAAACATTTTCTGAAAATCGAATTATATTCTTCCTTCGAGTATGTAATTGGAAGAAGACTTAAATTCTCAGCCAATGGAATTAAGAATGTGTGTTTTCTGCTTATTTTCCATGAAGTATAATTACATTTTAAGGATATCGAAAATCAATGAGAAAAATGCTTGTTCCATAATTAGCCATTTTTATACGGAGTGTGGTTATCTCATGCGGCCGAAAACACGTTCGTTCGGAATCCGGCAACTCGGGTAACTGAATTATTGTAAAGATATGCTACATGATTTCTTGTTTCAAAACCGTACTTTTGTAATCTTTTCGAAACAAAAGCGCATATCATAATGTCGGCTTATATTTAATCAGTTAGCACACCTACTATATACTGTGGAAAGCATTTTCAAAATACGACTTCCCTCACTCGTTACAACAGTTTATTCTGTAACGTTTGTATTTGAAGTCATTGACATCCGAAGTTGAAATTAATTCTATTTCTTGCTTCTGTACTGCGAAACGTCTATTAGCAAAATAGCATATCTCTACATGTATCCCTACTTATTAAGCTGTGCGTAAAACAGTCCAAAACGACTGCAAATTTTGTGAACGCAAAAAGTTATCTTTTGGCAAGTGTGCAGAAATATTTCTTTTTCCTTGCACGGTAAATATGCAGCCTTTAGTTTGGAAATCATAAATGGAAATATAAAGGTGTGTTGGGTTCAAAATGCATCTACTGTATGTTTGGACGAACTGCACATGTGCAGTCAGATGTCGTTATGTAGCCGCACCTAAGGTACACAAGCCCTAACCACCTCTAATACGGGACCCGCGGTAATAGGGGATCTACAGGTGAAGTCGGGCAACGTAGAGGCGACGAGTTCAAGTAATCGTATGCAAAATAATAGCTTTTAGGAATGCCCGGATGTATCAGTATCAGTTTATTAAGGCAAATATAGGCCAGCGCCTTTGAACTCCCTATTGGTTGCAAGTCGTCGGAGAAAAATATGCATGAATGGGAAGGTGAAAAAGGGCTTTTGTACATACTCGCGGACAGCTGACAGCTAGTCGACAAAGAGTAATCATTAACGATTACTTACTAATTACAAGTAGTATAAAACGTATAATATAGTACCGAAAAGGGTAGAAACGGCGACAGAGAAACAAGGCCACTAACAGGGCACACACCACAACGCGCAGCAACACCATGACGATGTAATCACAACAGGTTGAAATAAATAAGTACGTCAACAGTTTTGCGTTTATCAGGTGCGGCTAAATAAAAACAAATATGTTGTTAATGCCCTTCTGGTTTTGGCATAGTCGGTAACTCGCATAGTCTGCGATAATTGGAGCTAACGGTCCTGATAGGCGTGGACATTTTTGCATATATTTCTCGGTTTTTAAGCAGGGAATACCACTGCTTTTCCTAGTGTCTTCAGCTGTTCTCTTTCTCATATTTTTTGAGTTTCACTAGAAAAATGGCTGGAATCTCTTAGCGTTACTCACACCTAACTTCATTAACCGGTCATATTTAGAATCATAACTTTGCTCCGTTTGTAAGCTAACCCATTTAGTTGGGTGATTTATACATTGCTGGCATGATAAGATAACATAAAATTTAGGGGGAAGTATTTAAATATTGCCTCGGAATGACGACAGCATCATTCAGCAGCGACTGTCTTTCATGACAAATGCAGGTTCGGCATGTGCATATTATAGGCATGGTGATATTATCCCTTGTTTTTTGTCGGTAATATCATTCTGCCTACATCATGCGCCGTTGCGCGGCTGCTGGTTGGGCTCGACTTAAAGTTTATAAGGTACAACGGAACGAGTGAGTTCCGTAAGAACAATCGGTGAGCGCCCCCTACTATGTGCATATTGTTCACAATCATTCCATCCTGACAGTGTTTCAACATATGTTTGATATTTAAATATTATTGGTCACGTTCAAGTGTTGTTATTTGGCATAGAAAGCGCACGTACGACTTGTGACAACAAGAAATCTATTAAGGGTAATGTTTCCAATGCTATCTGAAACAGTAAACATCGTACACTCACAATTGTGTTAACTGTCTGAATACTCATCTACTGAATAAATTTGACGATTTCTGAGAAATATATTCCAACTCCGCATGTCACTTGTCTGGTAGGCGTTGGGAGTAAACCGTCGGCCAATCCACTAGGTAAACTGATGTCTACTTCTCGTGTGCATTTATCGGCGTGCCCACACCAATTCGTCTTCCAAACGCATGTGGCATGAAGTTGGGTGGGAGGGGTGAAATGAGTGAAATGGAGGGAATGAGCACGGTGGCTGGCAAATCCAGTGACATTGTCTGCGCGCACCACAAGCACGACCTGATTCCTCAAACACAAGCACCGGGATTTCACACAAAAGGCTTTGAGCGACGTACATTTCACATGCGTGAGAGTGCCATTGGTCACGTTAAGAAGGAGCCGATTTAGCCTGGCTGTCAGCCCACCAGTCCGCCAATCCACACACAACTGGACAGACTGCCTGGACTGAGTTGGGGCGTCAGTTAGCGGGCTCGCAAGCCACAGCGTCTGATGCATCGTGATAATCTCAGACTTGAATCACAAATGGAGCCGAGGAACCGCATGGAGACGGAGCTGAGACGCAGAAATCTCACTTTCGTGGTGATGGCAAGGGAATGATCGTGGTGGGTGATGATGTGTGATGCTGATTTTTGGTAAGATGTGATGGTGTGGTGTAGCCGGCTAATGCACATGTGACCTAATAGCGGGTGCAGTGAGGGCAGTTGAGGCAGGTACAGCGAGGGTATTTTGGTGCTCCAAGCACCGGTTCACCAGTCTCTGTGCTATGTATTCGCAAGTGACCGACCAGTCCGATGTACGGGGTGAAGGTGCGATCGTAAAGAGGGCAAGTATGGACCGAGTCCACCGTGATGTTGGTGGCAATGGTGAGGTTGATGTTTGTCGGTGTGTAAGTGCAGTTGCTTTGGGTGCAGGAGCCGTCGCAGTGGATGTCGGGGCCATGGTGGAGGATGGCATTGGAGGGTAAGAAATTCGATAATATTTGACTGTCGGCGTGGGGGGAGGGGTAAGACAGATGTGGGCGAGGGACATCAGATGGTGTCGCCCGTGTGCTGCACATGGTGAAAAGATGTCAAATGAGACCAGTCAATGCTTGCACATCCGCTGCCATCGTGGCCAGTTAGGGGATGGCCGATTGTTGGCATTGCGATATGGGGGAGTTGAGATTTACAATCTTCGTGTTTGGCTTTGGCCGCCGTGAATTGCTGCACTTGTCCCCAGCGTCCTCCACCCGGTCAGGCGGTCCCGGGCGAGGTCTTCTCAGTTCGCCGGGTCGATCTGCAGGCGCTCTAAGGTCTTCAGGGTGGACTTTTAGCGCCGTACTCGACCTACTTGTAAACGGGATCCCATGTGAACATCGTCGTAGAAGAGTCACTTGAGTAAATGTCCGTCGTCCATGCACACCAGGTGAGCGCTATAGCACAGTTATAATTGTCTCAGTATGGCGTAGATGCTGAGGATCGCCGACCGTCACAAGACAGCTGAGGTTAAGTCTGCGCGCCTGCTCCTTGTAAGCCGTTCAGGTTTCCGCTCCACACAACAGTGTCGGCAGGATCACTGTCTTCTACTAACGGCTTCACGTGAAGAACGTCTCTGAAGCCGTCAGTCGTCTTCTCACTGCACTTGGAGTTGGGGTTGCACACAGGCCGGAAGCAACCATTAGGCGCCAAGTCATGAGGCCAAAAGACCCGCTGCCACGGCAGGACACGTCTGGAGTCATTTACCGGATATGGTGTAGTTGCGGACAAAGCAACCATGTCGGAGAAACTGGGAGATTAGTCCGTAGGCGAATTGCCGAGCACGCAGCAGCGGTGAGGCGGGGAGACGCTAACTCTCAGGTGGCGGCACACTCGACGGGACCCGGTCATATTTTCAAATTTCAAGAGGCCGAAATCCACGCAAGGGGTGACAACTGGTTCTCAGGCCCGCAATTCACCAACAAGCACAACGACCTCCCGGTACCCTATAGCGTACTGCGATTTTCCCAGGTCAGGAGAATCAGTCACGTGGGGAGCGCGCGGGCGAGCATTCATCACGGTGACAGTAATCCAGTTTGCCGAGCAATCGTCACACCAGCATCCAGCACGGATGACGAAATCGCGGCATTTAACGACTCGGACTCGGACCGACAAGCCACCGCCGCATCAATTACGGCCCCAGCGGTGATTACGAGAACTGTTAATTGCAGTGCGCATGCGGTCTCACGGCAGCCACGTGCTATAAATACTACACTCCTGGTGCCATAATCACCTTTACCTGCTAATGTCTCTGATGATGGATTCGACTAATGATCCGAAACGTCAGACAAATAAATTTCTTGTTCCGGTGATCGCATCCTCATCTTCTAAACCATCCTATCGTCGATGTTGGTGTTATGCAGAGATGTCCGCTACTTGTAGACGAGTTCAATTCACTTTAACTTGGAGCGTCGGTTGGCGGTTGACGCAAAACTACAGTTTCCTCTGTGCTGATGACTAGGGCGCAGTTGTCGCAGATGGCGGCGAAGAGGTCTCTGCATGTCCTCTTCCGAGGTGGCTTTGAGTGCGCAGTCGTCAGCAAAGAAGGTTCGTGGACGATCGTTGTGGATTCACGTGACTGTAAGTGCATCTACCGGTGGTTGTATCGTCCATTAGCATGTCAGAGAACCTGAGACTAAAGAGGGTGGGCTCGAGGACGCAGCCCTACTTCACACCGTTGGTCACAGTGAATGCCTCTGAGAGAGCATTATTGTCTGTGACTGGTTCCATCATGCAATCGTGTAGCTGAGGCATCACCTGAGAGCCGATTTTCCGCATGGTTTTCCACAGTCCTTTGCAATCCACAGTTTCGAAGTATTGCGTCAGACCCACGAAGGCAGAACAGAGTGGATCCGCGAAAATCGCATCGGTGGTTCAGACGGTTGATTTGAACGCGAGCGAAGACCGTCTTGTCGGTGTTCAAAAGGGAGATGTTTATGTGGTTGACAGAGATGTGACTGTGCTTTTTCGGCTGGAAGAGGTGAACGCTTATGCCGCCCTTGAAATCCTGCGGGAATTCTCCTTGACGCCATATCTCCTAAATAGAGCAATCAGGTCATTCGTGAGTTTGGAGCAGCCGTACTTGTGATTCTCGGCAGGGATCGCGTCCGATTCGGGAGCTTTCCCGCTGGACCGCTGCTGCACGGCCCTGATGGTTTTCAGGAGAGATGGCGGGAGGTCGAGGTCCACGTTAGTCTACAATTGCGGTAAGCGGGCGATGACGGTGTTGGAGACGGTTAGGGGCGGTTGAGGACGCCTCGGAAGTGCTCTGCCCATCGCTGTAGAATTCGTGTCTTCTCAGTTAGTAGGGTACTGCCGTCGGCGGTAAGGAGGGTTGCAGTAGTTTTGGTTGGAGGCTCGTAGACAGCTTTGCTCACGGAGAATTAATTATTTCATTCGTTGCGGTCCGCATATCCTTGGATCTCCTCAGCCTCGCAAGCAGTCCAGGTGTCCTGCATCTCGAGTAGCCAGTGTTGTACAAGGCGAAGACTAAGGTAGAAAGTAGCCCTGTTGTCGTCAGTGAGGCGTTTGACCTAGTTTTTGTGCAGAGGTTCTTCTCGGCGAGGAGGATGCTGATGGCGGCGTTGTTGTCGTCGAACCGGTCCTGGTGTTGGCGGCGTGCGCGACCGAGGATGGCTATCGCCGTCGACTGGACTGTGTCCCGCAGTTGATACCATCGGTTTTTCACAGAGGCATTTCGTAAACGGCGGCGGCATCTGTTGGGGGGTTGTCTAGCCGTCGAGCTAGCTTGGTGCTGAAATGAAAATGTCGAGCAGGTAAAGACAACAAGGCAATATTCAGCTAAACTGGGGGTCGCTTACCTTGTGGTCTCCTGCGGGGCTGTAGGCGAATCCGCTTCTTAATGATGATGAAGCGATGGTCGGTCTACCCGTCAGCACCCGGGATCGCCTTTGTCATCAGCACGTCCCGCTGATTTCGCCACCGAACAAGGACTTAGTCCAGCAGGTGCCGCTGACCAGACAGAGGATGCATCCAGGTGGCATTCTCTTGCGTCGGAAGGCAAAAACAATTGTTCGTCAGAATGAGTCGGTGTTCGGCGCAGGTTCGTAGAAGGAGCAGATCATTGTCATTGGAGCCATTCAGACCATGAGTACCCAGTACTCCTATCAAGGCAGCATGGTCCGTGTCGACGCGAACGTTGATTTCACCAAGGACAATCATCTTATCCGCCTTTGATACAGTCGCCAGGAGGTGTGTAGGTCCTCGTAGAATTCGGCCTTTGCGGTGTCGGGGATGGTCATAGGGGAGCGTAGACGCTGATGATGATAGCAAATCTGCCTCCCCGGAGAGGCAGGCGGAGGCTCATTAGACAATCCACGTCCCAGGATGTCTTTTCGGATGGCAAAGGCAACGTCCGCGTCTCGTCGCTCTGCTTTGGGCAAACTGCTCCAGAAGAAGTTGTAGCCGGCACCCACCTATTCTACTTGACCTTGTTCTTAGAACCGGGTCTCACTGAATGCGGCCATGTCTACCGTGTGGTGGGCCAGTTCCCGGGCCACTAGTTCCGTCCTCCGTTCCGGGCAGTTGCTCCTGAAATTACGTCGGCAACGAACATTTCAGGCTGCCAGGGTGAGCGGACTCACCCTGATAGTCTGGCGATGGCGGCGACGAAAAGGAGGAGGAGAGGAAGAAGGAGAAACGGTAGGACGAGGAAGAAAGAAATGAATGTTGTTTCGGTTTGGGTTGATTTGACCGTGTGGTTTTTGTCTGCATCAACAGTCAGCCTACACACAGCGTGGTTCCCAGCAATTTTTAAGGGAACCATTTTTTATTCCATTCCCCTTGCGCGGCTGGCAGCGCACCCCCCAAATAGAACTGCCCAACTCCAATATAGGTCACGGCTTTGCGTTAGCGACAGAACGACCAGGGTTAGCCAAGGACTTTGAATTAAGGAGAGGGGATGGGAGAGAAGATATAACCAACAGAACGATGTATGGACAAGCTGACAGCAGACAGAGACAGCTGTAGGCAAGTCAGTGCCCGAAGTCCAGCACAATGACAACTACTTATTAAAACGGACAAGTACAACCATGCAAGCTACCCTGGAGCAGGCAACAAGAGCAGCGTACAACATGTAGCAGTAGCAGGCAAAGTACGGAAACGGAACAACTTTCACGTACCTGAGGGCTCACTTACCTTGTGGCCTCCTGGGGTGGTCCAGTTGTGGCCTCTTTGCAACGGGAAGATCCATCCAGCTAGCGGAGTCCACAGTACCTTGCGCGCGGGTGCACACACGGATACCCTCACCTGCTTTAGCCGGTGGTTACCGGGGTGTGGCCGCTAGGAAGAGCCTAGATTCGAAGAGTAGCATGTGAGAATTGGGTGCCAGAAAATGGCCGCTAGGCGTAGTCAGCATCTGCAAGTAAGCGAGCGACCTACTTCAGCCGTCAAGTGAACCCACCGCTAGACACCCCGCGCACGCACGCACTCACGTACGCACACACACACACACACACACACACACACACACACACACACACACACACACACGACAGTTCGTCCGTCGATTTCGACGATGACCACCGTGTGCCCCACAGACTGCATTGTGGGAGCAGGGACGGTGACTTACGCAGGGGTTTATAGTGCCAGTAGACTTGCGTAGCATCTACCTACACTCTCTCCTCCTCCCCCGCCTGGGCCCGGTGTCAAGACAGAGTCAAGAAGACCGGAGACGGGGGAGGCCGCAGGTGGATGGCTCGGACGGATCTTCGCCTTGGCGCTCCACTCCGCACCCCTGGTCCACACACCAATGACCAGGATTTTGACCACAAAACAATGGGGTGGAGGCAGTGGTCCAGTTGTGCGACGATTGCCGACAACGGGGTCCGCCAGCGCACCCCGCAAATGTTGGCATTTGTTATTGCGCACAGATAACGCCTGCCAGAGTCCGATGTGGCCCCCGTGTTGGTCCAGCGCATCTAACACGTGGCCCGTTTAGAGGGCACACACACACACACAATCACAAACACACACCCACACACTCGTCGCCTTCAGTGGGCTTTATCTCGTGCGCTTTTGTTCCGTGCTCATTTAGGGGAGGAGTGGGGAATTAGGTAGGAGAGAAGATACACAAAAGAACGCTATGAGACTTACAGCTAGGATGGACAAGCAGACATAGTCATCAGTCAGGGACAGAAGTAGCAGGGCATCATTCGAAGTCAAACACGGTAACACCTTTCTATTAGCAGAGAGAGGCACAGACAAACAGATGCAGAGCAGGCAACAAGAGCATCATATAGCATGGGACTCAAACAGGCGAGTAAGGAAACAGAGCACTGTTCACTTACCTAAGCGTTCACTTACCTGGTGGTTCAGGCAGAGCCTCGTCTTCACGATGCACACGCGGAGATCCATCCGGCCAGCGGGAACCACAGTACCGTGTTTGCAGGTGCACACACGCATATCCCCACCTAGTCAAGCCCACCGATCGAGGCGGTTGCTGAGGTGTGGCCGCTGAGCAGAGCCCAGCTACGTGGAGCCACAGGTGAGAGTTAGGTGCCAGCAAGTGGACGATAGGCGCAGTCTCACCTGCAAGCAAGTGAGCGACCACCACGACCATCACGTGAACCCACCGCTGACACCCCTACACCCCACACACACACTCTCGTCTCCTTCAGTGAACTTCTTATCGTGAGCTTTTGTTCCACGCTCATTTGCGTCATTGTCGACTGGATGTCGCAGGGAGAATGGCCCGAGCAGCGCAGCCTTCTAGGGGGGGGGGGGCGAAAGCGTCACTAAAGCTCTGGTGTTGGACACCTGTCCAGCAGATCCACGCACATGCTGTCAACGGGAAACACTCGTCGATGATGTCTAGACTCATGGGGGTTTCAGCTCCAAGTAGCCAGGCTTAAAAGCAGTAGGACAGGTTACATCAGCATTTTAGCTGGCAGTCTGTGAACGAGGGACAGAGACAGCGATATGGCCTAGCAAAAGAGTGAAAGGGCGTAGCCGGGCTGACTCCGTGCGACACTCCATTCTGAGAAGACGGACTGTTGCTCTCCCACAGAGGGAAAATTAATCAGGTAAAACACCCGCGACTGGTACTTGCGTCGAATTGTCGGTTTGTGAAATTCAAAGCCTCCAACCAGAGCGACTAGCGACAGAGCATGTCAGTGTAGAAACTGACTGATCAGACAAGACGGCAGCATGGCATCGACAGTTGCAAAGTCGAACGAAAAAATGCCGTTAGCAAGCATGCCGTCGATGAAGGGGTGAAGTGGAGCAGAAGTCACCGGATGGCTCAGTCATTTCGGGGGTGTTAACACTTAGTTTAAAATATGCCCACCGACCATATGCATTATTAGATTGCTTTCTCTACATCCGCTAAACGCTTTTCTGCTCAGTACGAAAACCCGAGCGTCATTTCCGTAACAATATTTCTTCAAATCTTCCTCCGTGCCGATAACCCATTCCCCGTGCCTTTAAGAAATGCGTAATATACGCAGAGTTTCATAAGCTGAAACTGAATTTTTTTACTCACGCTGTTTTGATCATGAACAGAGCCTGCTAAGCAACCGGTAGATTTCCACCAGTTTGTTGCCAGTATATTGTGCGTTGGCAATTATTGAAATGTCACCCCCCTCCCTGCCTGCTATCCGATGGGCGTGTGGCCTTCAGACCACATTTTGCTGTCAGATAAAATAAAAGTCTCTGAAAGTAATAAAAGCATTCCCTCTTAGCTACTTGGGCAACAAATAACCGCTCAGTCATGTGCTACTCCAGCAGTCTTCTTTCATTCCGTTTGATCCCCATCACAAACATTGTGCCAAAATTTTCCAGACACTCAAACGTACCTGGATTTTCATGACCTTGCTGCTTTGTTCAACTTTGCAATGCAGACTAACGCTGCTCTTGCAAATTAGGTACAGTGATGTGCCATCTTATGAAGTGTTCACTGAAATACTGAAACTTGTTTCCGATTGGAAAATAAAACTCAGTTAGTGTTGCAATAGTAAATATCTTGCAGCAGTGTCGCGTGACATTGCAGCCACCTCAGAATGTTAGCTTTTGAACAACTACGCAGACCGGCACAGGAGTCAATCCCTAACCTTGCGCGATCCCCACAAGTGATTCAAGTTATGACGTGTAAAACACGGCAGCTATTTTTTGCGTTTGCTATGACCAGATCTGATTTGTTAAGGACCGCGGTTCATGCGGACACTTCATGCTCTGTAGATACTACGAGATCTCCAAAATGTCTGTTAACTTTTTTGATGGTCTGTATAAAAATAGGCCTTATTGTTTTATTTTTTGTTTTGAACCGTATTTCAACTACGGCGTAGAACCCTGTCATAAGTTGGAGGAACCACAACTGTGAACAATAATACTGCTATTACGGAAATGTTTTAACATAAACGGATAGGTAAGCTCTAGTCAGCGTTTCAGAAACTGAATTGTAACCCACCAAAGGACTGCGAGATCAAATCAACCTGGAGGCCCATGAACTTGATGTCGCACCCAATCAACCATCAGGAGATGCAAATATCGAAACCGGCACCTTATCTGTCCGTAATTAGTAGCAAAGGGAGTGATAGGTGTGTTGAGGTGAAGAACCCCCTCCACTGTTGGTCATTTTTAAGGTAGCAAAAACGCACCAAAACAGTTTCAGCTTTCGAGACACGTCGAAATCTCGGCGACATTGCACTTGAGTTCCCCGTGGCCAAGACGTCGCACAACGTTGCATGTCAGCGTGTTTCTTAAACCATTTTCACATAGGACGTAAAAGTGATGATGCCCTGAGGACTGTTTGAATTCAGCGCAGTTAGTATGTCCTCGACACTGAAAACCCCCCGCTATCTCAAGGATGAATTGTTTGCTTCTTGGTTTTCTTCGCGCAACAAAAGTAGATGCTGATTTTCGCCCTAATAGTACCCTCCGCTGATGCAAGCGCGTTTGCATATTAGATATCAGATATTTAGAGCGAGGTTTTGAAACTAGATACATTTGCATACGGAGCGAAAGACCACGCGGCACTGATGGTAAATATGGACTTGTAGCCCGCGTGTTTTAACTGACTTAAAAGTTACCAGTTGCCTTCTTTCAAAACTTGGAATTGAAGTTTCACACAAAGCAAAGGCTACAATCGGATGTCAGATAACGCGCTGGTTGACCCACTGAACGTAAGGAAGGATTTGATGTGTTTGCCGAATTTGATACGTTTTCGGGCAAGTTGCTTGCGTCGAATAAACTGATAGAGCACTCTCTGCCTGCATAGTCTTGTATGCAACAGCATTTGGAAGACGTTACGCGACTCTCATGTTAGAGCACATATGACGACAATTAGAACAACTTTCAGTTCCAAGAGGTCGCAGTTCTTCCTGGACGAGATGACCGAGTGTCTTGAGTGCGGCATGATTCTGGTTCAACGGCATAAAATATATGCACAGGTGCAGCGTATACCCTCTCCATATTCTACGTTAAGGCTGCCAAGACGATATTATTGATCCGTTGTAGATGGAGTGTTGGAATCCCAGCCTTTAAAGCGGTGATGCTGAAGCAAAGATTTGAGAGATTATCACGTCAGAAGTGAGCAACTGCAACTATCTAGACTTCGACCATGGGCTAACAGGCATTAATTGCACCACCTTACGAGCCAAATTATGAACGTGGGATTGTTCGTTGTCATTGGTATCCGGTTGCGTAGCGCCTTTGCTCTGATAGGGGTTTAAGTGGGAACTCGAAAATGCAGAAGAATAAAGTTTTCTTTTTGGCGATTGCTGTGCATTATAATAGCGGTTTGCCCATTCTTATAGATTTATTCGTACTTTTAAGAACTGAGTTAAAGTCCAGCATTGGCCAATGTTTCTGGTGATAATTCCATTGCCGCCTTTCACTGATAAGAATAAATCCGCATGCTAATATAAACTTTTGAGGGAGTTCTAACACAGACTCTTAAGTGAAAAACCGTCATTTTGAAACTGCTGGCTTCGACTGACTGCATATATATGCCAAATCCGGAGTACCCACGGAAGTTTTACTCTGCAAATATTTAAAAATACGTTTTTACTATGTTTTGATGTCGATATTTCATTTGAAATCGTACGCTGTTTAAAAAGACTGCGGTTGCACTGATAGAGAATATTAACCAACGTCTTAAAACGTTCAAATTATACATTCTCCTTGGGTGTCGGACATTCACACGATTAATTAACGAAGTCATAGACACCGGTGTCTTTCGTGATTAGTGACATCTTGCCGGAACTTCAGCATTCTACAGACCTGTATGCGGACTTAATATAAGTCCAAGTCGATGCGCATTTTGCTGTTTGGTGTTCGATGAGACTTATGTGCCTTCTCAAAAAGAAGATCGTATCATTAAATTCATCTAACAGAGCGCATGAACTGCAAATATGTGACAGTTTAAAATCTTAAATAGCATAATATTTCTGCTTATTTACTTGTGCAATAGGAGGACAGATTTGTAACCGGATATTACAACATTTTTAAGTCGAGTGCATTAAGTTGGCGGAATATTAATTGATCTATATTTCCAATAATTGTTCTAAATTTCATTGTCCGGGGATCACTATATGTGGGAAACCTGGCGTGGATTTAAATAACATAAAACATTGATGTCAAGGTCTCTCTCAACAGCCTATTGTTCGACATAAATGGTTAACTGTCTTACATAAACAAGAGAGGGTTTTTTAGTCAACTATTTATCCTGTCTCAGTCTTTGCCTGATACAAAAAGTCTCACCAATTTCCTGTTTCACGTCTTCAAACAAGGCGTGGGCTCCGGGTAAAACGGTAGGAAAAAACATCCAAATAAGAATTCACAGGAGCATTTGGCGAGCTTTCGCTTGCTTTCGACAAATTCCCATCAGGAACGAGGTACGAATTGAAACGTGTGGCAAGTGGAGCAATCGATTACAGTTCGCCTTTTCATGCAAACGGGGTATGTGAATAGGGGGGGGAGGGGGGACAAGGCAGTAAATGACACTGGGGGGTAGTTAACGCCGTTTCACAAGGGGGAAGGAGAGGGGGCGGGTACAGAAACGTGCGTACAGGTAATCGGTCCCTGCCCAAGGCAGACACGGAGCGTGCGAGAGGTTCACCTGCGCGCACAGGACCTACTTATGTCGCCTGATGGCTGTCGCCTCTGCTGTTGCTGCTAGCAGGCGCTGACCTTGTCGCTTAGAAAAATTAGGCGGGACCTTGTTAATCACACTAGGCTTCGTTGGGACCAACACGATGCCCAGCGTCAACCATGTGTGCGAGGATGCAGCTGGGCATACTCTCAACTTCACCTTTCCTTGGCCATGCCGGCAGCTGTTATCGTATTCTTGTGGATAGGCGCTGACTCGTACAATCAAGGTAGCCTGCTCCACAGGAGCAAGTAAATGAGCAAATGCACATGGAGGTGGTCTGAGCTGGTAGCCTATCCTTCCCCTCCCCGCGTAGGACGAGAACAATACTTGAACTCTTGCTGCCGGAAAGGTCCGTAAAACGGCTTCTCGGTGATAGTTCAGAGAGCTCCCACTGCCTACAAAGTATTCCAGAAAAGACGTAATGGAGAGATAAGTAGGACTAACGTGGCTTCATCCTCAAGGTAGAGTTCAACGAACAACTGAACTGCAATTGATAGTGAAGTGTCGTTATAATGCGAATAGGGACGTCGAGATGCGAAAGACCTTAGGTGTGACCGACAGTAGGGCTGAGGACTTCTCATTGGCCGGACTGGAATCCTGTTGAGAGTGGCGGTTGAAAACATAGGCAAACAATATAGCTGCGAAATCTTTAAAAAAGGTCGCGGAGGATATCGGTTTACCCGAAAGACTTGGAAAGTCGACATATCTGCCAAGAGATCACAAGATGTGAAAATACGGATGGATAAAGTAAGCTTAGGCTGGTTCACTAAATCGGCGCTGGCAGGTTTTTGGATTATCTGAGAAAGCAGATTTGAAAGTATGAGGCAGGCTAATCGTTTGTTACATCAGTACTAAGATTAAGGCGATGACTTCTCTTAAAATGTACACTGTATGATGGGTTATTCTAAAGGAAGGCATACCTAGGTGAAAAATCAAGGGATAGTCGTGAACGTTGCGAGGACTAGTTACAGAAACAGAAGCCACAGTCCGAGGAAGGTCTGTAACAGGTAAAGAGGGAGCGTGAACATATCCCCGTCTGGCTAGACAGACGTGAGACCCGATCAGTTTCGAGTTCTATTCTAGCTCATTTAATCGATACGGATCACCGAGTCGTTGTTAAGGAAGCATTTCAGGTTATCTATCGGACAGCGACAAGCTTTTCTAAAGGCCGACGCCAACGGATACTAGCAACGGCCTAGGCGCGAATGTCGGTCAACAAACAATTACCACACCAAGTGCAAAAATCCAAGAGCCGTGAATATTCATGGATATGCGGTAGGACGATGACTGCAGCCTATAACTACTGTAGCCCCTTGTGCATGAACCACCCGTATCTGCCTTCGTCTCTGATGATGCGTTCAAGCAGAAATCCGAAAGGTCAGACGAATAAGGCTCCTATCCCAGCGATCGTATCTCCTTCTTCACGACTACTTCCTGGGACTCATTTCTTCGCTTCTGCAAACATTCACTGTTGACTGCAGTTGTTTTCGCCGGCAGCGATCTAAACAGTTAATTATTGCTCTTAGCAAAACGGGATTTATTCCTCCTTTGAACAATAAACACGATCATTATCGCGTAATATTAGTGTGTCTAGTTGGCTTTGTGTGAATACCAATGGAATCGATATCGACGAAATCCATCTTTTTCGTGATGATAGTTAATGACTAACAGATCAGCCGTTTCTGAACTTACTGGCCATCCAAGTTATCAGGCGTCTGCAATTTTAGAAAACGCAATTACACAGTGTGCTCTCGAAGGAGGATATGTTCGTATGATATCATTTTGTCCCAATTGGAATACGCGACTACAACCAAGACTCCGCAACAATAATAAATGCTCTTCCAAAATAAACGACATCGATCAATATACCCTTGAGCAAAGGAAAACATTCCTTTTTCGGTTTCTTACGAATAAATACCTCTTCATTGCCATATGTTGATGGTAGCCAGAAATATTTGTAAGCGCTTCTTACGAATTGTTTGAAATGCCTATACTAATACATAATATTATTGTTCGTAATATTCCTTGCTTGTTGACTACTGTAGTTTACTGTGCTTACTTATAAGCCCTGTCGTATTTTTATTCACTCTCAGGTCTGACCAGCTAATATTGGAAATATATCTTAACGCCTCACACATCCTAAACTTGTATCTGTCACTTTTTGTATACGTTTAAAATATACGATCGATACAAACTGCAATGATGTTTTTCTAACACGGCGTATCGGTGAAATCAATGACATGTCGCAGGTTGTGCTTATATATGCATGTATATGTATGTATTTGTAAACTTCAAAAAATGAGTCATTTGGATATACATATAAACACCGAATGAAAATGAGTCATTTGGTAAATTAAGAAACTTGATTTCGTATATTTTCGATGCTGGCCTCCCAGGCCGTTGTCAGACGTGTATAAAGCGTAAAAAATAGCTGAAACTTAAACATGCCCGAAACTTCTATATTGCTTCGTCAGTACTGAGAATGGGTCGATTCTGCGGGCTGACAACAGGTTTTGAATGGCTAACACCTTTTCCATTTTTGTAGGATTTGTGTACGTGACCTGCAGATCGATGCACCCGATCCATGCATGAATTATCAGCTTGACTGGCCTCTAGAAATACTCGATATTTCCTATATGGGCGGTAACCGACAATGCGCGTTTATCCGCCCTCCTTTAAAACAAAGAGGTTTTACATATCAGACTGCATCTGAATTTCACGGATAAACATTTCGAGAGTTCAGTTAGAGAAACGATTAAATATGAGCTTTTCTAGCTTTGTTAGCGCTTCCTTGCATTTTAACCTGTGATGCTCAACAGTACTGGAAGCTGTGTGGATATGAATATACTTTCAACTTTGCTTCAAGGTGTCCTGTTTTAATTCACTAAACATATGTGGAAAAATTCCCTCTATAATCGAATAAACAACACTTTTGCAGCCCACTTTAGGACACAGTACTGCCCCCAGTCTTAGCTATGAATTTCATGCGTTTTGTCATTCATGGTATAACCGTACAGTAGTCTGAGCGTCCATAATAGTATTACACAGGCCGGTTATTCATGCTATGGAAAAGTTAATTTACATTCTCACGCACACATGTGTCTTCAGCCCCAGATTACGACACTAACATCACTTCTTCTAATAAATTGCAGTGTGATTTTGTAAATCTAGTTTGCTAGATGTACCGCCCCGCTTACTGGAAGGCCACTAGAGTCTATATAGTTAAGTATTGAGATGGCATGACGTACTATACTTGACAGAACTGGTAGTCGCTTAATGTCTAGACTCGCCTGTTTCGCCGATATTCTGCCGTTGCAATGCACATGTACGAGGGGTTCTCTGTATTCTTTGTGGTAGACACTTCCGTCTATTTCAGACTTATAGGCTTGGATTGCATTTTCATATAAACATTTGAATCATTGTGTTATTCCAGTTTACGCTACTGACGGTTGGTTGGCAGTTTATGAATGTTACGCGGTTATTCTGAGATTGCTGATGCACTTTGGCCCAAATATCCGTATCGAAATTTAATCTGAGCCTATAAGTGTTGCATAGACTGATTTGCTCCAAGTTGACGATTAATATCTGAGGAAATTAAAAAGCCGCAAGCGTTAACTAAGGTTAACAAAAAATGAACGCTGCTGTCATTTCAACGTATGCCTAACTGTAGTTTTTAGGGATAATATCAGCCAAATTGCCAACATGGCTGTCCACTGTCTCTGAAACCTTTTTGACTGAATCTTTGGCGAATTTTGGGTGACGAAGGACCTAAAATGCAGCGTTGGCAATAGGTTTGCGCTACGTGCCAAGCGTTTTTAACCATGATGCAGCATAAGAATCAAAACAAATTTGTTAAAAACCCGGATCCACGCTGTTTGACGGAGCAATTCGCCGGACAAAGGGCAAGTAAGTGTTCTATAACAAAATCTCTGGTTTTTATTATGTAGGAAAAGTTAATTTTCACGGTCTATAGATGACTTAAGTTGCAGAATACGATTTTTTACTGTCTTCTCTTAAATTAAAAGAAATTCGACTTTGCCAGGGGTCCAACGTTTGCGCCATTATCTACAATGGGTACAAAACGCACCAGCTGTTTACAGATTTTGAATCCTTTCTGACAGTTAAGTGTCTGATTTGCTTCAAAATAAAATGGTTTGTTTTGAACAAAAGAGTGCTTTATCTAGGTGATATAAAGGTCAATCCAGGATGCTGTCACCAAACTTCCTTTCGACTCATGTTCTCCCAAATCCTCGGTACGCTACTGCTCCTATCTCGACTCGTTTGTGGAAACAATAATGGTATGTGTTTCTTGTCTTTGAAGCGCTCGAGATAACGTTGACTTAGACAAAGACCTTTTCAAGTTTTACTCTCACCGGCACTATCCTGTGCACACAGATGGCTGATTTTGTTCAGCAAAACAGCAGCCATTCATTTAACGTACCTTTGTAGAGATGACTGCCGTATATATTCAAAATATTTTTGTAAATTCTTAAACATTAAAAGCGATGGAATAGGAATAGCAGCAGCTGTTTTGAGTTAGCGTTTTTTATTTTGTGCTTATTTTATATAGGTCTCTTTTGCAGGGTAGAGAATATTCATGGCCTATTAAGACATGCTTTACGCCATGAATAAGCTATTATGCGACACAAGTATTACAAATCAGTCTACCGTTACTCCATCAACTGTATTTCCAGTTCGAAAATTCTATGCAAGTTATGAGGTCATTGATTGCAAAAAATAACTCCTCAGTCAGTTACCCAGAATAGAAGAGACTCGTATAATGATTTCATAGTATTGAGGTCTCGGAAAAGTGTAACACTCTTCATACAACGTGTTTCACGGACAGTAGAAAATTTAAAGACTTATAATTATCAAGTGAACTAATTTGAGTCACTCCGTATTCGCAAAATACTGCATCCCTTATTCCCATACGAATGGGATGAAACCGTAAAAGATAAACTTATGCTTCGTGGTATGGAGAGAAGTGGACTGAGCAGCAATTCACTTGTCCTGGCTGACGAGGTTCTTTTTGAGTCAGGTGAACTTCGCGTAAATCCGTTTGTATTGGTAGTGGGCAATATCTACCGACCTGCTTACATGATTGTTCAGCGTCAATGAAACTTGTCTGATATAAGATTTAACAAATATTGGGTAATTTAGGAAATGAAGTGATGTTTTGGCGATAGGTTTGAACTTTGTGCCGGGCGTTTTTCACAAAGATGGAGCATAAGAAACATAAGCAATTTTCAGAAAGCGTGAGTTCACGCTGTTTGCCAGAGTAATTTGTTGTGCAGAGGACGCAGGGGGATTTGATAGCAACTTTTGCGGCTTTTGTAACGTGGGAAAAGACCCTATTCACGGTGTATAGATTACTCAAGATTCAATAAACAATGTTTGCACTGTTTATCCTCGAGTTAAAATCAAAGTCGACTTTAGCCTTGGCGCAACGGTTGCGCCATTTGCTGCAATGGCTTTAAAACTCACTGACTATAATACATATCTTGAGTCATTTCCGACAGTTTAGAATCAGGTTCGCTTTGGAATAAAGTTGGTTTGTTTTAAAGAAAAGAGCACTCCCTCCAGGGGATATATAAAGTCGTTCCAGAATGCTGGCACCAAATGTCTATTCGACTCATGTTCTACCAAATTCTCGGTGGGCTGCTGCTTCTTTTTCAAGTCGTTTGTGGAGACGACTTTTGTACGTTTCTTCTGTCCCTGAATTGTTCGGGATACCTTTGCTCTAAGCTAAGGATTTTTTAAATTATTTCCTTTCGTCAGCACTAGTCTGTGCTCGAAACTACTATGGTCTGCACAGATAAGTAACAGTCGCCAAAAAACCATTTCTGCTGTCATTTTGACACATACCTACAGTGCGTGACCAATCTCATGAAATTTTGGCCAAAAATCAGGAAAGAGTTTCTGAATAGGAACGATTACGTAGGTGAGTTTGTTATACTAACTATCATACAGCATAACCCTATAACATTTAGGAATCGTCAGGATGTCGGCTTTTGAATGAATTTTCCCCTGACCTCCTGCAGAAACCACGCTCGGCAAAAAATGACCACTTAATTAACATGCATTTTCCCTATTGATTTTCGATGGTCTTATAATTTCAACTAAATTTTACAAGACATACGCACAAAATGCGATCCTTTAGTTCTTTTGAAGAAACTTAAATTGTCCTCATATTTGATTCTTAAATAAAGTGTATATTTAGGTTCTAAAAAAGTTTTCCAATTTCCAAATAATTTTGCTGCTTGATCTGCCATTGCATTAGCATTTAGCACTTCAACTGTACAAGGTGCATGTTTTTCGCGTAAGGCAAATAACATACTCCTCTATGTGTTGAACAAGATACCACATATAGTTCATGAAATTTAGTAATGGATCCGGGCTGTGTTGTACATTTTATGACTAGCATTAGTAAATGGACATGTAAGGCTTGCATGCTTAAATGTCGCAGAGGTCTTAAAAATCTAATAATTAGTAACTTTTTAAAACCAAATATGCACTTTTTTCGGGAAGAAAATATGACGACAATTTAATTTTCTTCAAAAGGAGTAAACGAGAGCAAATTTTGTGCATGTTTTCTGTGAAATATATTTAAACTTATAGGCCCACCAAAAATCAATTAAAAAGATGCATATTAATTAAGGAATCCTTTTTTACAAGTTTGGTTTCTGCGGGAGGTCAAAGAGAAGTGCATTTAAAATCCGACATCCTGGCGATTCCGAAATTTTATAGGGTTATGTTGCACGATAAGCAATACAACAACCTCACCTAAGTAATCCTTCCAAATCTGAAACTCATTTCTGAATTTTGGAAAATATTTCATGAGATTAGTCACGCACTGTAACTGTAGTTTCTGAAGCAATATCTACCATGCCTCGTGAGTGATTATTCAGCGTCACGGAAACTTGTCTGACAGAAGATCTAACATATTTTGAGGAAATTCGTGTGATGCTTTGGTAATAAGTTTGCACTTTATGCCGGGCGTTTTCCACAAAGATGGAGCATAAGAAACAAAACATTTTTTAGAAAACCCAAGTTCGCGCTGTTTGCCAGAGTAATGTGCCGAGCAGAGGACGTAGGGGAGGGGGGGTTCGGTAGAAACTTTTCCAGCCTTTGTAACGCGGAAAAAGACACCTTTCACGGTCTATAGATTACTCATAGCTCAATAACTGACGTTTTCGCTCTCTACTCTTGAGTTAAAAACAAAGTTGACTTTAGCCCTGGCGCAAGAGTTTTGCCATTTGCTGCAATGTGTCAAAAACACACTGACCATATACATCTTGTGAGGCATTTTTGACAATTAAATATCGAATTAGCCTTAAAATAAAGTGAGTTTGTTGGAGAAAAAGCACCTCGTCCAGGTAATTATAAAAAGACGTTCCAGGTTGCTGGCACCGAGTTTCATTTCGATTCATGTTCTCCAAAATCCTCGGTGCACTGCTGTTCCTATCTAAAGTCGTTTGTGGAAACGACAGTGGTACGTCTCTTCTGCCCTTTAAGTGTTCGGGATAACTCTGCCCTAAATGAAGACTTTTTTCAATTTCTTCCTGTCACCAGCACTATCCTGAGCATGAAACTAGTTAAGTCTGCACAGCAAAGTAACAACCGCCCATGTAATTTCCTTTTTGGAGAGGTGACCGCCGTGTAAAGTTTTAAAATACTTTTCAACGTTGAGGCATTAAAAGCGATGGATCGGGAATAACATCTGCTGTTTTGAATTACTTTTTTATTTTGCTCTTGTTTTAATATACCGTTTTTTGCAGAGTAAAGAACGTACTTGACATATTACCACGTGGTCTACGCTATGAATAAGCTACTATGTGACACAAGTATTTCGAGACATTCTACCCATACTCCGCCAGTAGTATTTCCAGTCTGAAAATTCAATGCCGCTGTTGAGTTCACTGGTCACGAAAGAAAATCCCCACTCAGTCAGTCGATGAAGAAGGGTCTCGTACCCTGATTTTATGTTTTAAGTGTTTTGAGGCCTCGCGAAACTCTGACAGACCTCATAATGTGTTTCCTGGATTGTAGAAAGTTTACTATGTTATAATTATCGAGTAAACTTCTTTGAGTAATTCCGTTTTCGAAGAGTTCCGCTTCCATTTTTTTTCATAAGAATGCGAAGAAACAGTAAAGAAATTATTTTTTTTCACGTGGTAAGAAGGAAAGTGTGCTAGGCAGCAGTTCGTCTATCCTGGCCGACGAGGTTAACTTCCATGCGCGCAAATTCGTTAATACTGGTAGTGGTGTCTATGTCACTTTCTCCTCCCCTTCCGCCTGGACCCGATGTCAAGGTATGGTAAGGAGGCCTGCAAGCAAGTGAGATCGCAGGTAGTCGCCATGACAACAGTCCGCAAGCATATGCACGCATGGTTCATAAAATGCACTTAACATGATTTTGTACATTATGAAATTTATGAACGGTTTTAAGTCCAATTAGTGTCACCCGAGCCTGCAATCAACTGCTAAAGGCCGCATACAAAGAAGCTTCACGTAGGCAAACATACAGTAGATGTGCTAACTCATGAGGAATGAATATTTATATGCATGTTTTCCATGAAATATAATTGAATTTTCAAGGGCATCGAAAATCAATAAGAAAATTGCATACTACTTAAGTAGTCATTTGTGCAGAGTATAGATGCACGTGTGGTTTATAACACGCACTTAACAGGATGTTGCACATTATGAAAAAAATGAACAGTTTCGAATCCAATTAGCGCAATCCGAGCCTGCAACTCCCATTAATACACTGTTAATGTGAGACTTCTACGACGTAGCACGTAGCAATTATCTAGTGAACAACTTTGAGTCATTCCGCGTTCGAAGAGAACTGCCGATGAGGTCCAGAGTAGAATAATGTGACCTCTGCATAAATCCATTTATGATGGTAGTAGTGTTGAGCAGTGTCTGTTACACTTGAACCTCCTCTCCCACCTCGACCCGGTGTCAGGATATAGTGAAGGGAACTGGAAGCGAGGGATTTCGCAGGTAGCTGGCATGGTAAAACTCGCAGCATGATTTGTCGTCACAGTTGCCTGATCCATAACATGCACGTACCACGATTTTTTACACCATAAAAAGGAGGGACGGTTTTGCATCGAATTAGTGCAACCTGAGTCTGCAACTCCCATCTTTACCCTTTAGTGATCTAGCGTATCTACTGGGTGTCATACTGCAAGGCAGAATGGGGGTATTATTAAGGGATATAGTCCAGCGTAAATTCATGTTTTCCATGCCTTAATCACGTCTTCCTAATAGAAGCCTTATGCATTATTTCCCCCTTCTGGGCATCACATTCTGCAAAATACTAATAAAAATAAAGTAAAAATGCGGTATGCAAATTCCATCTCGGATGCAAACCCACCTTATAAAACTTAATATTAATTTTGTCCGCGGTTTCTCTCTAATAACGTTACTTAACTCAAACGTTTTCAAAATCCCCGTAAGCATCTGAATGGGTATATCTGTAAAAGTGAAAAGTCGTCCGAGAAGTCAATATTTGTTTGGGGAAGCATCAGGCAAGTATAATGCATGCAAACATCAGACCGATACTTTGTAGTTTCATCAACCGTATCGTCTTTCTCTGAGCCCCGCCTTAGATAACTTCATTTATGCACTACCTTTGAGAGAGGAGCTTGGCAAAAAACCGCCAAAATTATTTAAACACTAATGTTCTTATTTTTATTTACTGTAGCTATATAAATATGTTTTTGCAGAGAATTTTATGGGTTTACCTCTTATCAGTGCATAGTAAGTTGGTATTGAAGATAAGGCAATATCACTTAAGCACCTTCTACGTATTAGTGTGATTGTCAGCAACGTCTACCCTTTTCTTTAATGAGAATGCTCCCTCAAATGTTGAGCGACTACCAAAAAGCGCATGTTTCGGAAGCAGCTAAATACAATCGATCTATAAAGTAGTAGTATTGTAGCTGATTAATTTGAAGGTAACAAGGGAATCTCTAACTTAATTAAGGCGCTCCATTAGAGAGCGGTAGATCTCCTGGTTGTCAAATGACTCCACGATGCTGAGAACTCATTTCACACGCGAGAATAGAATGAGGAATTTTTAATTAATGACCGTACTTGAACAAAACGCATCCGTTTTTAAAGTCCTTACCAATAATTATTGCATGTAAAGGAAAATCATCAAACTACGAAGTGAATTGGAAAACTGCATATAAAACATGTGAATATTGGTCTTATTTTCCCGACGCCGCCGATACCTGCCCTGTAAATAGTAATTGGGGGATGTAGTCCTGCGAAAGCTAGCCTTATGTTCAAGTTTACCGACAAAAACAGAATGCTGATATAAGCAGTCCGATTTCTGCAATTACAGAACGGGGCACAGATGAAGCAATCTGTTGGAAATTTAACCCACTATAACGTACATTAAGCGAAAATCCTGGAAAACGTCTTACTCCATACTTATAGAATTAGAAAACTATAAAATTAAATGATCATATTTGATTCAAGGAGATCCGCCAGTCTGAGTATGCATGCTGAGAACATTCAAAATATGAGTGGTTAAATTTTTCATTCGTTAGAAAGATGGAATTTAGGAACAAACAGTAGGTTAGCAAAAGACCTAAAAATTATGTAGCGATGACTGTTTATAGACAAGAGCCTAATAATAGACAACCGGATACTGTGAGATCCATTTTCCATTTTAAACCTTAAAGGGCTTACACCAAGAGAATTTACGGCGACGGCTCTTAATTCGTCCGCCATCCGTGTAACCTGGAAGGAACCCAGCCGTTCTAATGATCTCAACGGCTGGTACGAACTCGCCGTATACAACAGCACGCATGGGGAGGAATTCAAGCTAAAATCGACCGAAGACATAATTACGGACCTCGAGCCTTCTACCACTTATGAACTGGAAATATGCGCTTTCTGGAACAATGACACAGAGGTCGATGAATATGCATCCACATCCGTGACAACGTTGGCGCGCGGTGACCAGACATTTACTTATATTTATTGAATTATTGTGCTCATAAACCAAAAACTACGTTTCTGAGTCAAACGTCGCAAATGTCTCACTATGTATTCTGTGGCTTAGAAAGGCAACCGGCAAGTATTCCCCCTTCAGCTATGTCTATCGACCTGTAAATGGCTTCGCCGAATTAAGTACTCAGTACAGAAACATAGACAAATTTCTGGAAGTTTCATGACGGCCTTTTCAGATTTAAATACCTCGCTTTGCACTTCATAATGCGCTGGCCAAACGTTGGCAGCTGCAGCGTAGGAAGATGGACAGTGAGTAAGCCTAATGTCATTTTTGAGTATCAAAAACGTCATTTTTGTGTGAATAAAGACTTTCTTGAACTGCTCTCACTTGAAATAATTCCTACTCCGCCTCTGTATGTTTGTCGTTTGCCGATATGTGATACATTTCCGTTAAACGTATAGTGAAGTCTTTTGTTCTTTGCGTGACTTTGAATACTTGCTAATTTTTCTAATCCAAGACAAAATGGTAATACATCGAAAAGGAAAGATTTTTATGCAGCTTTGGTACTTAAGTGGCTAGGAAGGAACTATTAGCGAAATTGCAAATTCTTATATTACCTATAAACTTAATGTGCGCGGTTTTTTGTTTTTCTCTGATCAGACAACTGTTAGATGAATATTCCTTACAGGATTATATTGCACTGCTTAAAATGCGTCATTTTACAAAAATGCATCTCTCTGCTTAGTCGGATTTTGTCCTCAGGAGCTGGATGCGTTGTCCTGTAAATTAGTTCGTTGTCACACATTTCTGCTAATAGGCCTCATGTAATATGTTACACAGAAATACGACTGCATTTACTTGGAAATGCCATAGCAGACCGCGTTAGCAGTTACATATTATAGTTACCCTAACGCGTGGAATTGCGCAGATATAATTCGGTTCTATGTTAGGGGTTAATAAATAGTACTCATGTGAAGCTCGACTAGTGGCTACAATAAATATTACTTAGGTGAACTGTTATCTCATCATAGTCCCATTTACTGGATCGGCTATTTACACGTGGCTCGCAAACTACCATGCAACGGAAATGACTTCATAAAGAACGCACAATCCTTCCATTGGAATTCGATGACCATAAGCATCCAAATATATTTTACTTGGAAGTTTGTAAATATATTGTTCGTTCCACCAATTCCTAAGAAAATCAACCTTTATTTAGAACCAATGTTATCTGGCCACGTGTGTTATCTAACGAAATTATAAACAAATGAACGCTTTTTAAAGTGGTTCGTCGTAATTTAATGCTTATTAGTGCTGTGTATAGGACGCAGGTGATTGTATTTATACAGGGAAAATACTGTCAAGTCAGTCTGAGGAATTGTTCATATCAGAGACGAATATATAAACAACCAAGTTGAATTCAACGGCACGTAGTTCTGGAACCCCGAAATGCAGAACAAATACAGAATCGCATTAAAAGTACCCGGCTTATAAATTTTTACTTTTAAAACAAGGAAAAAACTATTTGGACCAAAAAGGAGCAATATCGCAAATTTTTCAAGAAACATTACCACAAAGCAGAACAAGATTTTAAACAAAAATCATTACTTATCAATAGATGAAATAATCGCGAAAACCCTTCTCAAAATAGTTCAAACATGGGTAGGAAATTTAAAAGCAAGTAAATAGTTATCAAGATGAGGAATATGTGTGAGGATATTACACAGATGTCATCCAGAAAAATCGCCATAAATTAGAAATTACGAAAAAATGAAAAAGGAGTAAAAGAATCTGTAGAGAAAGAAGAACAAACATAAATATAAAAAATGTTAACATAGAATATAATACGTGCTGACAAACTTAAAGGTACAGAGTCTGCATAGGCAATTGGACTACCAGAGGCATAATTCCTGAACTAATAAAAGGGAAGCTAGGCATGTGAGTGTGTAATGTCTGCAAAAAAATGAAAACAGAAAATTGGTCTAAGATTGCAAATATCAAAAACCCGGAACCTAGAAAACAGAAGAGATTACCCACCTGATTGAGACAAAGGCGGTGAGAATATCTGAACAGACATGCAGGTATTAATTAGATGACCCAAAGCGGAGAAGACAAAAAAAGTGTGATGCATAAAATCAATGTGCACAACGAAAGCTCTTTGCAGAAAAGTAGGCTGAACTAGCATCAATCAATTTTGTATCCCTACTACATCCCTCACACTTTGTCTATCCACACCATACACGTGCTGTTATTTCTACCACTGGCCCAACTCTCTTGCCATATACATCACCGTCAGGGGGAATTCATAGTCTCCTAGCCAGCAACCGATTCATGATGCGTGCGCAAACATCTGCTTGAATACTGTCAGGTCATTTTTCAGATTTCTTCCCTTTTCCTCGATCTGACATGTTCATATTTCATCACTTTCCTATGCCTCTTTCATGAAAATACTGTGTGCTGTTTAGGACGTTTGCAACTGCCATAATTATTTTATTCAATTCGCTATAGGCGTTAATAACATTTCCCAATTTATTGCCCAAACCAAATTGCATTCACGATGCGCACAGAAAATACTTTTATAATATGGCTTCATGTTTATTTAGTCAAATTTTCCTCCTTTTTTATTTTAACTCACATCGAAATTTCACACTTTTCATCTATCTCTCTTCTGTCCTTTTTCCTTTATTTTTCGTTTTTCGTCTGTTTCTCTAGTCCCAGTTCATTTTTCAGAGCCCTTGCCTTCACTCCTTTCACAGATTCTTTTTCCATCCTATTCTTATCCATCTGTAATCGCACGTGTTTGCCTTTCTTATGACATTTGAAAATTCTTCCGATGTTTTAGTCTGGTCTACTCCCAAACTAATAAACATCCCTTTCTGAACTGAACTAGCAAAGATTTTAGGACGTTTTCTCCTCGACTTCTTTTTACTTGACTCATAGACCAGATTTTTGAATTATGCTATTTAACATGTTTCTGATTTGCCTATTAGTTCCTAATGTTTCCTTCTTTTGCTTCTCACGTCAGCACCGCCTTCTTCCACGGATGGCCCACCCGAGGTGGAGGAGGAGGGGAAAGTAACTAAGGAGAAGGAGGAGGAGGAGGAGGAGGAGGAGGAGGAGGAGGAGGGGGACAAAATTGGTGGCGGTAAAGAGGAACTTCCATCAGATTCCCACACTTCCGATCTTGAAGCTGAGGCCGGTGGTAATTTTATGCTCGCTTGCCTTTTCTCACTTTAGCCTATTTTGGCAAATCTTTCATCTATCTCGGCCAATCCTTGGCGTCTTTCTTCTTCTACTCTATTTGCACAACGAAAGCTCTTTGCAGAAAAGTAGGCTGAACTAGCATCTATCAATTTTGTATCCCTACTACATCCCGCACACTTTGTCTATCCACACCATACACGTGCTCTTATTTCTGCCACTGGCCCAACTCTCTTGACATAAGCATCACCGTCAGGGGGAATTCATAGTCTCCTAGCCAGCAACCGATTCATGATGCGTGCGCGAACATATGACGGTTATACGTTATTGAAATACTCCCAACACGACTTATTTTGGTGTCATTTGCGTGTCGCATTTGAGGTAATTTCCTCAGACATTATGTCCTGACATGAATTGAAACACTCATCTTTAGGTGTTCTGTAGGTGCACACTGAAATTTTGTGCATAACGCGGGTCCATCAACCACAGCACTATTCCCGCTTGATATTCATTATCATTCTTTCTATGGTTTTGCTATCCGCCATTTTAGCAGGCTTTCTTCTGACAATAGGAACATATGACCTTTATACGTTATTGAAATACTCCCAACACGACTTATTTTGTGTCATTTGCGTGTCACATTTGAGGTAATTTCCTCAGACATTATGTCCCGACATGAATTAAAACACTCATCTTTAGGTGTTCTGTAGGTGCACACTGAAATTTTGTGCATAACGCGGGTCCATCAACCACAGCACTATTCCCGCTTGATATTCATTATCATTCTTTCTATGGTTTTGCTATCCGCCTTTTTAGCAGGCTTTCTTCTGACAATAGGAACATATGACCTTTATACGTTATTGAAATACTCCCAACACGACTTATTTTGTGTCATTTGCGTGTCACATTTGAGGTAATTTCCTCAGACATTATGTCCCGACATGAATTAAAACACTCATCTTTAGGTGTTCTGTAGGCGCACACTGAAATTTGGTGCAGAACGCGGGTCCATCAGCCACAGCACGATTCCCGCTTGATATTCATTATCATTCTTTCTATGGTTTTGCTATCCGCCTTTTTAGCAGGCTTTCTTCTGACAATATGAATGTTTTCTTAAACTCATTGTTCTCTTTTCTTTCACTCGCCACATCATTAGCCGCATCTTCTTTCACCCTTCATGACCCTCTCTCATTCATAACCTTTGCTTTCATTTTTTATTCTCGTCTGCTTGACTACTTGCAGGTCATTTATCAGATTACCTCCCTTTTTTCTCCGTCTCTCAGTTCCTCTTTCGTCAGTTTCCTATGCCTATTTCATGAACCTGTTTTGTGCTGATTAGTGCTATTGCGACAGCGTTCCTTATTTAATTTAAATCGTTTTAGGCGCTTATAGCATTTCCCAGTGGATTGCCCAAACCAAATGTCATTCTCGATGCGCACATGAAATACTTTTTAATATCGTTTTACGTTTTAGACATATTTTACTCCATCTTTCTTCTACCTCACACCGATATTTCACACTGTTCATCCATCTCTCTCCTGTCCTTTTTCCTTTATTCTTCGTTTTTTGTCAGTTTCTCTAGTCTCAATTCATTTTCTGAAATCCTCGCCTTCAATTCTTTGACGGATTCTGTTTCCATCCTTCACTTATGCATCTTTTCTCGCACTTGTTTGCCTTTTTATTGGCAGTTGACAAATTTTCCTATATATCAGTCTGGTCTACTCCCAAAATAATTACTACACCTTCTGAACTGAACTAGCAAATATTTTAGGACGTTTTGTCCTCAACTGCTTTTTACTTGACTCATAGACCAGGTTTTTGAATTATGCTATTTAACATGTTTCTGATTTGCCTATTAGTTGCTAATGTTTCCTTTTTCTGCTTCTCACGTCAGCACCGCCTTCCTCCACGGATGGCCCACTCGAAGTGGAGATGGAGGGAAAAGTAACTGAGGTGGAGGAGGGGGAGAAATCTGGTGGCGGCAAAGAGGAACTTCCACCAGATTCCCACTATTTCGATCCTGATGGTATCTACTGTTTTACTGTTATGTTTTATTGCCGATACGCACATTTTTTTCTAGTTTACCCAATCTATTTTTTTCGCGTCTTGTCTACAATGCCTTTTTTGTGTCTTTTTTGCCGTTTTTTCTTTATTAATTTTTAGTAATTTCTTTCCTTTTATTTTGGCTGTTTTTTGACCCCGAATTCCGTGCTTATGCAAGACGTTTATTTAGATTTATATCGCACAATTAGTTTTAGTTCTCTTTTGGACATTTTATTTTGTGTGATTGTCCGATCTCATGAAATGTTGCCTGAAATTCTGAAATGCGTTTTCGACTAGAAGTTTTTACTTACGTGCGTTCGTTAGACTTTTTTCTAGGGACTTGTTTCTGAATTAGTTCTTACTCAGCCGGATGTCCGAATTTAAATACGCAGCTTTCTAATCCCCTGTAGATACAGCACTCGGTTTACAAATGACTATTTAATGGCATTTAATTTTTCTAATGATTTTTGATGGCCTTCCTACTTTTTACGTATGCCATAGAAGCCACGTCAGATGATGCTTTTTTCAGTTGTTTGTTAGAAAAACACGTTGTCTTTATATTTTTTTGTTCGAAGAAGGGATGTAACTAGTTTTAAAAAGATTTTGTAATTCTCGATTGATTTGCAGCTTCATCTGTCGATGCATTAGCGTTTAGTGATTTCAGCCTACAAAGCGCATGCGTTCCGCATAAAAAAATCACGTATGATTTTATGTCTTTAAAGCGATACCGTATAGATTCCATAAAATGTTGCAATGGATGCGGACTGTGATGTACATTTTATGAGGAGATGTGCCAAACGCACAGGTATGATGCTATATGAAAACATCTCATAATCCAAAATTTTTAAAACCTAATTATACTCCTTCTTCGAAAATAAAATAAACGTCTGAAAAAGCATATTTTTGCTGGCTTCTTTAAAAAATATTTGAATTTTCAAGCCCATCGAAAATCAATGGAAAAATGCGTTCTACGTATTTAGTCCTTTTATGCATGGCACTGAAAAACAGCAGATTCAAAAGCTAACGCCCTGCCGAGTCCGAAATTATAGAATTATGCCGCAAGACGATCCGTATTATAAGCGTTTCTAAGTACTTCTGCTCTATCAAACAAGCATTCCAGAATTTCAGCCAAGAGTTCATTTCATCGGTTACCCACCGTATGTAAATAGCACTGGTTCATTAATAAAAATTGGCTCACTAATGCATAAATGACACTGCATAGTAAGCTTTCGTTTTGCCAGCTGACACCGGCCTACATTGTTTATTAGCTTTCAGGCATTTTTTAGGTCGTTTGAAAAAAACAAATGCATTACATATTTCAGTTCGAGGTTCCACATTTCGTCAGACAGTTAAATTCTGCCGCGATCACAGCACGTTCTATGTGATGTAGGCGCAAGGGAATATTGCAAAAAAGTACAAATCAACCACTTTACTCAAAAATAAGGCTGCACATAATTCTTTATGCCGGCGAAAGGAACGCCATTCCTTGTGAGTTGGAAGCATGTTGACTACATTCTTTAATCTTGATGAAAAGAGGAGCATAAAAAGGCTTTACAAGATGTTTCTTTTCTTGCATACAGACCTAGGACCGTCCAACGGCATTGTTCCTACACTCATAGAATCGTCTGAAACCGAAGACACCGGTAACAAAACAAACAAAACATTCTCACCTGGATCTCCTGATCAGCCAAATTTTTCAGAAGCCATTAAAGTTTCAGTTATTTCTGTCGCCGGCTTCTCTATCCTATGTTTGTCCTTGATGGTCGCATTCTGATTGGCTTGTGCATCCGGCGACGACGGTGTTCGTTTCCGGCTTTCTTGTCCAAAATGACGTTGACGATTCCATCATATCGTTTTCCGTTTCTGTTCTTCAGAGAATAAAATTAAATAAAAAATCGAATTTATCTTGAAAATGTCTCGCTCGCGAAAAAACCCAGGACCTTTTTACTCGGTGGAAAACTCTGCGTGACTGAGTGATCTCTTGTTGAATTGTGTAATCTGAATTTGAATTCACTTCAAAATTTCATTATGTAACCGCACATTTCAGGAGTTAGGTTTAGGAGTTGGGATTAGGGGGTTAAGGATTGCGGATTAGGAAGTAAGGCAGGGGCTCTCAACGCAAAATTTTATTTGCAGTTTAGTTTCCCATACAGGAGAGTATAATTTGGTTTTACGAAAGTGTACTAAGTCCTGAATACTTTGGAGCCTAACAAAATGTTGCATTAACGCCTAGTGATTTCAGTCTACAAGTTGCATGCGGTCCGAGTAAAGAAAATCAAACATTTTTCTTTGCCTTTATAAAGATGCCATATTATATCCATAAACTTTGCAAAAGATGAGGACTATGATGTACATTTGATGAGGAGCAGTGGGTAACGAAGAGGTACGATGATGTATGAATGAACATTGCACGGTCTTGAAAAATCCCATAATTTGAAACTTTTTAAAACCAAGTTAAACATTTTCTTTCGCCATAAAATATGCTCATAACGTGATTATCTATTGAACGAGTCAAACAAAAATATTTTCCTTCATGGTTTTTAAAGAATATATTTGAATATTTTGCTTAATAATTACATAGACCAAACCACTATAGACAACTAAGTAGTTAACATGCCATCCCGCCTTATAGCAACATTGGAAGCTAAAAGACTAATTTATGAATTATCTATCCCTCTTTTTTAGAGACGGTAATTATTTTGCTGGTGGGAAACTTCGGGAACGTGGTTTGGGTGGATCTTGCCCCATGCAGCAGCAGCAGCAATAGTAGTGGTGGTAGTAGTAGTAGTAGTAGTAGTAGTAGCTGTCGCTCTTATTTTGGTTTGCAAAATAATATTTACCATCTTTCCGAGCGACAAACATTTTAAGGCGTTCGCCCGCTGGGTCTTCTCCACAGGCGTGATTTGACCACTTCATGCAGCGTACGATCTTTTCGGCCATATCAGAAAATTATTTTGAAGTACAACTGGAAAATTTCGCAGGCGACCCCGTATCCGCGTATTCGCGTTCATAGGCAACTAACTCCGCAATACTTAGAGTGGAGCGAACAGTAGCAACTAGACTCAACTTATGGGAATTCAAGTTAATGATGCCCGAGCAGGACAAGTGATCAAGGCGTTCAGTCATGTGAGTTTAAAAGACCCCTAAGGAAGCCATTTATTTCAATTTGAGCAGATGGCATTTGCGAAGAGGATTCATTTCAATGCAATTCATTTTTAGTCAAAATACGGTCTGTGATACAATCGAGGTGTTATTGCCCAAGGTAAACTCTCCACTACCCGAGAAGCCAGCGTAATTTAGTCGACAGACGTACCTCCTAGGGCAGGCGGGATCAAAAAGCCCCTACTTGTTGGAGCGTACAGTGAGTGACCGATCACATGAAATGTCTGCCAAAATTCTGAAATGCGTTTTTGATTAGGAAGGATTACTTAGGTGACGTTCTAATACTGATTATCTTGCGGTGTAGTCCTATAATTTTTCGGATTCGACAGAATGTCGGCTTTTGGATGCACTGCCTTTTTATATCCTGTAGAAGCCGTACTTGATAATTAAACGACTAATTAAGTAGCATGCATTTTCCCATCAAATTTCGATAGCCTTGCAAATTCAAATATATTTCATAGAAACCACGAAAAACATGCTTTTGTTCAGTCGTTTGAAAGAGATTCATGTCATCTTTATATTTTATACTCGAAGAGGTATTCTATAAGGTCTTTAAAAAGTTGTCTATTTCCCGAATATTTTGGAGCCTGATCCGTCGTCGCATTAGCGCCTAGTGATTTAAGTCTACAAGGTGCATGCGGTCCGCGTTAAGAAAATAATACATTTTTCTTTGCCCTTATAAAGCTGCCATATTATATGCATAGACTTTGCAATGGATGAGGACTATGCTGTACATTTCACGAGGAGCTGTGGAAAATGGACAGGTACGATGCTGTATGAATGGACATTACACGGTCTTGAAAAAGCTAATAATTGTAAACTTTTTTAAAACCTAAATATACACTTCTTTCGATTATAAAATATGAACATGACGTGATTCCCTATCAAACGAGTCATAATATAAATTAACGTGATGCATGCTACTTAAGAAGTCATTTTCGAATACGGTTACTAGTGCAGATTGAAAAAAATGAATTTAAAAGCGGACATCTTGCCCAGTCCGAAATACCATAGGATTATTCCGTAAGATAATCAATACTACAACCCCACCTAAGTTATCCTTCTTAATCGAAGACGCATTTCAAAATTGTGGCCGACATTTCCTGAGATCGGTCACTCATTATACGTACAGTCAGGGAATTTACTGGGTATCGCGGGATCACCGGCTGAGTGACATCTCATACAATTCTGACCCTTTTGTGCTTGATATCTCTTAGAGGTGAGTTAAGACGCTTCAGACGTCACGGTCGAGCAATTCGGATAGAAACTCAACATTGAGCACAAATTGTAGGGTTACGTGCGAACCCATCAGTTAGAAAACTAGAAAAAGCGAAAATTTGCGATAAGCATGGAAGTAAATTGAGACAAGACAGATACCGACCGCTTCAGGCAGCAGCAACCAAACATCAATGGGCAAACGCAAAACGCACAAAGAATAAAACACAGCCTCCAATGCAGAATCCGCTCCAGTTGCTTAGAAAGGTTAACTCGCCCTGCTGTCAGTGAAATAACGCGCGCTTAAAGCGTCTCCGCGCGTACTCTACAATGAATTCTCCAAAACGGCTCGATCACATCAGAACTACACATGTGAGAGTTGCCCGGGATAACTATCACGATATCATGATAGCGAAAGAGAGCGTTTTTCCCTTTTCACATGTTAATTAATCAAACACCTCATAGCATCCAAGCTTGTAGCACATTTTCGACGAAAGTGGACTTCATGGATGACAGAGATGCTTTTTACCCGCCAGCTGAGCGAGGTTGATGTCCCACTTTCCACTTTTTCTGTACGTTGCCGAAAGTCAACACCTACGGATGAGCTGTATATAGCCAACACAAAATCTCTAGTAGCTTCATTACAGGCACAAATGGGTAGATATTATCCTGTTAGTAAAAATCACTCATTATCATGACACAATATTACTGGGTTCGTTACGAAGGTCCAATATCTAGTGATGGCAGGGCTGGGGTCAAAGATAATTTAGCTATATCCTATAGAGCGAAAACATTGAACTTACAGATTTGTAGGGGCCGATCGACAGTATTTACATAAAAGCCCATGGAATGACTGCTCTCACATAAGAACCTTTAAAAGCTGATCTTTTCGTGAACAACAAAACCTAAATTTATAAGTAAGCGTCAAATCCTTAGAGGCCAATTCTGTAAAACGAACCAAAAAAGAAACCTAGACAACAAATCTGATGGTAGCGAAAATTGCAAGTCACCTCCGACACCATCGTAAGGCACTACACAGAAAACAAAAACCGATTACGCCCTACGGGGTCTTCAGATGAGAAAACTTACCATTTGGCCTTCAAGGCCTCTAGAGAGCAGTTGAGGAGTCGGGATAGTGCGGCCAACATTTAGCAAACTCCTGGATGGCCGCGATACTCGCGACGACATCCTCCGCCACCGCCATCGCCGCCGAAGCAGAAGTGGCAGGACCACATGAACATGCCGTATCCTCCTTCGTTTCCATTGCCATCTCATCCATCGGCATGCGTTCAGCTGCCATCCACAATGAGGCAACAGATCTCGTAAACACGGCTACGGACGCGGTTGTTTCTACGGAGCAGGCCGGAAGCGCTCTAAGTGGTTGGGAATAGGAGCCTCAAACCGGTGCGCAGAGGTCCACAGAGTCCTACATCGTCTGTGTCGCTGGAAGTTTTTGGTGTTACTACAGAGAGGGAGGAGAAGTGGAAAATAGATAGAGAGACTGAGGGATAGAAAGACACATACTTGTTAAGGGAACGCGTAGATCGGCACTATTGTTGCTGCATGATACTCAATATCTTGCTGTTAAGAAACGCAATTAAAAAGGGTTTCCAAGCTTACAACAGCAAAAACCCCACATGCGATACCGAAACATTTTAAACGCTGTTATCAAATATTTCACTTGACAAATCCCTCGACAGACTTTCAGACAGTGGAGGCGCCACGGGTCCGAAAGTCTTTCCTAAGAACGTTCTGCGCAATCACTCCCACACGAACGTGCCATATCCTCCTCCACATCCGTCGTCATCTCATCCATGGGCATGACTGCAGCTGCCATTCCTGGATGCGGTTGCGGCACGGTTGTTTCTGCGGAGCAGGCCCGCAGTGCTCCGAGTGATTAGAAAAAAAGGGTACAAATCGTTGCGTAGAGATCCACACATTAGTGCATCATCTATGGCGCTAGACATTTCAGAGGGACTACAGAGAGAGAGAGAGAGGAGAATTGGAAAATAGGCACAGAAATTTTAAGGCACAGAAACGCAGCGATCGGCAGTATTTTTGCTGCATGATACTCAATATCTCGTTGGCACGAAACACAATCACAAGGAGTTCCCAAGCTTACAACAGCAGAAAATCTACATACGGCGCCGAAACATTTATACAATGTTGTCAAGACATTTCACTTGACATATCCCACGACGGCCTTTCAGGAATTGGAAGCTCCACGGGCCGGAAGTCTTTCCTGATAACGTTCCATGCGCTCACCTTCCGAGTTATCAGAAACGCAAGTCTCAACTACACGAGTTAGACGATTTTAACTGTTTTCCGAACCAAGTTCAACTCCGAAGTTCATAACACCTGCGGCTTCATCCGTGAACATGTTGACTGGAAGCACATAGCCCTACCTACTGGTCTACGGGGTCGTTGTCCTGTTGGATACGATCGGGAATGTGCAATTTCATGCTGCTTACATTAAGCGCCGCATTTTGACTGTTGGTTAGGATAGAGAGAAAGGGAGAGCTCAAGAACCAACAGCACTAGTGAGTCCCGTAACGACCGGCTACCGTCCCTTTACCATATCACAGGACGTAAGTGATTTACTACTGAATACGGCCGTTGAGTCTCCGCATATAAACGCCGTTTCGTGGCATACACGGGGGAATCCTTAGCAATGTTTTCACTGGCATTTTTGCTATATGAATGAGAACTAATTCTTTACACGTGATTTTCCGCGAATGTATTGAAAGAACTGTTATTTAGTTATGAGGCTTTTCATGTGATGCACAAATGGCACTAAAGCACGCAATTACCCCTCCTGCGTACTTATTTGGTATTAGTAGCTTCCAATCGGGATCTGAGGACTGTGTTCGTCTGCTAAGCCGTGATTTAACAAACCACGACTAGAGCTGGCAGTTCTCTGGCATCTGATTTCCTGCCGGCAATTTTGCATGCATTTTTGCTGGGTATACGAGTTGTGAGCATGTTTACACGGTACCTTTTGTCATCTTTCTTTCTCTAACCCATTTTTGGTTGCTTGTTCAAATTCTGGTCAGGTGTTTGTGGTACGCCTACGTGAGGGTAAGGCCGTGCCAGACACCTACGTCTCCTCCCGACTTTGGTCTTCTTGAATCTAACTTGACGCCAAGCTGAGACGGGGAAGAAGGAGAAAGTACGTTAAATGCTGTGCGAATCCACTACCACTATAAACTAATTCACACACACTTCATGGTGTCTGTTCTTAATTTGCTGTGGCACAGGCGGAGGACATCGTCGACAACGATGGTCGAAATGTCGACCTGCCAGTGGTTGTAAACCTAGCACCAGTGAGTTAAAAAAGGGCTGTAAACAAAATAATCAAAGATGTCCGCCTTATCCGGCAAAGCTGAAAAATTACCTGTAGTAGTTTCACACACTGCGTGTCTCATCGTTGTTTCGTTTATGAAGCCGGACATTTCAATAAATGCACGTCAAATGACAGTTCATCAACTTCGCCGAAACCTGTATCCTCAAAATGCCCGCAAAATATTAAATCACTAATGATGACTACTCAGTAGGTAGAGTGAAGCTGTTTACTACAGCGACGTCCCGCACATCGTATCCACAAAAACGCAGCAAGATAATCAGGAAATATGGCATACGCCTGCCCCCCCCTACATATCTAATGTTAATCTTCCCAGTTCCAATAATTTTCGAAATTCCTTCTTTTCTATTAACTTGTTTAGTTCCATGTGTTTTTCTTGTTTCTAATATTTTAAGTGGTTTTGCGTTCATTTCTAATTCCTAATGCATGCTGTTCCCTACCAGCACTTCTGCGGGAAGCACGGGTTTCCGCGTCAGTTAACTATAGTAGGCAAAAGGCTCTGCATCTCCGAATAAACATATTTGAACACACAGCAGTCCCAATAGAAGCCTTTGTAATTCAGGCGTTTTTTGGACAAATTTGATTACTCTTACGATGAGTGGGAGGTTGCGTGAATTCCGTCTCCGCTGTGTAACCAAAACATGCATGTGTTAGTGGTCTGAAGGTGTTGCTTCTAACAGGAGTTGGAGTTGTCTCGGTATCCAGGGTGGCTGTGGTTCATGCGCTCTGCTTTGATTTGCCGCGGGCAAATTAGATTGAGAAGGACAGTTGCCATTTAGCCAGATCATAGAAAGATTTGCCGTCCAAATGCTGTTGAAAGCAAAGTTATATCAGATTTCCTAAATGTCATCCTACAAACTGCTAACTGCTTTACTTTGCGGTGTTCTAGAATACCATATCATCATTAGTCATAACATTATGAGTTCGTCCAGTCTACTGACAATGGGCGGATAGCTGGAGTGGCTGATTCATCCTGTATGCCGGGGGGTCAGAACGGCGCGTCCATTGGGAGGTGTTTATGATTAGTTTTGCTTCGTTTACGCGGGCTTGGCAGACCGCTCAGGCATAAACAAGTGATTAGCCGGGTGTTTGACACGTCATTGGCTGACTCAGAGACGTATGTGATCACGAGGGCCCACAGGTGACAAGCGAAGCCGGCCGACGTATGTGAAATAGTGCCAGTTTCGGGACGCCGCCGTGAGTCAGTGCCGCTTGAAAAGAGACGCCTCAGAATAAGACTGAGGGGGTGGCCAAGCGTTAACGGCGTGCCCCGAAGGGAGGACGGTTGTCGCGGCCGTCCACTGACGGCCAGGAGCCGGAGAATGGGGCGCTGGCACGGCTTCTGCATTTTAACACCACATATCCGGAATCAGGTAACGTTTCGGGAAAATAAAGTTGGGACTGACCTATATGGCCCCCTAAATAAAACATGAGAGCCGGAGTCGCCTATAGCAGGGGTGGCTTTTAGCCTTCGGACTAGGGATTAGGCTTAAGTCTAGATTTGAAGTTAACGGTAAGGCAAGTCAGGACCACGTTTTGGGTCAAGGTGGGGGCTAGTAGTTAACTGCTGAGATAAGGATTAGATTGGCAATACGGTTTAGATTAGGGCAAGGGCTTAGTTTTATATGAGGGTTATTGTTGTAGTTAGGACATGGTAATATTTCACCCTTTCCGAAGTTATGTGCATTACAGCTTGAAGTCAATTCAAGAGAAATTTAAATGTACGCCTATGGACTCCCTATATGTTAAAAGCAGCGGAAGTATATTAAAAATTGGGAAAGGGGACATGAAACAAATAGCATGATAATATCATATCTGTACAGATAACCAAACTTTTCATGAGTTATCAGAAATGACAGATATGTGTGAACGCGTCCATGTGCTGTACAGTAGTTTATTTAAGCATGAATGTGCCCCAGAGAAAGTACTGCGGTCTCAGACGTCTGCAAACGCCATATTAAATGGCAATAAGTGCGCAGAGACCAAGACAATAGTGCATTCCATAAACAAAAGATACTTATGTATTTTAGTAGCGTTGTATCAGTAATTATGCGTAAACATTGGTCGTCGGTATGAGCGATGGGGCGGCATTGTGGTGCGTACCGCTATAGTACTTTAGCTTTTCCTTGCAAGATTCTACGGAAATGGACATAGCAACCTCCTCAGACAGACGATTCCATGCTTTCAATACTCTTCTGGAGAACTTCCGGGTGTTCCGCATGACGCCAATTCCACGTTGAGTGGATAATCTAACAGGTCCGTTGTGGTTGCTGACTCGAAGAAGTCAATACACGTGTTGATAGACTGGGTTCCCGTGAAACATGACTCAAATAACTCGCAACTCACGTGACTATCACCTCTCGAGAGACTTTCGACCTTATCGAACTTGAATGCGTGGCTGGGTCTCGTCAAATAGATCCGGACTTGAGAGTTGGTGTCAATTCTCCGCAGTGCTGCCGCGTTTTCAGCAATTCACGTTCAGAGCAGTCTTCCAGTTTCAGCGAGATCGCATGATTTAATAACGCAGAGAAGTGGCTAACCTTTCCAGGACCAATAGAAGCGCGTGCAAGCAGAAGAATAAAATGCGATCGCTGGAACACGAAATTAATTGGCCTGACGTTTCGGATTACCCGCTCGAAGACATCATCCCAGACAGTTGCTAATAAGGGTTATGGTGGCACAAGGAGTGCAGTATTTATAGCACGTACGAACGTGGGACCATATGCGTACTATAAGTAACATCTCTCGCAATCACCGCTGGGGTCGTTACTGATACGATGATGGCTTGTCGGACCGCGCAGGAGTCCTTAATCGGATGCTGGTGCGAAAATGGCTCGGCAAATTGGCTCACTGACACCGGG
>CACRXP010000021.1:2298020-2347471 GCA_902702965.1 Spirometra erinaceieuropaei | reverse complement strand
ACAGAAAATCTTATCACGGAATACGGTAACGGGAGTTCATTACACTTGTTCATGGATTGCGGGCCTGAGAACCATGACACAAGCAGCGCACGGCACACGCGGCTGTCGCCCTTTGCAAGGATTAAGACTTCTGGAGACTTGAAAATATGGCCGGGTCCCGTCAAATGAGCTGCCACCTGAGAGCTAGCGTCTCCCCGCCTCACTGCTGCTGCGTGCTCGGCAATCCCCGTCCGGAGTAATCTCTCAGTTTCTCCGACGAAGTTGCTTTGTCCGCAACTGCACCAGATCCGCCAAACGACTCCTGGTGTTTACTGGCGTAGTAGCGGGTCACCATTGTGCCACTATTACCCTTATTTGTGACTGTCTCGGATGATGACTCCGAGCAAGAATCCGAAACGTCAGGCCAATTAATTTACTTTTACTGTGATCGTGTCTTCGTCTTCTGAACTGTTTCCTGGAACTCACCTGTTCGCCCCTGTCAGCAGCACGTGTATGTGTCTGAAACCTGCCAGTCTGCGGTCCATCGGAGACGAAAAATTGACCGATCGGTGTCAAGCTGCCAACCTGTCGGGGCAAAAATAATATCGGTGCAAACATTCAATTTACGAAGGGTGTTCCACAAACTAAAATCTATACGGGTAGATAACCGCAGAAAGACTTACAAGCTACACTTACCCACCATTTTTTCATCAGTATCTGTGGAGACAAGTTACCATCCATCTCTTTGAAAAAGCATGCTTCTAAACTTATTTATTTCGCACAATTTTTGAAATTAAATGGTCATACGCAAATATTTTCTAGCTTTTCGACGTCAGTCTGCGTGTAACATTAAAATATCACAATTTATGTAAAAGTGGTTTAGTTCGCCACATTATCAGCCCGCCCGATTTGTTGTCAGAGGCACTAGGGTGTTGATGCACACACTGTAAATCCATAAGATCCTGTACAGGACGAGCAAGTGTGCCAAGTGCCGCTCGATGTCTGACCTCTTCTCAGCCAGCATTCTGTGCAACCGTGTGTTCAGTAACCTGCTACTTTGGCGGCTTCACGTGATCAATAATCGCCAAAAATGTCCACTTACATAGACCCCTTTGGCACTTTTCCTCGCCTCCTGGGGCGTTGTTATCTACGCCTGTTCTCACTCTTTTTCATGCGTGGATCGCTTCTTGGAACGAATTAACTGCGCGATTACGTTTCTAAAGATCCTGCCGCCTTTCCATACAAAAAATCCCCTTTTTGTACTTTTCGCACATGAACCTACTGCTCTAAGGGACATGTGTTCTTTATCATGCCGGCCTTGCAGAAGTTGCATAGGAGACGCAGTCTCTAGGAGGGCTTTCGAGGCTTCGATGTACATGTTCTCCACGTAATCGGAGTTGGTCTTTGGTGTTTGGGTTCGCAGACAGTAAGGTGATGAGAGAACATTTTTTATCGCGGTGCCACAATCCCATAATCATGGAAATGTGTCTGATGCTTTACTCTAAGCAAAACAGTCGTTTTGTGATGGTATCTTTGATGCGAATGGAGATTTATATCAAGCAGACGAACAGCTCTTTTCGCCCAAATCTTATTTTTCAGACATATGAAATCATGGCGTTTGTAATTTTACGACTGGCATTTCGTAAATATGAACTCTACCGATGCATTTTTTTCATGGTCACCTTAAAGAACACACTTACTGACCTTGTTTCTTTTCGAAATCTGACGCGCTAAATGTGGTGGATTTTAAGGTTGGCAACCGACGTTGCAATTCGAACATTTGCAGAAGCATTTGGAAGTTGTGCCACTTACGCCCTGCGCGCAAGCTCACTCAGTCATACACCTCCTCAGACAGACTGTCACGAACGGCGATGTCCACCGTGTGCACATGCCCGTGACTGGGGCTTGAGACCGCAGACTTGTACAGCATCCATCGCACTCTCGCTTCCCTCACACATCTGTGTCCAGTGACAGGGTACAGTTAGAATGGCCGGAAACAAGATCTTGTGCAGGAAATGACCCTGTTTGCGCTCGATAGAACAGCAGGTTTGCGGATCTAGCCTAAGTAATGATGGAAATGCATCCACAGAGTACCAGCTAATCACTTCAGTTGACAGTCCCCAAAGCCACGGGTTTAGCGCGTCGTTATAGCCTCCAAAGCCCTCCAGATTTTTATAATTAATAATGCGACTTGGCGCCGTCATGACGAACATGCCAGAGCCGACTTTACTCCCTCTTCCCTTTCGCCTGCGCTACTCCACCAGCCCTGCCGTCCATACACCTCTGCAGGAATGGAGCTTGAGTGACTAGCACGGAGCAAGGCCGTGCGTAGGCATGATCCTGCGCCAAGATGCCAGGCTATCTTACCTTTAGCCACCTGTTCATCATTCATGAACTTCCTGTTTGTTTAAGTGGATGGAAGGAACACAACACAACGTGACGCGCTCGACATCTGTTGGATTGTCCGGTTGTTTGGCGTTTGATTATTAATTCCTTCATAACTCCTGTCTTATCCTGGTATCCTTAGCCTGGTACTGGTAGTCGTGTCCTTAGCGCTCCCAACATCTTAAAGACCCTTCCGTGCGCCGCATAAGTCATCGCGTGTAAGCACATCTTATGCACGCAGGCTACCTTGACCGTAGTGATCGACGTTCTCCAGAGTGTGCTCAACAGCGGGCTGAAAACAGAGACTGTGGCATTTTTAAGGGTCGCACTGCCGACAACACCGCGTGGCCCGTCATGGGGGCAGACGAAGTTTCGACCGTCGTTTCCTACGATATTCACCGTGGGCTCAACAGTAAGGCGACAGCAGGGACGGCGAATTGCTTCTGACTTAGTTCATCGTGAATGTAGACTTGCGCAGCATCTACCGCACCGCCCCCTCCTCTCTCATCTGGGCAAACAAAACCGGAGGCGGGAAGGCTGCAGGTGGTCGATGCCGCACCTTGACGTCTCACTCCACACTCCCTGGCCAGGATTTTAACTTAAAACAAAGTTGGAGGCGGGAGCGGCTTCAATGTGCAGGATGTCAGCCGGCAACTGGGTAAAACCATCGCACTCATGAAATGTTGGCATTTATTATGATGCGCATTATGCCAGAATCCGATATGACCCCCTGTTGGTGCATCACATCTACGGCGCGGCCTCTTTGGGCGTACAGGTGGGCATGCACACGTACGCTACGCTGACTGCGATATCCACGTTCCCCGTCAGTTAGCATCCTTCCAAGGCACGGCCTTCAGCGCACCCTGATAGTTTCAAGCACGTTAGATTGTTTATCCTAAGGCAGTTGCTCTGAGTCGACCTCACTCCTTATTCCCATTTCCAGGCTATAGCCACTGTCCGGGCCGGTTGTTGGCAGATGCGTGGGACGAGTCCGGTGGCTGACATATCAAGTTACCTGGTCTGAGCGCGCCACAGGCACGATCTGATCCCTGAGAGTGCCACAGGTCAGTAGGGAAGGAGTCGTTGCAGCCTGGCTCTCAGCCGACCAGTCTGCAACTCCACACGAACACACGCACAACTGGGCAGACTGTGTGAATTGAGTTGAGCGTCAGTCGCCGGCATTCGACGCCACTGTGCTTGCCGCACCATGACAGTCTTGGGCACGGATCACGCAATCACGTACACACAAACACACACATTCATGAGCATTTTAGATCGATTGAACGCATTAGCTCCACTCGTTTCATTGCATGTGATTATGGCATTGTTAGCCTAATCCCTCGGTGCATTTTTGACAAACATCTGCGAAATAAGACATTCGAAGGTCGCGATCGGACCATGTCAAAGTCCATCCTCGCGCTCGCTCGCGCTATGATAGGAGAGAAGCCAGTATTTAATGTACTGTATTTCAAAGGTAAGGGAGGAAAAAGGAGTTATCGAGCAACATTTAAAGGAGAACAATAGACGCACGTCCAACGTTATATGCGGCGGAAGTTCAAATGCTTTCGGCACAAATAAGCCACGCCTGCCTGTGGCAGACTGGTCAGCACCTGCGTTTGTGATCGATAAAGAACCACAGAGAGAAGGAGGCGGCATCATTGATTGGACATATGAGATATTAGTGCGCCAGCGACTGCTGAAAGTCGGCCGAGTGAATGCCGTTGGTACGACTAGTGCATGACCGATCTCATGAAATGTTGGTCAAAATTCTGAAATGTTTTTTTCGACTAGGAAGGATTACTTGGGGGGTTGTAATATCCATTAGCATGCTGCAAAATCCTATAGCATCTCGTACTGACCAGAATGCCGGCTTTTGAACGCACTTCTTCTTGGTCTTCTGCGGGATCCACACTCGGTAAAAACTTACTACTTAAGACGTATGCATTTTCCTTTTGTTTTTCGACGATCTTACAAATTTAAACATATTTTATTGAAACGGGGCACACATATATGCCTTCTTTTACTCGTTGGGGAGAAAATCACATTGGCGTAATATTTTATACCAAAAGAAAGTGCAAATTTAGGTTTTAAAAATTACTTATTATGAGATTTTAAAGATCGTGTGATGTCCATGCATACAAAACCAAACATATCCGTTTACCAATGCTCCTAATGGAATGCACAACACAGGTTGGATGGCTTACGCAATTTTAGGAACACTATGTGGTATCTTTTTAATGGCATAGAGATATATATGATTTTTCTTACACGAATAGCGTAATCCTTGTACGCTGAATTCGCCAAACGCTAATGCGATGGCAGATCAGGCTCAAAATTACTCGGGAATAGGGAAACTTTTTTAAAACTTAAATATACACCTTCTTCGGGCATAACATATCAATGAAATGTGATTTTCTATCAAATGGGTAAAAGAAAGCATATTTTGTGCATGTTTTCTATAAAATATATTTAAATTTACAAGACCATCGAAAATCAATAAAAAATGCATGTGGTATAAGTAGTCGGTTTTTGTCGAGTTTGGTTTCTGCGGGGGAGCGTAAAGAAGCTCAATCGAAAGTCGACATCCTGGTAAGCCCGAAAGGCCATAGGACTATGCTGCATGCTCATTAATATTACAACCCCGCCTTAGCAATCCTTCCTGGTCAAGAACAAATTTCAAAATTTCTGTCAACATTCCATGGGATCGGTCACGCAATGCATGCCGTCTAAGTGAGGCAGACGTCACCGGATGGCTAAGGCATATACAGTGCGTGACCGATCTCATGAAATGTTGGCTGAAATTCTGAAATGCGTTTTCGATTATGAAGGATTTCTTGGTCGAGGTTGTAACATTGTTTATCTTCTGGGATACTCCTATAACATTTTGGACTTGACAGGATGTCGCGTTTTAGATGAACATCTTTTCACTCTCCTGTAGAAAGCGTACTCGGTAAAAAATAACTACTTATGTAGCATGCATTTTTCCCATTGATTTTCGATGTTCTTGAAAATTCAAATATATTTTATAGAAACCGTTAGCACAAGTATGCTTTCTTTTAATCAATCAATAGAGAATCACGTCTTCATTATATTGTATACTTAAAAATGGAATATAATTAGGTGTTAAAAATTTTCTAATTATGAGATTTCTTAAGACCGCGAAATGTCCATTCACATAGCATCGCACCTGGCCGTTTACCATTGCTCCTCATGAAATGTACAACATGGTCGGCATCCATTGCAAAATTTTATGGACTCCGTATGATTTCGCTTTAAGGGTATAGAAAAATATGTGATTTTCTTTACGCAGAACGCATGCACCTTGTAAAGTGAAATCACTGGGAGCTAATGCAACCAATGATTAAGCTCCAAATTTTTCGGCAATCAGAAATCTTTTTTTAAAACCTATTTATACTCAGGTTTTAAGTATAAAATATAAAGAAGACGTGATTCTCTATTGATTGACTAAAGAAGAGCTTATTTTTGTTTATGGTTTCTATTAAACATATTTGAATTCGCAAGACCATCACAAATCAATGAATAAATGCATGCTACTAAAGTAGCGATTTTTACCGTGTAGGCTTTCTACAAGTGATTGAAAAGAAGTTTATTTAATAGCGGACTTTCTACCGAGTCCGAAATGTTATAAGCGTATGCCGCACGATAATCATTGATTCACCCGCGACCAAGTAATCCTTCCTAATCGAAAACACATTTCAGAATTTCAGCCAACATTTCGTGAGATCAGTCACGCACTGTAGGATATGTTAGCACACAGCTAAAATTTTCTCCACCGTCCATAGAGATTTTTAGATTGCTTCCTCCACATCCTCTTAACACCCTCCTGTTCAGTACGATTACCCGAGCTGTCATTTACGTAAGAATATTTGCTCAACTCTTCTTTCGTTCCGATAATCAATTCCCGGTGCTTTTCAGAAATGCGCAATATACGCAGGGTTTTATTCACTGAAACTGAAATTTTGTCATGCAAGCTGTTTTGATCATGAATAGAGCCTGCTCAGCAACCGGTAGATTTCCACTGATTTTTTGTCAGTAGAGTGTGCGTTAGCAATCATTGCAAAGTCACCCACATCTCTGCCTGCTCTCCGGTGAGCGTCTGGCCTCCAGACCACAGTTTCTATCAGATAAAATAAAAGTCCCTGAAAGCAAAAAGTTCCCACTGGCGGCTGCGGCAACAAATAATTTCAAAGTAAATTGTTACTTCCACCGTTACTTTCATTTTGTTTGATTTTCTACCACAAAATATTAGGCAAAAATTTCCATACATTCACACTCAGCTGGATTTTCATATCTTTACTGCTTTATTCGACTTATGTGAGTGGACTAACAATGCGCTTGCAGATTAGGTATTTTGCCAAAGTTGGTTTTGGGGCAAGATTTGATACCAAATTTTGTTCGATCCCTTTAGCTGACAAATAATATGTCAAGTACGTTACGGCTATCATCTCCTTGCGTTTCATATGCACCGATCCGATTGCTTAATCCCTCGGCGCTCATCAACGCTCGATGCTCTCCGAAGATCATTAAGTTTTTTTTAATTGCCCAGCGAGTTTTCTTGATAGCTTACATACTTCTACACGTTGTTGTCCATTCCCTTATGCGAACACTCTTGTTCACCGCGAGAGGTACCGAACGATATTTCCATCGCATCTGGCCGGTGCGTGAGACCGAGTGAACTTATCTGTCAATAAGCGATCACTCAGATGCATCTAGGCCTGATATCAAGACATGCCCTCCTTCAAAACATCTAGATTCCTGCTTATATGGCATCTGATCTGCGTGCTCTGGGTCGAATGCCAACTTGTTGCAGCATAAAACTCCAACATCTTCTAGAGAATACGACACTGCGTTAGCATCTGCCTTCATTACCCATGACAAGGGTCGCAGTCCCACGGCTTGAGCTGCTGCGTTATTTCTGAATATGACGTTTATTTGGTGATTGATGCTGAGGCACCTTACTTATAGTAGATGTATTATCTCATGAAGTGTTCAATGACTTACTGAAATGTGTATCCGGTTAGAAACTATGGCCGAGGTGCTATTCTTACATTGATGATCGCGCGGCAGTATCTCAAGACATTGCAGCCACCTCAGATTGCCCGTTCTTGAACAACTACGCAGACCGGCTCAGGAGTCGATGCCAAACCCTGCGCGATCCCTACAAGTGATTAAATATACGATCATCATCTTACATGTCCTATGCACAGATATGATATCCGAAGAGCCTCATTAAACCCAAAGGAATCGGTTCTTGCAGCAATGTAAAACTCTATAGATACTACGAAGTGTCTAAATTGTCTAATACATTTTTCTGATAGCCTGCATAGAAAAAGGCCCTGCTTGTCTTTTGTTGGCTTGAACCGTATTCTTACCACAATGTGGACACCCCGCCATGAGGCACAGAAAGCACAACTTTCGTCAGTAATACAGCTAAAATAAAAATGCGTTTAATGTAAGCGGACGGTTTTGTCTCATGCAGCGTTTCCGCATTCCAATCGTAGCCCGCCAAAGTACCGTTAAATCATATCTATCTGGAAACCTACTGGCAGAGTTGAGGTTTCAAACTGGTCGGAGGACATCGTCAGGCGCCAAGCCGTGAGGCCAAAAAACCCACTGCAGTCGTTTCCCGAAGGCGGAGCCGTTGTCGACAAGGAACATTCGTTGCAGAAACTGTGAGGTTACTTAGGACGCGCATAGCCGAGCACGCAGCAGCATTGAGGGAAAAAGGCGCCAGCTCTCGTGTGGCAATCCATTCGAGGGGACGCGGATATTTTTTAAGTTAGAACGGAAAAAACGATATAGTTCAAAAGTGTCTTGTTTTACAAGTGAATTGTTCCTTCGATTCGTTTCAAATGTAGACTAAACGAGCTTGTAATCATTTCTGAGGAGAAGCAAATGATGAGACCGGCAATTCGTTCGTCTGTACTTTGAAGCAAAGTGAGGGCCCAGTAGGTGTAGGCGGAGCGTCCACCTGTTGCACATTTTAAGGTAGCAGCATCGCGCCAAAACAGTTTTAGATCTCTACTTGCGTCGATCTCTCGGCGACATTGCACCTGACTTCCTCTGGCCAAACCCCAACACATATTTTGCATGTGAGCATATTTATAAGATTAGTTTCGCATATGACGTAAATATACTGATTCCGTAGTGAACGCTTGAATTTCTGCAGATAGTACTATACCTGCTCAACACGACACCGAAACGTCCCTGGCCGCAATCGTGACAATCAATCACTCTATTCTTTGTCTCTTTTATGCATCGCGCAACACAATTAGGCGCTGGTTTTTTTTATAATATGCCTTGTCTCCTCCGTCACGTCCAGCCGATTGAGTAAAGAGTATGTTGATGTAACTGGTTTGCATATTCGACATTGGATATTTTGGGCTAGGTTTTAGCTATAGGTAAACGTGAAAACGGGACGGAAGCCCAAACCGCACGAATGGCAAATTTAACCTTGTTGTCCTGTGCGTTTTGAATGACTTGGAAGCTGCCAGGTGTTCTGTTACAAAACTCGGAATTAGAGTTTCCCACATACCGGTGGCAAAAATCGATCATCATATAATAAGCTGATTTACTCAGTAAACGACAGGAAAGATTGGATGTATGTATTTGTCGAATTTGGTACATTTTCGGACAAGCTAGCTTCATCTAATAAAATGGGACTGCATGTTTTTACCTACATGGCCGTGCATGCAGTCGCGTTTGTCACACATCACATCTACTTTCAGGTCGGTTCAAAGTTAACGGTATTTAACACAATGTTCAGTACGAAGAGGCCGCAACTCTCCTTGGGAGGGAAGACCAAATGTCATGAAGGGGGCATGGTTTTGGTTCTACTATTCCTAATTTATGAAAAGGGGTATCATGTAACCCCTCCATATTCCACTTTGAGACAGCCTAGACGGCATTATTGGTCCGCCGTAGAAGGTGTGCTGATTACACATATATTTGAGAGATTATCACATCAGAAGTGAACAATTTATATAATTGCAACAGTTTATAAATCAACCGTGGGCTAACGGCCGACACGTGTACCACACTACGAACCAAAGTGTGAACACGGGAGTGTCAATTATCATTGATATGCAGTTACGTGGCAGTTTCGTCCTGATATGTGTTTAGGTGAGAATCCAAAAATGCAGATGAAGTTCTCTTTTGGCGACAGCGTCCCACTCTAATTGTGTTCTGCCCAGTATTCGTGAGTTCGGAGAGAACAGTTGATCACCAACATCGCCCGATATTTTTGGCGATTAATCCATTGTCGACGTTGAATGAAAAGTTTAAATGGAATTTTAAAAAAGGTTTAAATATACTTTTTGAATGGGAACCCATTATTTTGAAACTGCAGGCTTCGACCGGCTGCACGGATATGTCAAATCCGTAGTACACACAGAAGTCCCATCCAGGCAGATTATAGGATATGTTGGGCTGTAATTTTATGCCAGTAACGCACTTAAAATTGTGTTTTTTTTTTCAAAAAAACCGCAGTCGTACTGATAGCCAGTATAAAAAACGCCTTAAAAATGTTCGTTATTCTTAGGGTTACACGGTCGATTTAAGCATCGAAAATTCACACAACCCATTTATGTAGTCATCAGCGCAGTCGGTTTTTAGCATTACTGTTTGCCGACTAAACATAGATTTGAGTCGATTATACTGCATTTGTGGAGTACGAGATTTCTCGCATCACAACAGCGTATCTTCTGTGTGATCGGTCATTGGTTTCATGGAAAATGAAATGTTAGTCTGTAAAGTCTAAACTCTTCCACTTCTTGTCAAGTACCGATCACAACAAGTTGTGCTTGGCACCATTCGCCAAATCGGAATAAGTTCAATTTTGTTCTGCTTATCAGCCTTCTACACATTTCTGGCTATTTGTAGCTTATGGCCAACCAATTTTTCATGATAAATTCCTGATTATCTCTTTAACGTCTAGCAGAAAGCTGTCGGTCTTCGCCGATACTTTTTGTCTACCATCAGTTTTCGGCTGTTATGCTCCCATTGTGTGTTTTTAAAATGACTGCGTTCTTGCTTCGTAATAAAAAACGACTTATACCTTGGAAGTCGTCCTGAGAAAAGTAACTGAATTATGATGCTGCACGCTGATTAATATAACAACCCTACTTTAGTAGCATTTTCGAGTCGAAAACGCATTTCAGCATTTTGGTCAATATTTCACTTGTGAATACGCCTGCTGATTATAGAACTTCACGGCGGCTTCACGTACAACGAACTAATTAGCGAGTAAGGATAAACTACCGGCATCAAGAGACAAAGGTTGAATTTGGAAGAGAAGCATTACCCCTTTCGCATTATAAAGCAGGCAATTACGTCATGCTGCGAAGTGATTAATATTTGGTTGGCTACATAAAAAAGCCAGACATTTCGGTGGAATATTTTTCAAGCTGATTAGTGAGGGTAGTTTTGATCATCCGCTGATTTTAAAAGAAACGGTGTCATAACATTGGTAGCACTGAGAAGTTCATTACGCTTTAGTTTTTAAATACGTAGGACAGGATGCAGATATGAAAAGCACACATTGTGCTGAAGATTAATTGAGGTTTCTTATTGAAAAAAACAGAAGATTAACCTATATGCGCTGTGTTGCGTGTCAGAGTTGCCAAGATAAAGCGGCAAGAACGTGCACAGGGATTTCTAAACAAATGTGCATAATTGGAATTATTGTGTACGTAAGACACAGGAAGAGGAATTTTTGAAAATTCATCATCTCAAGAAAATTTTAGAATGTCCCTTTAAATGATGAAGAGTCGAAAACTTACTTAATACAATAAACGGAACATAATGACTTTCACAAACACGATGAACATTGAGTAATATAGTAGTTTTCTTTGCAAAAGCCAGCCGTCGCTGATTTTTATGGGCGGCATATGGAAATTATGGGTATAAAAATTTCCCTAAGGATGGGTTACGCAAATTGACATTTATGACAATAAAGTGCTGGTAACTGATGGTTTAAAATGGAAATATTGCCCTCGATGTTCACTCATATTTTATGAAAGTGACCAAGAAACCTTTACCTACGTAAACGAAATGCACGATTGGGGACGAAAAAATTGGGATACTGTACTATGTCCATCTGTTAAAAAATTGTCTTTGAAAGTAGTATGTATAGGCGGTTTAGGATCAAAAATGAACTAGTGATTCATAAAACAATGACATCTTAAATACATTTTAAAATGATCCCTTTGACCAAAGCACGCAGCGGCATTGCTTTAGAACAAGATGAATGAGAACTCTGAAAGTGTAATTAAAATATTACAAATATAATATGTCAGTGACAGCAGGGGGTAGAACCGCGCTCAAATGTGATGATATTCCAGATAATTGTGTAATCACTCAACGCAGCCGTTGACAGCATACTTGATTATATCCACAATACATATTCACTTAAGGGCGCAGCACATTCAGGCACATGACATTCGCACATATGCCGCCAACTCCGCATCACCCCAATGCCTACCCTTATGATCTCTTCCCGAGCCATTGGATGGACAAGTTACATTTTTAATCAAAGCAAGCGCGAAGTTAAAGGCGACGGCTACAAGAAGAATAATCCGGAGGGTGGGTGGCTACTACTTATATTAAATGAGTCTCCGAGGCAGTTTCACTACTCTTACAACCCGCCAGATTAGGTATTGTCCTTTGACCCCAGGCAACGATTCGTTGCCGCTTGATGCAATCCCAACACATAATGCTACTCACCGAAACCCCAGCAGTGGTCTATCAAATGCGTTGTAACGATGGACACTGCAACTACATTGGGGAAACCGGACGGAAATTGCAAACCCGCCTACATGAGCACAAACCGCAACTCGGAGACTAGACCTCAACCCAAAGCTTGAGACTCACATCGGAGAAACTGGCAACAGTTTTGCCTTTCAAGGAGCAGCCGTCTTCGGCCGGTACACCTCAAGGATAGAACATCTCACACTCGAGGCTTAGTACTCAGATGCCAACTCCATCAACAGGCATCTAGACTTGCCTGCCGCCTAAAAAGTCCTACGTCACTGCATACGCCGTGACGAAGACATACATACGGAGGTCAAGAATACCGAGCAAATATGTGCTGTCGACCAATTCACCCAGAAGTGAGACGCAAACGCAACTAACCCCAACTGAGATGACGACACACATCGCAGGAGATCCCTGGCACTCACAAAAGGACGGCCAGTAGGCCCAGGGCAGCGAAAAAAAGATAAAGATCGATCAGCCCAAAGCCAACTTATTGGGCTGTCTATTCGAAATTCTTGTCGTTTTTTGCAATGGATGCTTTGATAATGGATAGGTTCTACGTAACGTTAGCCAAACAATTCCCTCGTTCGGCAAAAACTCTCCTTTTAACAAATGAACGAACATTTCCATCTACGCTGTTTAAATTATTGGTGGAGAAATAATGCATTATATTGAAAACAGTCAGCTCAACATAACAAAACGATTGCACGACAATTTCGTGAGTCTCACATTTCCGACGGCAAGGATCGAAGTATAATAATACGGCGGTATGTTGGTGGCCAAGGTCTAGCATCTTTAAATAGTTATGCGCAGAGAAAATATTAATTAACGTTTTTTTTATGAATGGATTAAAATACGTATACAGGTGTCTTCTTTTATTATTATTGTTCGTCGTTTTTTTATACCCAATCCTAAACACTGTTCTTTTTTTATTAAGTCCCCAGAGTTTGACCAGTTTAAATTTAAAATATTCGTTAACGCTCCACACACCCCAGCCTTTCAGCTGCCACTTCTCGTATGCATTTAAAATCTGTGGTCAACACAAACTGCCTTGACGACTCATTTTGCAGTTGAAGAGCAAATTTCTCTTGAAATTAATTGTTCTTGGAGTCTAAACCAGAAAACCGGATGTCAGAATGGCTTTTTGCTAGACGGTATCTCTGTGTTTGCGCCAGGATGCCATTCAAGCCAGGCTCAATTTTAATTTTATTTCAAATTTCATGTTTAGTAGGAGTTTTACGAGTAAACATTAATGTTCACTTATCCATAGAATAGTTACGCATTATTAGTGTCTTTTTTTACAGGGTACGTCAAAGCTCCTCTTCATCTTATAAACTGCCTTGTGATTTTTAAATACAGTTTGCCAAATGTCCAGGCAACTTTACTGGAAGGCCTTTACAGACTACAGATTTTATAGGTACTTGCTAAAAGACCAAACATGTGATATTCTGCCGAGGCAGGGCACACATATGAGTGGTACGGCTCATCAGTAGGTCCCCAGGCGTCCCCTGCGTGTTTGCTGATAGGCAATCCAGTTCTAAAATTGCTGTTTTTGAATTTCCTCAGAATTAAGTCTCTAACATGAAGTAAATCAGTTCCAATTCAGATACGCATACTTAAGTAGTCTGATATTGCTGATACACTTTGGACCAAATGTTCGTAATAAAATTTAGGCTAAGCATATAAGTCCTAGATGGATTGCGTTTCTCCAAGTTAGTTCATAAGGAAATTTAAAAACCGCAAGACTTAAATACGCTTCACGAAAAGACGAATGTGGCTGTCATGTTGCAGTTAGCTTAACCATAGCCTTTTGGTACGACATCTGCTAAACTGCTTTTGTTCAGTGCATCCAACACATTTTTATAAAAGATTTTTCATATATTAGGGGATGAGAACCTGAAGTGATGTCTTGGCGATAGGTTTGCACATGGTGCCGAAAGTTTTTCCCAAAGATGGACCAAAGAAGCAAAAACAATTTCTAAAAGTCCTGAATGTAAAGTGTTTTTCAGAAACATTTACCATGCAAAGGACGCAGGGGTGTTCTCTAACAACTTCTAAGGCTTTTGTAACGTGAGAAAATATACGGTTCATGGTCTGTTAATTACGAAGGTTTAAATAAATTATGTTTTGCGCCGTCTATTCTTTAGTTAAAAACAAAGTCGATTTTGGTCCTGGCACAATGGTTGCGCCATTTGCTGCACTGGGTCCAAAACACGCTGACTGTTTACATCTTTTGAGTCTTTTCAGACAGTGTAGGAGTAAATTCGCTTAAAAATAAAATTGACTTATTTTAAACAAAATATCACTCAGCCGGACTGATATATAAATGACTATCGAGGATGCTGGCACCAATTTTCATTTCGTCTCATGTTCTCACAAATTTTCGGTGCGTTACTGTTTCTATCCCAAGGCGTTTTCGGAACCGACACTGGTACGTTGTTCCTGCTATTGAGACGTTCAGGAAAACCTCGCCCTAACCAAAGACATTTTTAATTATTTCCTGTCTCCAGCACTATCCTGAGCACAAAATTAAGTAATTGTGCTCAACAAAACAGAAGCCGCAACATAATGTCCTTTTAGACAGATAACCATATTTTTAAATGTTTAGGCATGAAGAGTGCCTTTGACTTTGCCCTTGTTATGTCTAAACCTTTTTTTGCGGGGTAGGGAGTATTTTTTGGCATATAACTAGATGTCTTACGTCATAAATAAATTGCTCTTTAACAGAAGTTTTATTAAAGAATCTACCTACACCCCGCCAGTTTCGAGGTCATTGATCGCCAAACATAATTCATCAATCAGTTACGCAAAGAAGAAGGGATTCAAATCATGATTGCATAGTTTGATATTTTTGAATCTGGGAAAATTGTCGCAGACCTCAGAAAATATGTTTCTCCGATTTTGCAAAGTATACTGGGTTATATTCATCGAGTGGACTGCTTTAAGTCATTCCGTGTTCGAACAGTACTGGTTCTATTTTTTCTATATGACTGTGATAAAGCCGTAAAATTTTTTTTATCTCTCGTGGTAAGGAGGCAAGAAGATTAGGCGGCAATTCCGCTGTCCTGGTCGACGAGGTTTACTTCGAGCTGCATAGCAGAGTGTGTTGACCTACAAGTAAGTTCGTTTATAGTGGTAGTGGTCTTGCTCAGCGTCTAGCATACATTATCCTCCTATCTCACGTGGACGCGGTGCCACGAGAATATAGGAAGTAAGAGTGTTTGCAGATATCACGACAAATGCCTGCACCTAGATGTACCACCATAGGCACATGGTCCATGCCATGCAAGGACCAGGATTTTGTAGATCATTAATACGTTTGAAATCAAATTGCCACAATGTTAGCCTGTATTTCTCATCTACACCCTTTGTCAATCTAGGGAATCTGCCGTGTAGCACGTTGCACGGTCAAATGGGGGATACAGCCAAACGCACATTCTAGTTTTCTAACATAAATCACGCCTTCCAACCAGAAACTTTATGTATGATTTCTGTATCTGGGAATTTTAGTTTCTAAAACACTGAAAAATATAAAGCAAGAATTCAGAATACACATTACATCTTCTCGGTTACAAACACGCCCCTTAAAGCTTAATAATTATTTCGGCTGAGGATTCCCACTGATAAATTTTTTTATTAAAAGTTCTACAACTTGCAGCGAGGTTCTGAACTGGTAAGTCTGCTGAATGTCAAAACATTGCCAGAGAAATCAGTATTTGTTCGGGAAGGCATCCGACGTGTATAATCTGGACGATCACACATTGTTTTTCTGAAAACTGTGTTGAATAACTTTATTTATGCATGAATTTTGAGAGAACAGCTTGACAAAGAAAGCCGACAAAGTTATGCAAACACAAACTATCGTTCGTGATTTATCATAGCTACATATATATTTCTCGCAGAGGAATTTGTAGCTTTGCTTCCGATAATTGTGCAGTAATTTGATATTAAAAATAAGCGCACTATCACTGACATACCTGTTATTTACCAACAGTGGTTCCTAGTGACTGCCAATAACGTATATTCTTATCTTAAATGACAATGCCTCTCCAGATGTCCAGAGACAATCAAAACGCACACGATTCAGTAGCAGCTTAAGCAATCCATCCGGAACCTAATACTGTTTTAAAGGTTTACTTTGAAAATAACAAGATAGTCTCAAACATAGTCCAGATACTCAGTTCAAAGACGGTATATTTCCTGTTTGCCACCGTACGGTAGTCAAAATCATTTCGCGGGCGAGAAGGAATGGGGAATTCTCAACTAGTGAACACGCTCAAGCATAACTCATCTGTTTTCGCAGACTTCTACAATAATTTTCGCTCACCTAGAAAAATTTTTCCGTCGCCGAAAAAATGCACTCAAATGCGAATGAATATTGGTTTTGTATTTCAAACCCGCTGAGACCGGTTCCGTGAATTATAACTGAAGGATAAAATCTTACGGAGGCCAGCGTTATGTTTGAATTAAACGACTAACACTCAATGCTGCAATGAGTTGTGACACTATTACAATTACAGTACTGGGCCGACAGCAGAATTTAAAAGTTGTACTGACACAAACACCATGGTAAGCACTAAGACGCATTTAGATGTAAATCCACCGACCAGGACCAATTTAACGTCCCATTAAAAGAACTCTAAAATGCATTAGAAATACCACGTTGGCACGCCCAGCCAAGACGCATAAATGAGGCAATCTACGTACCGTAACGTATGGAAAGTTTTAAAATGTGAGTAGTCAGATGTGTCATTCATTAGAACTTTAGCCTGGAGGAATAAACAAATTAGTTATCAATTATGTAACGATGCCCGTCGATAGACAAAAGCCTAATAATAGGCAGCCGAATACTGTGATGCCTATTTTGTCTTTTGAATGTTAAAGGCCTAACACCAAGAGAATTTACGGCGACAGCTCTTAATTCGTCCGCCATCCGTGTGACCTGGAAGGAACCCAGCCGCTCTAGTGATCTTAACGGCTGGTACGAACTCGCCGTATACTACAGCACGCACGAAGAGGAATTCAAGCTAAAGGCGACCAAGACCATAATTACGGACCTTAAGCCCTCTACCACCTATGACTTGGAAATATGCGCTTTCTGGAGCAATGACACCGAGGTCCTTGAATACGCATCCACATCCGTGACAACGTTGCCACGCGGTAAACAAACTTTTTATCATATTTATTGTTCTGTGCTCAGAAACCGAAAACTACCATTCTGAAACGTCTCAACCGCCTAGCTCTGTATCCTCTGTCATAGAAAGGCAACGGATAAGTCTCCTCCCCTTCACATTCCTCTGTCTCTCAAGAGTTTTGCTGAAGTGACCGCTAAAAAGTGATGGGCGGTGTCAAAGCGGAAAGGTATCTGCAATGCTACGCTGATATTTCAAGTAATACATGCGCCTATTCCATAAGTAACTGTTGCAGGCTGTACGCAAACATAGGCGTCTTCCTCGAAAGCTTTCTGTCTGCCTTCTCTGAGCAAACTATACCGCTCCCCCCTCCAATAGTCTTCTGACTAAATGATGACAATAACTGCATAGGAGAATGGGGACTTAGGAAGTCAGCCCACATGCAAATCCGATTACTGTGCCTTCTGATTATCAAAATCGTCATCCTTGCCTGAATAATGATCATCGTGAACTGCTGCATTCTCTGCTTCTGCATGTTTGGCGGTGTGCCGCTAGCCGATGCATCTCATTTAAACCTATGCGGAATTTTTTTTTGTTTCCTGCGGGACTTTGATTATTTGATACTTTTTTATTACTAGGCGAAATGATAATGCAATTTACATAATACAAAAATTCTTGTATAAGCTATGACTTCCATGTGTACAATGTTCAGCTTTGCAAGGATAAGACAATAATTGGATGGATTTTCATTATATTATTGTACTGCACTGTCAAAATGCCTCACTTTATAAGGACACATCTCTCTGCTAAGTCTAATTTCACACTCACGATTTTCTCTAAATCAGTTCATTACCTTAAAACGCTGTGTTGAAGACTTCTTCTGAGAGGCGTCTGGTGATATGCAACTGAATTGCTTGGAAGTATCATAGCAGGCCCCGTTCGTTATCGCATAATATAAATAACCACATGCAGGGAATGCTGGATATATTTCGATTTTGTGCAATTTTGGGTACTTAGTGCTGATCTGAAGCTGAAACAGTGGCTACGATACATGTCATTTAGGTAAACTGTTATGTTGCCACAGTTCCGGTCATTTAACAGCCTTTTTTTGCGGCTAGCAAATTATAATTCATTTGAAATAATTGCTAAAATGCGCACAATACTCTTACTATTTTCGATGACCTTATGTATCCAAATATGTTTCATTTGAGAATTGTAAGTGTATTGTGCGCTCCCGTTATTTTTCTGAAAGTCACGTATCCTTAAATTAACTACCCTTTGCAACCATTATGTTTTGGTTACTTACATTATCTAACAAGATTACAAAACCCTAAGCTCTCCGTAAATCGGTCAATCGTAATTTAAATTTAGTCAGTGCTATTTTTGTGGCACGGTAGATAATGCCTATCCAATGACAATACTGTCCACTCAGTATGATTAGTTGTTTATATCATAGGGAATATATGACCATTCAAAGGGATGCAAAACGTATGCCGTTTTGAAACCCTAAATTGATGCGTGAAGACGGACTTGTCTTCAAATTGTCTGTCATATACATTTTTATTTTTGAAATGTACAATAAAAGTCCCCTGAGTTAAAACGTAAATGAGTCATAATGCTGCGTGAATAAACTATAAAACACATTTTAGGCAAGAAGGCAGTAAACTAAATTCGAACTAAAAGTGCAGTGATCATCAACAAAAAAACTGCAAGTGCATGAATTGAAACTTTTGCACGTACGGACGGGTATGCGAATATCCAAAAGCAAGTAGTACAGAACAAATACAAAATTGGAAAAGCGCCGGGCGACAAAATCATCTAAGCCATTTACAAATAATTTACATTAACCGGTATCATATTTCCACGGTAAAGTAATAATTCAGTGAAAAATAGTGTTCTACTTGTGATTCTCAAATGCGTCAAATAAAATCGATTGCATGACACGCAGCCGTCATAATCGGCGAGCGCCGTCATCAGCCATCATGATCGGCGAGTGCCCACCGTCATAATTGATATTACCGATCACAACCGACAGGACTACGGGTCCGTGGCTCAATGGTAGAGCGTCAAACTCCATGACCAAAGCTCCCGAGTTCGAATCTCAAGTGATCCACACTTGGGGTTGGGTATGACTGGCTGATGACGGCTAATAAGCCAGAAATGGCCATTCCGGTCTCCCTTGTCTTTGTCGGCTCCATCTCATCTATGTCTACCACTAGTCGCTGTGCGACAGCCTGCGAGGGTTCTAGTATGATCCCCAAGGCCCAACGGAACGAGCATGTTCCGTAACCTGATCGGCGGGCGCCCAGTGTCATAATTGATATTCCCGATCACAACCGACAGGACAACGGACACGAGGCTCAGTATTAAGGCGTCAAAATCCATGATTAAAGATCCCGAGTTCGAATCTCAAGTAATCCACACTTGGGGCTGGGTATGACTGGCTGATGACGGCTAATAAGCCAGAAATGGCCATTTCGGTCTCCCTTGTCTTTGTCCGGCTCTATCTCATATATATATATATGTATATATTCACTCAGGAATGGGCGAACACCGATCCATTGGCTTCCCGATGCAAACAAGCTTCGTATGGGCGATAGGGGTCACGAACAGGCAACCACCTGCCAGGCCGAAGTCGGCCAAGCTATGATAGCAGTGCGAAAACGACAGAGTCTGGGGAGGGGGTAGATTGATACAGCGCTGTTTCGGGCTTGTTTGCCTTCATTCAGCCAACCATAACCCTGACCACCAGCTGGGACCGGAATCACAAACATGCGCAGAGACGCACCTGGCGCAGTCGGTTCACCACTGAGGCCTACCAGATGGGTCATAAGCACTTCATCGAACCGAAGTTCATCAGTGCCTCGCCACCTGCCATTCTCTGTCGCTGCAGATCAGGTATTTATTTACTCAGGAATGGGCGAACACCGATCCATTGCCTTCCCAGTGGTGGACCAACTGCGCCAGGTGCGTCTGTGCGCATGTGTGTGATTCCGGTCCCAGCTGGTGGTCAGGGTTATGGTTGGCTGAATGAAGGCAAACAAACCCGAATCAGTGCTGTATCGATCTACCTTCCCCCAGACTCTGTCGTATCCGCTCTGATAGTATGAGCCCCAAGGCCCAACAGAACGAGCATGTTCCGTAACCTGATCGGCGAGCGCCCAGTGTCAGAATTTATATTCCCGATCACAACCGACAGGACAACGAACCCGAGGCTCAATGGTAGAGCGTCAAACTCCATGACCAAAGATCCCGGGTTCGAATCTCAAGTGATCCTTCCTTTACCTCACACTGAAATATCACGCTTTTCATTCATATATCATACCGCTCTCTTTCCTGTCCCTTTTTTTCCTTTTCCTCGTTTTTTTCAGTCTTTCTAGTTTCAAATCCATATATATAGTTAGCCAACAGTGGAGTCATGATGCGTGTGTGAGCAATTAGCGCTTATGTATTTATAAGAAACTTCCAACAAGATTTGCTTAGGTGACATTTCCGTGTCAGATTTTAAGACAGTTCTTACGTCGACTATAATTGTTCTCTTTTGATTTCCCCCGAACTTACTTCCTGACATGGAGTAAAACACTTATCCTTAGATCTAAAGGTGCACACTGAAATCTCATGTTAAACTGGATTTCATCTGCGAAAGTGGGATAACCGCGTGATATTCTTACAATCGTGTATATTGTTTCGTTAGCCGCATATTTCAGCGGGGTTCCTTCGGACAATATTCATGTTTTATAATCAGTACTACCCTCTTTTCTTTCACTAAGCACACAACTTTATACATCTTGTTCCAAACTGCATAGCCTCCTCTTATTCAGCGCTTTTGCTTTCATTTTCGATTCTTGTCTGGGTGAGGACTGTCAGGTTATTTTTCAGATTTCTTTCCTTTTCCGCATTCGCTTGGTTCCTTTTAATTCCTTTTCTTGCACCTTTTTCATGAAGCTATGTGGCCTTGATTATGGCGTTTGCGGCAGCTTTAATTATTTTAATCTATTCGGTTTAGGGTGAATAACGGTTGTAATTTTATCCAATTAATTGTCCACAGCAGTTTGCACTTAAGATGCGCGCAGAAAATATTTGAACATATTTTTTATGCTTTTTAATCATATTTTCGTCTTTCCTTCCTTTACCTCACACTGAAATATCACGCTTTTCATCCATATTTCATACCGCTCTCTTTCCAGTCCTTTTTTTCCTTTTCCTTGTTTTTGTCAGTCTTTCGAGTTTCAAATACATCGTCAATGCCCTCACATTTCCTCATTTTATTGGCTTATTTTCCACCCTTTAAGTATGAAATTTTCCGTGGCACTTCCTGCGTTTATTATGGAATTTTCCCAATCCTTCCGATATTTCACACTGGCAAACGGCATACCTGATATATATATATATATATATCAGGAATGGGCGCACACCGATCTATTGGCATCACAAAGCAAATAAGCTCCGTATGTGAGACAAAGGTCACGAACAGGCAACCAAGTACCAGGCCGAAGTCGGCCGAGTCATAATAGCAGCGAGGAGGGACGGCAGAGGATGCGGGTAGATTGATACAGCTTTGTTTCGGGCTTATTCTGCCTTCATTCAGCCAATCATAACCCTGACCACCAGCAGCCTGTTCGTGACCTTTGCCACACATACGGAGCTTGTTTGCTTCGTGAAGCCAATAGATCGGTGTGCGCCCATTCCTGATTGATAAATACCCGATCTGCAGCGACAGAGAATGACAGGTGGCGAGGCACTGATGAACTTCGGTTCGATGAAGTGCTTATGACCCATCTGGTAGGCCTCAGTGGTGCACCGACTGCGCCAGGTGCGTCTGTGCGCATGTTTGTGTTTCTGGTCCCAGCTGCTGGTGGTCAGGGTTATGATTGGCTGAATGAAAGCAGAATAACCCCGAAACAGTGCTGTATCAATCTACCCGCATTCTCTGTCGTCCCTCCTCGCTGATATATATACATATATATGCCTTCTTACCTAGGTCAGCAAGGTTTTATGACGTTTTATTCTCGACTATTTGCACTTGACTAATAGACCAGGATTTCCTGTTATGCTGCATAACATGTTCAATGTGCTTATTAGTTATTTAAGTCTCTTTTTTCGTTTCTTTCATCAGCGTCGTCTCCTTCGACAGACCGCTCATTCGAGGTGGAAAGGGAGAAAGAGGAGGAGAAAATTAGTGGACATAAAGAAGAACTTCCATCAAATTCCCACACTTCTGATTCTGAAGCTAAGGACGGCGGTAATTTTATTTTTTACTTTATCCCATTTTGGCCAGTGTTAAATTTTCCTTAGCCAAAACTTTTCGCCTTGTTTGTTTTCCCTGTCTTCCTCGGTGTGATTGTTATGTCGGTCTTTTTATGTTTCTCGTCATCTTGAGTGCACCCATAATTTTGCGAGTTGCTTGTCGTGTAAATTGGCTCTTTCTTGAACGGGAAGTTTAAGGACATGAATAGGTATTAGTTCAAATCAGATTGCCCATTGAGCCACACTCTCCAAATGGTTAGTTTCTCTCGTCTTAGATTAGGAAGTATCCCTTAGACGCGCCTGTAATACTGACTACCTTGCCGAAATTACCCTGTTATATTTCGGATTCGACATGATGTCAGCTTTTAAATATGCTGCTTTTCAATATCCTGTACAAACTATACTCGCTTTAAAAGTGACTGCTTAAGTAGCAGGCATTTTTTTTACTGATTTTCGATGGCCTAGCAAATTCAACAATATTTTATAGAAGTCGCAAAAAATTATGCTTTCTATTAGTTGTTTAGTAGAGAATAACGTCGTCCTTATATTTAATTCTGGAAGAAGGGGCATAATTATGTTTAAAAAGGTTTCTTAATTCTCGAATAATTTGCAGCCTGATCTGTCGTTGCATGAGTGCTTAGTGATTTTAGCGCACAATTTGCAAGCTTTCTGTGCCTTTAAAATGACATCATATAAAGTGCATGACATTTTTCAATGGATTCGGACAATTATGTGCATTTCATAAGGGCAGTGGTGAACGGACAGGTACGATGCTATATGAAAAATCTCATAATAAATAATTTTCGAAACCAAATTATACCTTCACATCGTAAATAAAATATAAATAAAGCGTAATAATTACCAAACGACTGAAAAAGCATAGTTTCCCTGACTCCACAAAAAATATTTGAATTTGCAAGGCCAACGAAAATCAAGGGGAAAATGCGTGCTACTTATATAGTCCTTTTGTACATTGGACTGAAAAGCAACAGATTCAAAAGCCAACACCCTGCGAGTCCGAAATAATAGAAAGTTGCCGCAAGATAATCAGTGTTGTAAGCGTTCCTAAGTAATTATTCCTAATTAAAGACGCATTTTAGAATTTCAGCAAATATTTCATGAGATCCGTCATTTACTGTATGTCAATAGCACTGATTTATTGATAAAAATGGGCTCACTAATGCAAAAAACACTGTATAGTAGACTACCGCTTTTTCCAACTGACGTGGCCCAACGCTTTAGTCAAAATAATGTTGGATATAATTCTTTATGCTGGCGAAATAACCGTCATTCCTAGTGAATCGGAATGCTCCTAAATGTTTCTTTTTAGCCTGACAATAACAGGAGGATAAATAAGCCTTACTAGGCAATGATTTTCTTGCACTTAGACCTAGAATCGTCCGACAGAATTGTCTTCCCGTTTCTAGAATTGCCCGTAACTGAAGAAATGGGCAACATGTCCAACCAGACAGTCCCGCATGAATCTCCCGATCAACCGAATTCTTCGAAAGTCATGAAAGGTTCATTTATTTCTCTCGGCGGCTTCTTTCTTCTATGGTTGTCCTTGATGGTCATACTCTGATTGGCTTGTGTTTCTGACGTCTACATGGCTCGGTTTTGGCTTTATTGTCTGAACTAACGTAAAACGATTCCAAATATCATTTTTCGTTTCTGTTCTTCATGGAATATAATTAAATGAAAACTCAGCGTTATCTCTAAAAAAAACCTCACCCACACAAACGACCAGCACATTGCACGTCGTAGGAAAACTCTGCGTGTCAGGGCAAGCAGCTGTTGGGTAGTGTTGTCCGAATTTGAATTTACGGCAAGATCTTATTTCGTAGCCGTACCTTTCAGTTGTTAGTGTAAGGTATTAGGGGTAGGGGTTGTGATTAGGGGTCAGGGTTAGGGGTTAAGGTTATGGTTAGCCGTAAGGGGAATAGGGGTTGGGGTTAGGGGTCAGGGGTAATCCTCCTCTTAAACGTCCGGATGGAAGTCACCTAGGCCTCCTCTTTGAGTGTCAGATATAAGAGTTTTTATCCAGTTGTTTTTCAAAATACTGATCTAATAATGAATAGGCTCGGTTTTTTAAGCTAATGGTTAGACAGCAGTACTTGAGGGTACAACGGACGGACTGTTTATATCTTTATGGAGGTAAAAATAAAACCAAACCAGTAGGTCCTTAATGATAAACATCCTTTGAAGACAAGTACAGAAAGGTCACAGGCTGTAGTGGCTTTTGTAACCGAGAACATATGCGGAAGCATGGTAGTAGACATAATTTCATATGAAACATCGGGCTCCATAAGGAAAGAACTAGCAAATAAGAATGAGCTTGTTGTAAGCACCGTTAGACTCTTGGATGTGAACAAACGATAGATGCCTTTGCGCCCATCGGCGCACTTAAAATGAGCTTACGTGCCTAAAAAATATATTTAAGAGACAGCTCAAACTAAAGCAGGACTAGGACAATGTCTTGACGAACACCGTTATAGTAGAGTTTCCATTTGAAATTTGCAGGACGCATTGAGAACTTCTGTTTATGGCTTGATGGGTGCGAACAAGCAAAGGCAATAGGATTACTGCGGATTCCTGGAGCCATTAAATTTACTTAAAGCCATGCACAGAAGATGTGCATTTCATGCGCTAGCCTATCTAATGCAGGTATGCGTCGAAGAAGGGATGAAATATAGTAGATTTCATCGGAGGTCTCAGTAATTTAGTGTGGATTAGCATAGAGTCTAAATATGCCCACTACTAGAATACATTATCCGACTACTGTCTTCTCTGTTCACGTCTCTGCCCAGTGAAATATCTCAATCGTCTATTTCCACAAGAATAATTATTGAACTGTCCCTCTTTTCTTATAAATCAACAACATTTAGTCGCGGCGGCGCTGTTCAAACTCATTTCTACGTGTCTCTTAGATATGAGTAATAAACACTGGGTTTCACTCGCTGAAACTTAAATTATCCGAATCACGCTGTTTTAATCATGAGCAGGGCCTGCTCAAGAACAAGTTTAGTTCCATCAATTTGTCACCAGAAGAGTGTGCTTTATGAATTGCTGCCAAGGCATCCACCGCCCTGCCTATCTGCCTGATGGGCTCTTAGCCTCTAGGTCACAGTTTCTGTAATTTTTATTTCTGATTTGGCAACGCTCCCAGTCTCTGAGGTGGTCAGTTTCTTGGTGCGGGGACTGGGCGCAGTGGCGGACGCCCGCATGACTTGACCCCCCAAACGCAAGCACCAGGACTTCAAACACTCTGGCTTGGGCATTATACAACTCACATGCGTAAGACTGTCAGAGGTCACGTCACGTTATGAAGAAGCTGTTGCATCCCGACACTCAGCTCATCAGTCCGCCACTCTACGGAAACATGCACAACTTGAGAGACTGCAGGGACTGACTTGATGCGTCACCCGGCAACCTTCTCGTGCAGTCTGTGCGGTTGTGCGTGGTTATGTGGAGTAATGGACTGATGACCTGAGAGTCAGGGTGCAAAGTTTAAACATTATGTGGATCCTGAAGATTCCTGTCCTTTCGAGAACTTCCGGGTCCTAAATCCCGTCTGGCATCTTCGGGTTTAGTGTTTGGCGACGGCAGCTGAGATGGAAGTGGTTGGGCTTTTTGGCTTGTATGGAATAAAGGGCCTGATCTCCGCTGCATATGAGCGTTTCATCAGAATGTCGGCCTTGAACATCTTTGGTTTGGTGTCCAATTGAAGGCCGTGGCGATCCCACGTGGAGTTCCGGAACCGGCCGAAGGCTTGACTGGATTTGGAGAACTGACGCGCCAATTCGGCATCGTGCTGCCTGTTCTTCTCGACGAGCTGGCTGCTGATGTTTGCTTCGTTTTCGTCAAACGAGACCTGGTATTTATGACTTGCGCGGCTGAGAACATCCAGTGCAATCGAATGAACGACGTTTCTCCGTTGGCACCATTTAGTGTTCACGGAGGCGTTTTAATCTGAAGCTCGAGCGGGCTTTTGAATTTGAGCCACCATTTTTGTAGCTCTCCATTCACGTGTGGATTTTTACTAATTGTACATTATTGTGCCTTTTCTCTTCGATATATTGAACTGTTTTGCATCCTTTGTTTGTCTGAGCTAAGATTATGAGGTCGTCTCTACGGTATGCTAGCATCCTTTTGAACGGAATTAAATTGTCAGTTTCACATACGAACGACCATGATGGAGATACTACAGTATTCCAATTCCCCCCACCTAACCTTGTATTTATTTAACGTAGCTAAAGAGTTTCCTTGGTCACTTTCATAAAATGCGAGTAAACATCAAGGACAATCCCTTCATTTGAGACAATAACTTTCCAGAAGTGACTGCTGTGATCTTGTTTACTCAACAACAAACAATATTTTATTGTCATAAATTTCAACATGCGTAGCCCGAAAAAAAATGAGCCGCGGCTTGCTTTTGCAAAGAAAACCACTATATTACTAAGCGTGCATCGTGTTTGTAAAAGTCTTAGTTTTCGTCTTATTGGGAGAGGCAATCCGTCGACTTTTCAACATTTATGGTCAGATCCTAAAATTGTCTTGAGATGATGGATTTTCATAAAGAACTTTTTGGTCGGCCTTACGTTTACAATAATTTTAATTATATATTTTTTTGGAAATCATAGTGCACTTTCTTGCCATTTTTGTTTTGATAAATCAGACATGAAGCACAGTGCATATAGGTTAATATTGCACTCTTTCAATATGATACCTCAAGTAATCCTTTAGCAAGAAGTGAGATTTCCATATTTGCATCCTATCCTACGTATGAAAAACTAAAATTGGCGCACTTAGAAGTGCTTCCAATTTTTTGACACCATTTCTTTTCAAATCGGTGGATGTTTAAAATTGCCCTCATTAAGCAGCTTGAAAAAATTTCGTCAAAATGGCTAGCATTTTATATAGCTTAGTAAGTAGTTATCATCTCCCAGCATTTCGTAATTGCCTGGTTTATAATGGGAAAATAGTAATGCTTCTCTTCTAAATTCAAATTCCTGACGGTACTTTATCCTGAGTCGCTATTAATGTCGTTTTGTATAAAGCCGCCGTAAAGTACGATAAACCGCTGGTGTGCTAACCCATGACATATTACCCAACATTCTGAAATGCGCTTACGACTCGAAAATGTTACTAAAGTTAGGTTGCAACATTACTCAGCGTGCAGCATGATAAGTCGGTTACTTTATAAGTGAGCCTCCGAGTGGAATTTCTTTAAGCTGCCGGAAGAACTTAATTCACCAAAACTTGACTACATATACATAGCATGTATTTCTCTTTGACTATCCTGCTCTGATACATTCAAATATGTTTCATGGAGAACACGTATAGAAATGTGCAATCGTTCAATTAGTTTGTAGAAAATGGCAACTTCATTAAATCTTACGAAAGAAGAAATAGTGTACCTCGGTTTTAAAAGCTTTTTAAAGTACACAATAATTTTAAGTAAAACCAGCCGTTCTACTCGAATTCAGGAATTTCAAGTTTATGCTCCCACGTACGGCAAAGCATAGATTTTTATACGCTATTACGAAAATAAATATTAGGGGATTCGTAGCATTTAAAAGTTGAGTTGAATCCTATTGTAATCTTTAAAAGCAATAATACTGAGAACAGAGACGCTATGGCTTTTGAGCGACCAGTTAGAGGTCCACAACGCTTTCATGATTAGAACCTTTGATAAACCGCATAATACACATTTTCGGATACTTAATTTGAAAAAGACGCATTTTTCACTCGTTAGGTAAGAAGATAAACGTGTTTATGCATGTTCTCTACGAAATATATTTAAACTTAGATAGGCATCAAAAATCAATAAAATCGTTTTCTCTTATCAAATTAGACACTTTATACTGAGTGTAATGTTTTCAGGCAGCTTAATGGAAATGTTTTCAGGGGCTCGCCTCTTGATGCAACTGAATTATCCCTGGCATGTGCAGTATAGCAATTAATATTACAACCCTATTTCATTAATCTTTTGGAGTTGAAAACGAATTTTAGAATTTTAGTCAATATTTCGTGAGTTGACACACCTACTGTATATGGCGTTTAGTAAAAGTAAATGTTCAAGGAATTTGCGGTAACCCTTTAGACTTTACTAGCTCGCATCTCTTATGTCATAAACAAGTCTTAATGAGTCTCTGCTGGTTTCAAATGAAAGCCCCAATATAAAGACTGCTCTCCAAGACACTGTTCTAATCTCTCTTTGGTTCTAACTCTGCCCTAATGACATTTATTGCGCTCGTAAACATATTCAGTATTTTAAACGCGCTGATGAGACCTAAAGTGCGTATCGCTCGTTTTCATCTATGATTTACCATTGCTTGTAATAAATTGATTTCAATTTGCCAGTTCATTTCTCATGGAGCTTAACATGTCGTATTAAATTCTCTCTTCTACAACGCTGCCACATATGATTTGGTTAACAAAAGCTACTCCAGCCCCTGACCTTTCAGTACACGTCTATATGGGATGTTCCTCATTAAGGACCTGCAGTTTTGGTTCTATGTCTACTTCCATAAATATAAAATGGCTCATTCCTTAAATCCCTGAATACTGCGGCCCGAACTTGAGATTAATAAGCGAGACTGTTCGTTACTAGACTAAAACACTAAGAGACAATTTAAAAAATACTCCTATATCTGACCGATCTAAATACATGGTATTCAAAAATGTGTCAGGTAAAAAAAACCAGCCCGGAAATAACCTAAAAATTTCCATGGTTTCAGTGAACGAAAGCTGCTTCCTGGCTGATTCTTCTGTTTTGGATCTTCCTTGAACTGTAGCTCCTGTCTCCTTTAGCAGTCCTTACTAAATTGAATAACTTGAATACTCTTTCCTGATTTTTATCCTACATGTGCATTCCTCTATAATAATCCATCAAATAGTCTTCGTATTTTAACATAATACTTCGCCCTTATTATAATACTGGTGCGACAATCGTTTCCCGAACGGTTTTCTCTATGACTCCAAAAGCGTGCCAGCGCGGATTCAGGAAACCAGTCCAAACTTGCTTCATCTATCTGTATTTTCGCACCTCTTGATCTCTTATCAGATGCCATATTTTCGAGGTCTTTGGATAAACACATATCATCCATAATCTACTTTACTTAGAAAGAATTTGCAGCCATCTTAATGCACACGTTTTAAACCGTCGCCAATTCACCTGACGGCCACTCTCAACAGGAGTCCACTTTAACCTTTGAGATGTCCTTTGTCCTACTGTCGTTCACCCCCAGGGTCTTCTGCAACATAATACCCTCATTCGCACTACAATGGTACTTTGTTGTCGACTGCAGATCTGTGTTTACCTAGCCCCTTCCTTCAGGACGAATCTACCTTGCTCCTATTTATTCCTCCATGCAGTTTTTTCCGAAACATTTTATGGTTGTTGCGTGTTCTCTGAACTATCACCACAATTTCAATCAAAATGATGTTCCTACTTGTTTCCCCAGAACTCACACTATGTTTAAAAACATCTAGGCCGAAATGAATTAAAATTAATACGTCAAGTAAAACATAAAATAGAATGGATGGCTGACGAGAATTCAAGAATTCCCTTGCTCATGTAAAAAATTCCAAATTATGACGCACATTAGGTTTTCCAGGAAGACATACAGACTATTGTTTTTTTATTATTTAATACAATAGTAATTCCTTCAATAATGGTAAATGTCGGACGAGCGGGCTGGCGGACTTATGAATTTGAGCCGCCATTTATGTAGCTCTACATTCACGTTTGGATTTTTACTAATTGTACATTATTGTGCCTTTTCTCTTCGATATATTGAACTGTTTTGCATCCTTTGTTTGTCTGAGTTAAGATTACGACGTCGTCTCTATAGTACGCTAGCATCCTTTTGAACGGAATTAAATTGTCAGTTTCACTTACGAACGATCGTGATGCAAACTGTTGTACTTTACGACCAATATGTCCTATTTGTGATCGTTCTCTGTTGAATTTATCAAATATTCGTCAACAACGGCCTATGCATCGGAGAAAACACCGTTGTGGCTGGCAATTCGCATTCAAACGTCCGCCGAATCACAAATGGTCAATTCCTGTCTTCTTATCGACTAACTGTCGTTCTGTTTTCAACAAAACCCATGATTTGGAGCTACTTTTGTCGAGAAAAGAACACAGCGAAACTGAAGTTGTTTGCCGTCAAGAGACGTGGCTTAATAGTGACATTGATTCGCAACTTATTACTCCCCCATCCTTCTACTGCTTTCGAACAGATAGAAAATCTTTATCTTGTGGCAGAGGTGGAGGCGTTGCCATTTTCGTTAATCAAAATTGGTGTAGAGACTGTTAGTCCCTTTTTTCTTACTCTGATGATTTAATAGATGTAATCGCTGTTTTATGTAAGCCCCGTTTGTTAAGGAATTTTAAAGGCATCATATTTGTTAGTATTTACATTCCCCCCTCTTCCTGTGAAGGCGCATTAACCCGTTTTTTCGACTTCCTCTCACACAAAAACTTGCTATATTATCCTGCGACTATCTTATTCACTTATGCGGTGATTTTAATCGCGTGAATTTACGTCCCCTTACACTGTTAGGCTTCGATGATCTTGTCTCCTTTACTACTAGCGCAGATGCCCCTCTTGATCATATTCTGACTAACCACTGCCAGCTTTTTTGCGTAAAAAACAGGGCTCCATTGTCAGGTTCTGATCATTCCACTTTATTGTGCCTTCCAAAAATCTATTCCACTTCAAAACGTGCACTGCTTGCCAAGCCTGAGAGAAAGGTTAAGGTTCGCAACACATCCGCCCAAAACATTTTTATGCTTCAGACTTGCATTTCTCTTACTATCCTCACTTTCCCTGAACATTCTAATGTTGAATCCTGTTCTTCCAACCTGACAGCGTTTTTAAATGAAATTTTCGATATTTGCTGCCCCTTTGATGCTATTATGGTACGACCGGATAAAATTTCTTCCCCCTATCTGAAATAGTTAGGACGTAAAAAAGAACTCCTTTACAAGCTACGCTTACGTGATAACCATAAGGACGTTACCGTCTTAATAAAAACAGAGATTGACATGCTAAATAGCCTGTTTGCCAGCCAACTTTTTTCCTCTTCTTACTCCCCCCCTTTCCCCCCTTCCTCAGCTGAGATTTGGAAAAATCTTAAGCGTCTCACTGGCCATCGCAACACGCTGGTGCATATGGATGCAGATTTAGACTCCCTAAATAAAAATTTTATATTTAGTTACAATGACTCCCATCTTCCCTTAGAAGACAATCCCCTATCACCGAGTACATTCCAACTCGTGTCTTTGGCAACAGTGGAGAAACACCTTTAAAAGGTCCGTGGATCAACAGCTGCCGGACCGGATGGTGTCTCGCCTTTTCTTCTTAAGTCTTGCAGTTCTCAGATAGCCCCTATTTTAACGCACTTAATCAATATGTCTTTCATGGAGTCCAAGATTCCCAACGCCTGGCGTACAGTGAGAATCACTCCCATCCCTAACAAGCCTGCTAACTTTGGTCCTAAATCTTTTCGCCCAATTGCCTGCTCCTCTGCAATACTAAAGCTTACTGAAAGAGTTGCCCTAGATATCATAAAGCCTTTTTCTTCCAGTTTTTCCGACCCCTTCCAATTTGCATACAAAGCTAAACGGAGTACTTAAGATGCTGTCGCTCTTGTGGTCCACTCTGCTCTAAAAGCATTAGACAAGAGTTGCCGCGAGTATGCGTGCGCTTTTCTTGATTACTCCTCCGCCTTCAATACCGTCCCGCGCCCTCTTCTCCTTACCAAAACCTCCGCATGTGGCTCTCCAGGCTGGGTCCTCTCTTGGCTGAGCGATTATTTTACCTTCCGCACCCAATTTTTCCAATCTGGCAAGTGAAAATCTTCGACCCTTCCCAATGACTGCGGTGTTCTTCAAGGTTCCATTCTATACCCTCACCTTTTCTCCCTCCACACTGATGATCTCAGGTCCCCAAATGACTGTCTTCTGGTCAAGTATGCTGACGATGTGGTTGTTGGACACCCTCTCAAAAGTCAGACACACCTCCGGTCTCTAAAGGATGGCCTAAACCATGTTCTAGCGTGGTCGCAGGAAAATGGTCTTCTAAGTAACAACCAAAATCCGTTCAGTGTATTTTTCGACTGCGGCCCTCTCCTAACCCTGATTCCTCTGACATTCTTCCTAATGAGGTATCCTCTTTCAGGTATCTCGGCGTTACTCTTATATCCTGTCGCACATCGGCTTATCGAGCTTCTGTATTGCCATTCCTAGCGCGCTATCTTACGTGCGAAGTAACAGTAATACAGAAGCTAAAACCTGAACTATCCCCATTATAATCGTTTATTTGTGTTAAACTTTGACTCTTGAATAATCTGTTAACTTATTTACCGCCCATAGTGAATGGAGCTAACTTTTTGCTGAAAATTTTGAACATATTATTCCAAAATAAAGCGCATTCCTCTCTCTTACTCTCTCTCTCTCTCAAGCTCGCAGGCCTTCCAGGCATTAAGTCAGATTATTGCTGAAGCGTAAAGGGCAGGTCGGCAAAAAAGAAAGCGGTACTTAACTCAGCTTGTACTCGTTTACTCTTTGACGTCTTGTGAAGTCGCAGACGGAGCCTCATCTTGGAGATGGGAAGGCGGTGGTCCGTCAAGCCATCGGCATCACCAATCGCCTTGACACCAGCACGTCCTGTAGGTTGTGCCCCCGGACTAGAACATGATTGAGCAGCTGCCAGTATAGAAGACAAAGATGCGATCATTGGAACAAGAAATTTATTACCCTGGCGTTTCGGATTCTCACTCGAATCCATCATCAGAGACGGTCGCAGATAAAGGTGATGGTGGCACCAGGAGTGCAGTATTTATAGCACGTGGCTGCCGTGGGACCGTATGCGCACTGCAATTAACAGTTCCCACAATCACCGCTGGGGTCTTAATTGATACGGTGGTGGCTTGTCAGTTCGAGTGGTTGATTGCCGTGATTTCGTCATCCATGCTGGATGCTGGTGTGACGAGGGGTCGGCAACTTGGCTCACTATCACTGAGATAATTGCTCGCCCGCTCCCTGCGCGCGTGATTGATTCACCTGCCCAGGGAAAATCTCAGCACGGAATATGGTACCGGAAGGTCATTGTGCTGGTTGATGGATTGCGGGCCTGAGAACCATGACTCGAGTAGCTCGCATCCCACGCGGTTTTCACCCCTTGCGAGGATTTTGGCCTCTTGAAATTTGAAAATATAGCCCGGTCCGGTCGAATGAGCCGCCATCCGAGAGCTAGAGTCTCCCTGCCTCACTGCTGCTGCGTGCTCGGCAATTCGCGCACGGAGTACTCTCCCAGTTTCTCCGACGTAGTTGCTTTCTCCACAACTACACAAGATCGAATCTTCGTCCTCTGTCCGAACTAATTCCAGTCCCCCACCTATCGCCTGGTGGACGCTTTTGTCACCAGCACGTCCTGTCGGTTGCGCTCCCGGACTAGAACATGATCCAGCAGCTACCCGTCCCACGATCGAGGAGACATCCATTAGGGCAAGTTGATGAGCCTGTTGATCAGCAGGAGGCGATGTTTTATGCAGGCTTCCAGAAGAAGGAGCCTGTTGTCCATGTAGATGCTGATCTCATGAGGACACAGCACCATCTGCTAGGCAGAGTAAATTGTCCCAACGCGGGCATTGAAGTCACCAAGGACAACCAGCCTGTCCGCCCTCGGCACAGACGACAGGAGGCAGTAAGCCATTCCTAAGAATGGCTGCTTGGACGTCCCAGACGGTTGCCGAACTCCATTATGAAACGCGGAGCGTCTTATTGAAAGGACGACCCGCCTAGGTGATTGCTTGTTGCCCTCGTCGTAGATTTTAAGAACATAGGCTCTCCATAAAGCCTATCTTTTTCTTCAAATACTCAACCCGGATCTGTCAACTTTGACAATCTGAAAAGAAAGTAGAGATTAGAGTTGGAAGAGATGAGCGGAATGTGGAGGGGGAATGCGAACCAGAAAAGGGGAAAAAAGAAGTTTGCTGGGGAAAGGTGTGTGGGTAGGGAGTAATCATACAGGGTATGGGACGAGCATGACAAGTGATACCACCAGTCTGGATTAATCCGTCGGTCGATGCGCTTGCGAGGGCGTGGCCAGTGGGCAAAGCATAGTTTCGAGTAGCAGCAGGTGATAGTCAGGTGTCAGTTAACGGAGACACCTACACTACACCTATTATGACCAACACGCGGATTCACAACTGGACGCTCCTACACCCCACACTCACACATACACACACGACAGTTTAACCGTCGTGCTCCATGATGTCCACCGTGTGCTCCACGGCAAAGTGAAGCAGGCACGGCGACTTGCGCGCGAACCAGTTTGTGGTGAGTATAGTCTTTCACAGCACCCACCGCATTCTCTCCTCCTCCTTCCCATCTGAGCCCGTTGTCTGGACAGGGTCGAAAAGACTGGATGCGGGAGAGGGCGTAGGTGACTGGCGCGGCCGAGCCTGCACCTAGGCATACCACCACGTCTCGTGGTCCATAAGAGGCGACAGGCAAGCCGCCACAGGCCGCTGTAGACATTTCCTATGAGTGCGCATTTCCAATAATGCCTGCCACACTCTGATCAAGTCCTTGTGATGATCCGACACATCTACCGCGTGACTTGTTTTAGCAACAGTGATCGTACCACGTAGGAAACAAAACCGTGACGGATCGACGTCGTGGTAAGATGTTGTTGTGTAAACCCACCTGATGGACAAAATACGGTAAGGGTAAGGAGTTAGGTTTAGGGGTTAGAGTTAGGTGTTACCGTTAGGGGTTAATTCTAGGTAAAAGGGGTTAGAGCAACTGTTTCTCAATCACTCCAATTAAAACTGCGCGTTCAAGTACTTGACCTCGTCGTCTGTGCGCAGCGCGGCCCCACCTATAGAAACACCCTATTGCCACCGGTCCCGTATTACAGGTGGCTGGGGTTTATGTACTTCAGGTGGAGCTACATAACCCCATCTGACCGACGTCTTGACCCACTATACCCACGGTGTTCTCCACGCCAAGGTGAGGCAGTCACGGTGATTAGCGCGTGAATTAGTTTGTATACTTGCGGAGCAGCCACCACACAGTGTCAAGACACTGTCAAGAAGACTGAAATGGTGGAGGTAACAGGCAAATGGCACGGTCTAACCCACGTACCACCACACCCTTAGTCTACAACAAACGCTTAACCAGGATTTTTACCAATTGCAGCGCAACAACGAGTCAGAAGGACGAGGATGAGTGGGCAGCCATACTCACGACCTGTACACTCAGCAGGAGTCCATGCGCGCATCTTCCAAACGCAAAAAAACCTCTTCTTATTATACAAGCTCAGGACTACTGAATGAGCCCAAATGCTCATTACGCACGAACCGAAATCCCCTCGATCCTACTGCCCATTGAAATCGACCTGTAATGATCTGCTAGTACTCCATTCAACATAGAATATAATGAACGCCGGCTTGCCTAAGCTTTCGTTACTGTGAGCTCCGTATCAATTCACCCACGCATGTCTGTTTCACCCAATCATGCGAAGGTTTTCATGCGTACGTCAGGAGTGCAGTATTTAAAGCACCTGGCTGCCGGAGAGCCGTATGCGCACTGCAATTACCAGTTCCCGCAATCACCGCTGGGGTCTTAATTGATACGATGGTGGCTTGTCAGTTCGAGTCGTTAATGGCCGTGATTTCGTCATCCGTGCTGGATGCTGGTGTGACGATGGGTCGGCAACTTGGCTCACTATCATTGAGATACTTGCTTGCCCGCCCCCTCCGCACGTGATTGATTCCCGTGCCCAGGGAAAATCGCAGCACGGAATATGGTAATGGGAGGTTATTTGGTTCGTTGATTGATTGCGGGCCCGGGAACCATGACTAGAGCAGCTTGCGGCTCACGCGATTTTCACCCCTTGTGGGGATTTTGGCCTCTTGAAATTTGAAAATACGGATCGGTCACGTCGAATGAGCCGCCACCTTAGATCTAGCGTCTCCCCGCCTCACTGCTGCTGCCGCCTAGGTGATTGCACGTTGCCCTCTTCGTAGATTTGACGAAGATTTGACGAAGCATATATTTTTCTTCAAATAATCAACCCGGATCTGTCAACTTTGCCAATCTGAAAAGGGAGTAGAGATTAGAGTTGTAAGAGGGGAGCGGATTGAGGAGGGGTGTGGGAACGTAAAAAGGGGAATAAAGAAGTTTGTTGGGGAAAGGTGTGTGGGTAGGGAGTAATCATACCGGGTATGGGACGAGCATGAAAAGTGATACCCTCAGTCTGGATTAATCCGTCGGTCGATGCGGTTGCGAGGGCGTGGCCAGTGGGCAGAACACTGTTTCGAGGATCAGCAGGTGATAGTCAGGTGTCAGTTAACGGAGACTAGGCGTGGTCAATACCTGGAAGCGGGTGAGCGACCTACAATGGCCATCACGTGGACCTACAGTTAGACGCCCCTGCACCCCACGCTCACACAGACACACACGACAGTTTGACCGTCGTGACCCATGATGTCCACCGTGTGCTCCGCAGCAAGTTGAAGCAGGCACGGCGACTTTCGCGGGAATCAGTCTGTGGTGAGTGTAGTCTTTCGCAACATCCACCGCCTTCTCTCCTCCTCCCCATCTGGGCCCGTTGTCTAGGCAGGGTCGAAAAGACTGGGTGCGGAAGAGGGCGTAGATGACTGGCGCGGCCGAACCCACACCTAGGCGTACCACCTCGTCTCCTGGTACATAACAAACGCTTGGCCAGGATTTCGGGAGGGAGGCAGAGATTCCAATGTGCGCGACGTGAGCTGACAAATAGGTTAGCCGCCGCAGGCCAATGTTTACATTTTTATGGGTGCGCATTCCCGATAACTCCTGCCACACTTTGATCAAGTCCCTATGATGGTCTGACACATCTACCGCGTGACTTGTTTTAGCAACAGTGATCGTACCATGTAGGAAGCCCACACGTGACTGATCGACGTCGTGATAAGATGTTGTGTAGCTTCACCTGATGGACACAATACTGTCGAGGTTGCGGTCAGGGTAAGGAGTTAGGCCTAGGATTAGGGGTTAGAGTTTGGTGTTACTGTTAGAGGTTAAGGTTAGGGATTAGGGGTTAGGGCAACTGTTTCTCAATCACTCCAATTAAACCCGCGCGTTCAACTACTTGACCTCGTCGTCTGTGTGCATCCCGGCCCCACCTATAGAAACACCCTATTACCACCGGTCCCGTATTACAGGTGGCTGGGGTTTATTTACTTCAGATAGGGCTACATAACCACATCTGACCGACGTCCACGGTGTGTACCACGCCAAGGTGAGACAGTCACGGTGAGTTGCGCGTGAATTAGCTTATGGCGAATGTAGACTTGCGGAGCAGACACCACACAGTGTCAAGACACTGTCAAGAAGACTGAAATGGTGGAGGAAACAGGCGAATGGCACGGTCTAACCCACGCCCAGGTGTACCACCACAACCCTTGGTCCACACCGAACGCTTAACCAGGATTTTTACCAATAGCAGCACAACGACGGATCAGAAGGACAAGGATGACTGGACTGCCATGCTCACGACCTGTGCACCCAGCAGGAGTCCATGCGCGCATCTTCCAAACGCAAACAAACCTCTCCTTATTATGCAAGCCCAGGACTACTGAATGGATCCAAATGCTCATTTCACACGAACCAAAATCCCCCCGCTCCTACTACCCATTGAGACCGACCTGTAATGATCTGATAGTACTCCATCCAACATAGAATATAATGAACGCCGGCTTGCCTTAGCTTTCATTACTGTGAGCTCCGTATCAATTCACCCACGCAAGTCTGTTTCACGAATGATGCGAAGGTTTTCTAGGGTACGTCCTTATGACACAATATGACAGACCTGTAACAGAATATGCTTGCTTCTCTCGGAGTTTACTCGGGGTTTCTGAGCTTTTTTGTTCGATGAGAATTAAACAAAGACTATGACTAAGCAGTTTTTACAATGCTATGTTTGTTCGATGGGAATTAAACAAAGACTATGACTAAGCATTTTTTACAATGCTATGTTTGCACAAGGCGGTCGAGTTTTGTCCTTCAGCCGCTCTGGATAAAACCCGACTGCCTGTAATACAGGAATGATGGTAATATGGGTTTTATGTGTGGGCATTTAGACTAGTTAAAGGGAAGGCAGTAAAGTGGCAAGATAGGAATGAGCATTTTCGGGGACAAGAGAAAGTTTGAAAGTGGTGAAACCCAAGCGCAAATTATGCAATCGCGATAGTGTATGTGGAGCAATTTGCGGAAAAAGAGGGTCTATAGGCAAGAATTACGAAAATGCAAAGGAAATACAAATGGCAATAGGAATTGGGATCACATGGTTAAGTTCGTTCCGCAGGGTGCACAGAAAAGTGATGGAAGGTAAAGGGAAGGATCCAGAGACAATCAAGTAAACGGATAAGGCAAACGACGAACTACTCAACCATTTTTGTTGACGCGTTCAGTGGAAGAAACACGAATGTGGTAGAGGCCTTTTGGAGTAGACTTAAGCGTAAACTGCCGGAGAAAGACCCAATAGTGGGGATGACAATTTGGGTCCACGTAGACGAAGCGAAATGCAGGCTATGGCCCCGTGTAGAAACTAATAACATGACGGAGATCTAGGAAACCTTCCTAAGACACGTAGCGAAAGCATTCCCAGTTAATGAAATTCCACTGGCTGGCCCCGGAACCTCATTGGAATCGGAGGGGTAAGCTGTTCTGTAATAATGATAATGAACATATACGTAAATTACAGGCAGAATTCCAACATGTCGAAGTGAATAGGCAACAAATAACCCAATCCTAACCCATAAGCAAGGCCGCGTAACTGCACGCCATTTAATTTGTCTACTGTATAAACTGCAATAGTTAATTATTTCGATAACGTCAACAACTTTCCTCCTCTACCTTTGAGGTACCTAGCCTAGTCACTAGCTGGATTAGGAAAGAAGGACAGGGCAAGTCGAACGGGTGTTGGGTGCAAGTGTATTGAGCACTTATACTGAACTGCCTTTGACGTGCCTGCCATTTCAATGTATTCTCGCCTACTCAAAACAATTCAGTAGGTCATAAATATAATGTTCCTCGAAGGCCGCTGTAGGACCAAACCTTACCCACAAAGCTCCAGAAGGATTAATTTGATGAAGTATTTACTTGTCCTTGCGAATGTAATATGCAACTCATAATTAATAGTCTGTCGTTTACTTAAGCACAAAAAGCTGCGAAGTCCTTCATGCTTGCCGTATAAAATCGTACCGTACTTTACTTACGACCGAAATCCACAGTCCAACCGTTTCGATCGTATGCATCAACAGGGTTGGTTTTTGTTTGATTTGTTCTCTCCTTAACTTTTGTTTGAGTGTCTTCATGCATCCATCAGTAATTGAATTATCTCCCTAATGTGCCGTGTGTAATATGCACCTTCGGGCTTATCTTCTAATTTTGTGTACGAACCGATGATGGAGTCATCCGAAATTTCCTAAAGATTGCCCTGGCTTGACGTTTCAATAGATTGTACACTTAAAATCCTGCTCATTTAATTTAAAGAGCTCATCCACTTCGCGATTAATTAACGCTAAGTTCAGTTAGCAGATCCACTCATAATGGAATGCATTGTATAATTACGGCATTTTTCGTCGGAAGACGCTGATCACTACATTTCGCTAAACTGCTCAACCTAAAACACGGTTTTAGCTATTGCAATTGTCAAATACATCTCTTAGTCAGCCGAGCTTAATTGCGTTTTATGATAGGAATCCGCAGCCAGTTACCTTGGAGGGGCTGAATTCTTACAATCTTGCATTTAAAGGTGTTTCACACTCAGGGAAATAGGCGTAGTAAGTGGCCATAGAAGTATTTAACTACTGGCGCCAGAATATACAATGGTCAACAACATAAATATTTCCGAATCGCAAGTCAAGGAAGGTGGATTGGGTTGGAAAAGCTTTACATATGTCAGTTAGTGCAGAAGACTTATCAAACACTTCTCATAATCTGTCTCTTCAGGCGTGTAGTATTGTAACACATCACGAATTCGACAGAGTTGTTTGGAGAAGCTGAGTTCAGTTTGACGCGGATCCAGGGCGTTTGGTGTGATCGTCTGCCAGTGATCATGACCAGTTTTCCTCCCGTCCATATCGCTGACATCGTTTACCCCCTCGCTGTCCGTTGCTCATTCTTCGGCACCATCTCTGGCCCTTACCCGCAGTTGCTGATAGGGCTGCAGTTCATAAAGGTGTTTATATGGTATCACCTGACCACTTCCCACTCCAAACTGATATGTTGTGTTCATTATTCTCCATGTTTGCTACTCTACTCGTTTGTCGTTTGTAAAACAGACTCTATACGTCGCTTAGGGTGATCGCAGACGAGCACCGCTCCCAGAGAAAAGAGGTCAAATGTACGAGTAATCATCAAGTCAACACCGAACACGGCAATCGCTCACTCAGACGCGGACTGAGAAGTCATCATGGCATCAATTACGACCGCCAGCGGTGATCGTTATAGCTGTCGCTTATAGTATGCATGTGGTCCCACGGCGGTTTCGTACTTTAAATATTGGACTCCTTGTGCATTCACTGCCCTTATCTGCGACTGTCTTTGATGGTGCGTTCGAGTAAGAACCCAAAACGTCTGGCCAATAAACTTCTTGCTTCGGCGATCGAGACATCTTCTGAGCTGCTTACTGGAACTCGCCTGCTCGATCTTATCGGCACCTTCTTTTTCTTATTATTTTCCTATAGGCATGTCCGATTTGATGGTTAACGACTCCGTCCGGTGTTACATAGCCGTAAACCTACCCTAGGTGATCCGGTCGACTGCATATATGCTACAGCGTGTGCCACTGTCTTTAGCCAATCAACAAATCCTTGGCTTTAATTGACTTCGTGCAATCTCGAGGCTAGTGCACAGCCTGGCGCGATGCGAACAGCGAATCAACAAGGCACTGGTTGGTCTCCATTTCATCTGACTAATGCAAAAAGATTTGGTCGCGAAATTTAATTTGGTAAGCGCAAACAATCCCACTTTCACACAAAGACCTGCTGCGAAAGAGATTTGTTTTCTTCAGGCTTCAGGTGCTGAAATAATTAACAGCAGCCCGTCAGACCGATTCCAAATTTTCCAATTTTCCCCCACCAAATAAAACCACCCATTCTGCAAAAACCACGCCACCGTGTTCACACCCAGTTGCCACCTTAATAGACTGTCCTTGTTCATGCAACTACACGCCCTGAGATGCAATACAAGTCCCCTTAACACATCGAGATATGAAAGTCGGCATTCAAGCTCCCCATGGTCGGTCATTTTAGCATATTTCTGGAAATGAGCGCATATCCCGGCGCGACTGACTTATGTAGATGCATAACTGAAAGCCAAACTCAGGCCAACACCAACGCAGGAATGGTGGTATAAGAGGTTCTTTGGGTGCCTCCGTCTGACCAAGGATTCATTCCACTGCTGCAATCATGTTCACAGGTTTGGCGTCAACCGTGTTAAATGAGGCTTCGTGCCGTAAAACCTGCACCTTATCTTTCGTCACCTCCTTTGACGACAGGTTGTGCATTCGTTTGTCGGTTCTGGGGGGCGTTGGATTGTGCAGCTTTCGGAACTTGTTCTTCAGTTCTGCGTCGCGTATCACTCTCTGTTCGAGGGCTTGTTCGGCTATCGTCTGTACCGATCTCGCCCATGAACTTACAGCATCTGGTCTTTTTTTGTCAATCCTTTGACGGTACTTACGAAGTCTCGCGTGGCAATCTTGGAGGGGCACTCGGATCATCCTTCTGCCATGCTGAAACAATACTCGTCTCGCCAAATCTGTGTTAACCAGGAGCTTGTATGAAACACACTTCGGTGACACATTATTATCGAGGCACCTGTGCAGAAACCGGATCTGCGAATACGTGGAGGCCTCCCGAAGGGCGAAGGTTACCCATCGCCGGGCCGATCGGGGCGCATTGCCAATATAAGCGAGGAGGCTAATAAAGCTCTTGCCCCAGCGATCATGTCTCCTTCTTCAAGACTGCTTCCTGGGACTCGTCTCTTCGTTTTTCTTGGCAGACAAAAGTCTGTCCGCTCCGATTTTTTTTATAAGAGGAACCTCTCTGAATGACTGTCAGCCTCATTTACAACAAAAACGACATCGCAAATCTTGAAAGCCCGTGCGACAGATCGCGATTCTATCTTCATACGGTAAACATTTTTTTGCATTTGGTCACATGCCGTAGGCGACACACCTGGCAATTGGCTTTTGTGGAAAAAAATTAAACAGGATAACTTGAAAATTTTGCGTTGTCTCTCTACCTTGGGCGCATTTGTAATGACATATTACAGTGATGAATGATCTCTTTCACTATATAAACGGTAGCCTCCAGAGAAAATCTAACGAATTATCTCATAATTAATCATCCAATGCGCAGTCAATCATTTGGAGCTGCTAGACTGGCCTCTTAGAGCGAAAAAGACATGATGATGCTGAAGATAAACTGCATACAAATTAAGTGGTATTCGAACGATTTTATCGTCGAGTCGGTGCGGCACCTGTCTGAAGGATAACGAAGCCAAACGGCACTATTTTGGGGGGCGATTAAAAGTACAGCGTTTGGGAATTTAATTGCCGCTTCAGATTACCAGATTTGCATCTTCCATTCATGCAAAGGTCATGTCTTCGGAATAATCCAGGGATAGTTATCTCCGATAGCAGTACCTGAGGTGAAAATCCCTGATTAAAGAAAATTGAATGTTCAAACTTACACCGCTGCCTTAAGACGCACTTTAGGACATGACATATTTTGCCAACAAGGCAAAGTAGTCAACAACGTCCACTTTAGTTATTTTGGGCCCGGCACTTACGGAAACGACACTGAGGTGGTTTTACTGAGCTTGATATCACGCAGTTAAGAAAATTAGGTGGGAGAACGAAGCCCTGCTGACCGTGACAACAAATACCCACACTTCTTCTCCATCCACACGGACAACACGCTACTCCTAAATATAATCATAAGGAAACTAGAAAGCACAGTAGATGCGAATTTGGTTTGCCGGTAACGCTGGCGGTATTTAAGGGTTTAACGCAGATGAAAGCGATGGTCCAAACATTCGCGCTCTGACCAATACTCCACTACATTTTTTTCGACCCATCATGATAGGAATGGGTGCTTCAAGAATCGGTAATGCTGATTCAATTTTTTGGTTGCTGTCTTTGCTATCGGATCTGGTCAGAAGAGAGAGCAGTCATAGGTGGATGCAGAAACCATAGAAATACCTTCCTGGTTTAGACTCATTAGACGAATAGTCTTGCGTGAAGGAATGCTTACCCGTTCTTAGATGAAGGGGATGCAAAGAGAAGACAAAGTCGCGAGGGAACTACAGACAATTTATTCGGATAAACAGTTGCTATTTTAAACCATAATAAAGTGATGTATCTGGGAGTAATACCAACTTGGCTGATCGCTTGACAGTGACCTATCTCATGAAATGCTGACTGAAATTCGGAAACGGGTTTTCGATTAGGAAGGATTACTTAGGCGCGGTTGTAATACTAATTATCTTGTGGCATAATCGTATAGTAATTTGGACTCGGCAGGATGTCAGCATTTGAATATACTGCCTTTCAATCTCCTGTAACAAACGCACTCGGTAAAGAATGACTACTTAATTAGCATGCATTTTTCTCATTGATTTTCGATGGTCTTGCAAATTCAAATATGTCTTATAGAAACCATAGACAAAAGTACGCTTTCTTTCAGTCAATTAATAGAGAATCACATCTTCTTTATATTTTTTATTCAAGGAAGGAGTATAATTAAGATTTAAAAAACTTTCTTATTATGAGATTTTTTAAGACCGCGCAATGTCCATTCACATAGCATCGTACCTGGCCGTTTATGACAGCTCCTTGTGAAATGTGCAACGCAGTCCGGATCCTTTGCAAAATTTTATAAACTCTATATGGTATCTTCCTAAACGCATAAAGGGATATGTGATTTTCCTTACGTAGAAAGCATGCACCTTGTAAACTTAAATCCTTAATGCATTGGCAGATCTGGCTCAAAATTATTCCGGAATTGGAAAACTTTTTTAAAACCTAATTATACTCCTTCCTTGAGTAAAAAATATAAAAAGACGTGATTCTATATTAATTGACTGAAAGAAAGCGTATTTTTGTTTATGGTTTCTATAAGGCATATTTGAATTTGCAAGACCACCGAAAATCAATGAAAAAATGCAAGTAAGTAGTCATTTTTACCGAGTACGTTTTTTACAGGAGATTAAAGAGCAGTGTGTTTAAAAGCTGACATCCCGCCGAGTCCGAAATACTATACGATTATGCCGCAAGATAATTAGTATTACAACCGCGTCTAAGTAATCCTTCCTAATCAAAAACACATTTCAGAATATCAGTCAACCTTTCATGAGATAGGTAACTTACTGTATTTCCGAAACTAGCTTTGAAATAACCTTTTCCGAAACATAAAAACATTCGGTTTCGCATGATATTTTAGCGTTACTCTTACATTTTTAGGATTAATTAACCTTGCGCAGCGTTTACTCACCGAATTTTCCGTGGTTACGGCGAAAACGATGATCCAAATGCTTTCGCTACGGCCGAAAACAACACTGAATCTTTCCTTGATGCCAACCATTACAAAAGGGAAACTTGTAAGGCGTTTTCCGTGTCATTGGGACGACTTGTAATACGTTGACTGAAGGTGAAAAGGTCTGAATGCGTGTGCTATGCCAGTATCAGCAAACCATGGCCCTCGCGGCCTGGTATACGCGGGCAGTTCCCTGACACCTGGTCCCCTGTGCTTGTTCTCCGCAGGGTATAGTGGTGGTGAGCATGGCTGATCAGTCAATCTCGTTTTTTCCACCCCTGTTGGGTTGTTGTTTGTGATGAAAAATCCTGGTCAAGTGTTTTTTGTGGACTAGGGGGTGTGATGGCACGCCGCGTCAAACCACTTTCGCCCTCCCCCGCCTCCAGTCTTCTTGATTCCGTCTTGACAACGGGTCCAGCTGGAGACTGGGTAAGAGAGAGTGCGGTTGACGCTTCGCCAGTCCAACATCATTATAAATTAATCCACGCGCAAGTCACCTTTCCTGCTGCACCTTGCTGTATGACACACGGTGGGCATAGTCGGAATCGACGGTCGAACTGTCAATAAGTTAGCTTTTAGGCAGTAGATAGTCACCTCCACAGATGATGCTGGAATCGATAATGTATGGCGATAAAAATTTGTTCAACAGATAGTATCGAGGAGTAAATTAGAAAAATCCAGGACATTCTTCGCGAAAATGGGTACCCTGACAGGTTCATTGCAAAGAACCTTGCCGAACGACCCGCAAAACCCACCACACTAACCGCCGAGAAGAAAACGTTGTTTCTGAAGGTCCCCTTCCAAGGAGACGCTGCAGGTGAATTCCTAAGAAGACGCCTTGACCAAGCTGTCTCGGGAACCTTCCCAGCAGCAAGGATTCGCATAGCATTCTTTACTAACCCTATTCTACGCGGAGAAGGCAAGGATAGGCTGCCAACTGAGACCGTCTCAATGTGCATATACTCATTCACTTGCCCTTGTGGAGCAGGTTATATTGGTCGTACGAGTCGGCGCCTTTCCAAAAGAATACGAGAGCACCTTCCCGCATGGCTGGCAAAGGGTGAAACTAGGAGAATAGACAGCGCCATCCTTGCGCATGCAGTAGGTTCAGGACATCGTGTGGACCCCGCTGAAGCATTTGGTGTGGTTTATAAGGTCCTCTCGAGCTCTCGAAGGTACTGGGCCAGCGCCTGTTAGCAACAGCAGAAGCAGCCGCCATCCGGTTATGAAAACCGAGTCTATGCGCCTAGACGAACCTTTTTTCAAGCTCCGCGCTCACCGTGGTCAAAGGCTGATTAACCACATACACCTTTCTGCGCCCTTCCGCCCTTGCCCAGCCTGGAATTTAAAAACTAACTTTTATCGATTTTTTTAACCCATTGTACCCCGCCCTATGTAACTGTATTGGCCTGATGAGAAGTTACCGAAAGGAACGTTCACTGGCCACTCTGAACATAGTTATGGGGATTTTCATAACTTTAAAATGTCTGATGCCTTTTTGCGGTAGCGGTTTTTGCTCTCTAAGTTTCGGTCAGAATTCAATGCAACGACCGGTAAATTTGATTCATACGCATCGAATTCAGAGATTGTAACAGCGACCTATTGAGCAAAATCTGTTATTAGGACAGTCCAGTGCGTAGTAATGCTTGCATTGACCCGATTCAACAATGAAGCAAAAATAGGATAACATCCACGGGAATTTTTTTTAAAAAAAACTAATCTGTCAAGAGGACTGTCACTTTAGTCATAAATGATTTGAGTTGAAAACATAAATGAAACTAGCTTTAAACTACCCTCTTATATAATATACAAAAAAAGCGATTTCACACAGTGCTTTAAGTAAAAAAGTTAACACCAAGCGGTGTTTATACGCTGAATTTTTGCTACATTCTAACTACATTAGGCGCAGACGAAACTTGTTGTTTTTTAAATCGCTCACAAATTAGCTGCAAACATTGAGTAGATCAGTATATTCTAGGGTCTATATGGCGCAGGACGAAATTTGGTGCATGCTTGTTTGGGCCGATCTCCATCAGCCACGGCGAAATAATTGCATAGTATTCAGTACCTGCCGACAGGCAGTTAGTAGTATATTATAGGGTTAGAATTCACCATGCTAACAGTACAGGTACTAGCTAGTATAGTGTGCTCCTAACCCAAAGTACACTACTAATTGACTATCGGCAGTTAATGAATATTTTGCGGTTATCCGCTGTGGCTGACAGGATTCTAGATTGGAGTATCGACCAGAAAACAGACAGGGTGTGCTGGCAGACCCACTAATGAGCCAACACCCTCGCAGCTGTGCCATGCGACGGCGGAATATCGGTGGAACACGCGTGCATGGGGTTTTTGCTAGTACCTGTGCTGTTAGCATGGTATCCTCTTACCCTAGCAGATAAATCTGCTTACGACACCTTTTGAAAAACGGGCTCTGCATTTTACGCGAAGGCTGGGTGGCTTTGCAGATACAGGGGTTTTTTTAACTCCACCTTATCTGGTGTTTCATTTTATCCACCCGTCGCACTCTTACTGCTCAGTCGTTGACGAAAACAATTTCAAGTTTATCTTAAACCCGCAGATTCGTGTCATCTTTATTACGGGCGCGAAAAACACACTGGCTGTCTACGCCTTATGCCTCTCCTCTGAAAAAATTGAAGTTTGACTTGCCTTCAAGTAAAACTAGGTTGTTTTGACTAAATGTGTCCTCTATCGAAGTTATATATGCAGGACGCCCCATGGTGCAAGCGCTGAATTACACCCCACAGCATGTTGCTACGACTCCTTACTCTCCTGCTTCCTCTCCACCTCGTTTGTGGAGTCGATAAGGGTAGGTCTGCTCAGACTTTTTAAATGTTCAACGTTACTATGCTGAAAAAACTCTCCCATGCTATGCTTTTCTCTATCAATTACCTATTGTGTGAGAAAATAATAGAATAACTTTCTAAATACCCTTGTTTTTCAAGGAAGATACAGTTCACATTGAAAAGTGAAAGAGGAACGACTGTCAGTTGAAGACGGGCAGTGACGGGACTGGAGGGTTGCAGCAACCACTAAAACTTGCAAATTATGGAACGACGAATATTACTTTCCCTGACGTAATAGGTATTCTTTGTTCAAAAACTTTCAGAAGCTTGTGCCAAGGTTTAAGAACTACTTCCATGTCTTGAAAGACTGTTTCGAACCAGGCCTTAAGCCGACCTTCTCTACGACGTCTCTAGATGAGCAACGACCGTACACCTGCGTTCGTGGTCCTGGACGGTGGAGATGTGCTCATACCATTTCAACTGTCTTTACTGAGTGGCCTCAGATATCTTTGTGGTATTTTCTCAACGAGAGACCTAACAAAAAGTTCCAAATGATCTCGCAAAAATGGGTTGATCTGACTGCAGAAACGCTGAGTAACATCCTCCGTTTTCTAGTGGCATTGGACCGTTGAAGGCCAGCGACGCGGGATGATAACATTATACACTATTTTCGTCATCGTGTTAATGACAATACCGGAATAGGCAGAGAGAGGATTGCTGCTTTTTAATTTTCTTAAAATACAAACTGTGAATAAGGATTTGAGGAGTATATTTAAAGTCAATATGTTCAGGGTAAAGTTTCTGTTTATGAATATTTGGGCCGATGTCCATCAGCCACGGCGGAAAACCGCGTAATATTCATTAACTACCGATGGCAGCTAACAGTGTACTTCAGGATGATTCCATACTTTTGGCTATTAGCTGTGCTGTTAGTATGGAATCACCGTACCCCGAAGAGAGATTACTGTCTGCAATGAAACCGGCATTGACACGCTGGCATCGGCTACTCAGAATTATCTCACATGCGCGTCCAGGTAAAATGACCCAGAAAGCAAATTTTTAAAATAACACTGACGTAAAATCATATGAAAAGCCACTGGTAAATATGGAAGAGAACAGCAGGATACGGATCAAATATTCCGTAAACAACAAAGCCGTTTAGGAAATTAAAGAGTTTATTTAAAAATTCTCCCAAGTTTCCGAATTTTGAATTAACTGTGTTTCCAAAGACCGCAGATCTATTTTTTCATAGACGCGTTTAATACACTACTTTGGTGCTAGCTATTAACTATGATTTCTGTCGGATATGTGCAACGACTTACGACATCTCACGCCGTAATATTTCCCAGCTTCATAAAAGTCGATCCCAACGCATACGTCTTGGAAACAATTGAATAATATTCACAAAATAGGTAGCACTAGTGCGCTGCCGACAGATAATTAAGTTGAATGTATTTGCGTACGTTTTAGTCTTAGGTAGTTAAGGAGGTATGGAATGATAGATAATATAATGTGAACA
>CACRXP010000021.1:2272578-2290709 GCA_902702965.1 Spirometra erinaceieuropaei | reverse complement strand
GGTGGTGGTGGTGGTGGCAGAGGCAGAGGCAGAGGCAGAGGCAGAGGCAACAGCGGAACAATAATAACAAGTATGACTGATCCCTCGCAACTTTATAATTCAGAGCAATATTTGGTTGCGAGAGACAGGGCTCGCCGAAGATTATTGGTATGTACTTTAACGCAGGCGTTAGACTGCAATTTGCGTTTCTTGCGCCCCCAACATACTTTTATGCAACTGTTTCTGATGATGAGTGAGAGTTTAACTCCGAAACGTATGACCATAAACTTAGTGTTCCAGTGACCGTGTCTTTTTGAAAATATAACTTCGCGTGTCATTTTCAGGCTATGAGTCCCCCGAAGACCTGGTTCCCACGCCTGCGACAGGGCCTAAGAAGGACAAAATCTACGACTTAGTAAACGGCATACTTTTCGTTAGATTTCGCACTAAAAACGTGACTTCGGATGCTATCCAAAAGTCATACCCTTCTGCTGCCTGCTTCTCTCTTCTTTGCCTGTTTCTGATGGGTACCCGCTGACTCGACTCTCGTCCTTCCCACTGTGCACTTTCAGTTTCGATTTGGTTAGCTGAAATGACATTAACAATTTCAAAAGTCATTTTTGGTATTTGTCGCCTCATTGCTCCATCTCTGTCCTCCATACAATAAAGCCCAGTGAAAATAAAAGCTTGTTCTTAAAAATTACCTCATTTCGGCACTCCAGATTACGGTGAGCTCTGCAGAGTTTGCGCCGGGGTTGTTTGATTCCACGTTCAGTCTCACCTTCAACTTGCCCTGTGGTGGTGTCCCTGTTCTACCGAGGGCGTTTCGTCCTGTAAAGGGGCCGAACAGACATCCCTAGACGGTGAATCCTGTGGGCCATTGTGAGGATCATACGACAAGGCAGGTGCAAGGAGCCTGGATGTCTACCGACTGTTCTGTCAACCGTCACATCAATTTGCCTCCCCCCTATCTGGTTTTACGGACATTCTTGACGGGGAACAGTCACGGCTCGGGAAAATCGGGGCCGTCAACTATCGCCGCGTACGGCGAGGATGGGCGGGATTCAGGTCACGGTGACATGCGGGTCGGATGCAGCCACACAGGCGGCATTGCCGGGCCAGGCATCAAACAAAGTGCGCTATATAAGGAGAGCTGTGTGCATGACTTCTCAGTCTCTGAAGATGGGTAGAAGAAACGACTACTCGAAACGTCAGACCTCTAATACACCCCTCCCGGTGAACGCATCTTTTCCTTTTGAGGTGAATCCTGTGTCAGCACAAGAGTTTGCCAGAACCGCGACCTTTCAATCGCAGTCCGGATCGTTAGTGCACGAAACCCGTGGTCTGCCATCCGCGTGTGTAGAACACAGCTGATCACGTATAGACTTCGTGGGAACACGCTGGGGAGTGATCCCACATAAGTCCCTTTGTTCGCCCCCTTGAAGTGACTTCGAGGTTTTTTTGGCAATATGCACAATATATGTGCTATCTCGTGAAATGCTAGTCGAAATTTTGAAAAATTTGTTTAGTTCAGAAAGGTTATTTGGGGTTGCGAAAATTCCCATAGCAGTAATCAGAAGAGGAGGTGGCGAGCATACGTAGCTTTCGATAAATTCTCGTCGGACCAGTACATTTATAGGGGAACGGGGTAGAAGTAAAAGCATGTCAGCGATAAGAGAAATCGATTAAAGTTCGTTTTAAAACACGGGCCGGATGTGGGAATGCGAGTGAGGGAAGAGGGTTTATAGTAGTCAGTGTCACGTGTGTTTTTAATATCGCCTTTGTGGTTTCGAAACCCTGCCAGGGTTTCAGGACATTGGCGCTTATAACATTTGTGCGCTGGAATTCTGTACTAGTCACGACGAAAGCTGGAATTCTAGATTACTCAAAATGTTAGAAGAAAGAAGGGAAGAAAGTCACCTCTTCTGATTTGGCTAATCTGCTCCCTGATGGGCAACTTTTCGCTTGTATCGACAATTATCCTGTTTTTCACTCCATCCAGACTGATGTCGACAAAAATTTGTGATATCTAACCAGCTTTGATAGCTAGGAAACCTTCTTCTTTTCGATTTCAACTTGTCGGGCCGAGTTAATCTCGCAAAACTAGGGAAGACGGGAATATGGGGAGGATCAGTGGGTCAGATGTTCGAGCAATCATCACACCAACATCCAACGCACGTGATGCAATCACAGCAATTAACGACGCGAATGTCGGCCATCAAACATTCAGCAAACAAAGTGCAAGGATCCCTGATGAATGGTGGGGGCAGCCGTGAATATTCATACGTATGCGGTAACGTGGCGACTGCATCGTATGAGTACTGCAGTTCCTTGTGCATTAACCACCCGTATCTGCTATTGTCTCTGATGATGGTTTCGAGCAGGAGTCCGAAACGTCAGGCGACTAAATCTCTTCTCCTTCCTCACAGGTGTCACTGTGCCTGAGAACTCGACAGTCGGTTGCGAAAACCAAGGTGTTGGTGGTTTATGGTTACCAACTATCTAGGGATGGCAGAAGTACTACTTGTACCGTTTTTGAAAAACAAGATGTTTCGCGAGCATCGCAGATATACCTTTTTCTAATTTTTTTAGCATTGCTGGGTCGAGATCGACTGACTACGTTTGGTTGGCCGGCAGTCGTAATTGCATGCCCTAGGTCAGCGGAGGATGACTTGTAGATTCTCTGTCTTCTAAGGGCGCATAGTTTGAACGGTCGATAAACCGCAGTGAAGACGATTCCGACACTGATTACGTTCCTTACTGTTACTTGGTATGTTTTCACTTGTCTTGTCGGTAATACTATTCTGCCTATATATCATGCGCCGCTGTGCGGCTGCTGGTTGGGCTTGAGAGAGAGTCCATAAGGCATACGGAACGAGTGAGTTCCGTAAGAACGATCGGTGAGCGCCTCCTACCATTGTTTTCACTCTGTTGTGAAGTGACACCCTCAATAGAATCGCCAGACCGTGTGGGTGGCCGGATGTGGTCTCTGGGGTGAAACATATCTGTTTTCTTGTCGCCGGTGGATTAGTCTCCGAAACCTTTGACAGGCAAGACGGCGGCTATTACTTGCATCATGATAGTTCGAATGTCGCATCCGACGATGCCCGCCGTGTTCTCCACAGCAGGGTAAGAGCAGAGACGGTGACACTCACGTGAATTACAGTGATAGTAGACTTACGCAGCATCGACAGCACGCTCTCCTCCCCACCTGCACCTGGTATCAAGATAGAGTCGTACTAACCGTTAAGGCTGGTGGTTAATGTGTCAGACGTGATATGCAGTGGGCACACAAATCCTTCAACTCGAGAAACCAAATACGCTAAGAATTTAAAGATTCTACTCTTCTGGGGAACGTCTCTACTTCTAAAAAACATATATCTATAAGTGAAGAAGAAGAGTCGAGCACTTCGTTTATTGTCCTGAGCTTTCAGACTCGTATAGGAGTCCATCGTCAGAGGTAGTGGCAGAAACAGGACAGGCGGCAGTTATAAGACACGCAGGCCCGATAATCGATCGACGTCGCACGACTGGAGTTGACTACGCAGGGCTATGTACGCCGGCGCCAGATCGATAAATCGACTGACTGAGTTCTCATCCGAGGCCCAGGCTGCGATCAATTCTCGGCCTGTTTTGTTTCCGGCTCGGGTGACTATTTTGGTGGCTGCGAAGTTAAACTCGTGACCCATTTCGTAGGTGTGGGCGGCCACTTGTGATAATGCGTCTCTGCCGCAATCTCTTGAAGCTTATTTTTTATACCATATTCCTTCCAAACTACTCTCCACCTAAATTTTCCCTATTATATTCCAGATAGCATTACATAAACAGACACTGGTTTCATGAAATTCCCCTGCAATCTCAAGCAGATAACGTTGGGGGGTACCTGGGAACGGAATGGTCTTGCGTACATACAGTTGAGTTCCTGTTACTTCTCGGGGTTTGCTGTTCAGTTCTTGTTAGTGGTATTAGGCAGCCACTTGGAATCTAAGCGACTATCAACACGAGTTACTCGCAGAAGACCGCAAGATTTAGCTTAAACAGACAAACTACCAAATGTTTACGAGTAACTCGACATGAAACGGAAAAAATATCCCCAGGCAGTGCATTCACCTGTAGACTAGCTGCTAGTTACTGAAATCTGGATGCACTGGTGAAAACTGGACAAGTCTTTCATACTTACCAGCAAGAACTTGAGTCCGTAGATGGACTCGTGGTACCGCAAGCACAATAGACAAGTGAACCTTAAGTGGACATCCCAGCCGTCTGCGATTGTCCAAGACCACGTCCTCGGCATTGCGTTGTCCTAGGGCCTAATCGGAAACGCATTCCAGGATTTTGGCCAACATTTCATGATATCGGTCACTCACTGTTAGGTCAGATTTAAAAAGGAGCCGGCGTATGGTGTTACCGAACTTCTTGGACGACCAGTACGGATGAGTCCTGCGTGTTGTTGCATAGGCTGACGGCGGTAGGTCCTACACCGCCTTTCTACACAAATGATGCAGCTAACGGCGCTTTTGAGCTATCACGGCGGCTTGGATAGACGAACTCAAAAAACAGGCCATGTGATGCGATGACTCAGTACATGGGAAAGAGCGTCAGGTTTCTAATGGTTCGTTCCTAATGCGGCCCTTGGACATATCTCGTCGGCCCGATTGTTCACTGTCGCCCACACAGTGCCCAGCAATTGCCCTTGGACTGGTCGGGAGAATGATTGGCTTGTCGCGACGTCAACACAACCCCTCTCCGATCTCATGAAATGTTGGCTGAAATTCTGAAATGCGTTTCCGACTAGGAAGGATTACTTAGACTCGGTTGTAATACTGCTTATGTTGTGACATAATCCTATAATATTTCAGACTCCACAAGTCGGCTTTTGAATACACTGCTTTTCAATCTCCTATAGAATTCGTACTAGGTAAAAAAATACTACTTAAGTAGCATGCACTTTTCCCATTGATTTTCGACGGTCTTGCAAATTCAAATATATTTTATAGAAACCATGAACAAAAATATGGTTTCTTTCAGTCAATTAATAGAGAATCACGTCCTCTTTATAGTTAATCCTGAAGAGAGGAATATAATTAGGTTTCAAAAAGTTTCTAATTATGAGATTTTTTCAGACCGCGCAATTTCCATTTAAGTAGCATCGTACCTGGCCGTTTACCACAGCTCCTCATGAAGTGTACAACATAGTCCGCATCCATTGCAAAATCTTATGGACTCTGCACGATACTTTTTTAAAGGCATAGACAAATACGTCTTTTTCTTTACGCGGAACGCATGGACCTTTTAGAGTGAAATCACTAAGCGCTAATGCAACGGCTGATCCGCCTCAGAATTATTCGGCAGTTAGAAAGCTTTTTAAAAGCCTAATTATACTCCTTTCTCGAGCATAGAATATACAGATGACGTGATTGTCTACCAAACGACTGAAAGGAAGCATATTTTTGTTTATTGTTTCTATAAGATATAATTTAAATTTCAAGGCCATCGAGATTCAGTGGGGAAAATTCATTCTACAAAAGTAGTCATTTTTACCGAGTACGGTTTCTACAGGAGATTGGGAAGCGGTGTATTCAAAAGCCGACATCCTGCGGAGTCCGAAATATTATAGGATTATGCCACAAGAAAATCAGTATTACAGCCGAGCCCAAGTAATCCTTCCTAATCGAAAACGTATTTCAGCATTTCGACCAACATTTCATGAGATTGGTCACTCACCGTAGGTCCTTTGTTGCGCTGAGTGAGAAAGAGGGTAGCACTGATTCACGGCAGGCACTGGTCCAGCTGTGAATGAGTCCTTAGGTATTGTCACATAGGAGTGTGATACATGTCGATTTAACCCTCTACGCCAAGCGAGACATTGCTCCAGTCGACAGAAATGTCAAGACAGTCCACCGGTGCATGCGAGAGAGAGAAGATGGAGTGAGGCTGATCTCCTCGTCAGTTAATGTACACGTATACTACTTTTTTAACAAACTAAGATATGCACTTGTTACATGACAACAGTTCGACCGCCGTGTTGAACGACGTCCACCGTGTGCCGCACAGCAAAGTAAAGCAGGCATGGTGACTTGCATAGCATCCACCGCACTCTCTCCTCCCTAATTAGGTCAGGCGTCAAGAGGACCACAGGTGCGGGAGGGCGCAGGTGGCTGGCACGGCGGGACTCGCACCTACGCGTATCACCTCACCACTTGGCCCACAACAAACACTTGACGAGATTTTAATCAAAAAAATTAACGAGTCAGAAAGAGGACGACTGAGCAACTATGCACACGACCTGCTCACCCAGCGCGTCCACCGGCAGGAAACCAGGTGCCAGAGAACGGCCAGTGCACACTAGGCCGCGATTGCCGTGGTTTGCTTATCATGGCATGGCATATGCATACAATCTTTAGGGTCCCGCTACATGATCCACCATATTTAACAGCACAAGTACTAACTGAGATTTAATTAGTCTTGGATTTTCATGCTATCCTGAGCGTTGAAGAAGGAGACACGATAGCTGGGACAAGTGCTTTATTAGACTGACGCTTCGGATTCCTGCTCGAACCCATCTTCAAAGACAAAAGCAGATACGAGTGGTTCAAGCACAAGGGGCTTCAGTATTTATAGGATGCAGTCGCCATGCTACCGCACAACTATGAATATTCACAGCTCCCACGCATCACATCACATCAAATCTCCGTTCTGTGTGCAACTCCAACCCCCAAATGGTGCGAAAAAGCGGCCGAGGGCTTCCGAAAAGTTCTTGACATACGGAGGCGCTCGCCAAAATGTGCTGTCCGTGCGGTTAGGCCTTTCGACCCTCTTGCGTGTGCACCGGTTGACGAAGCTGCGCGGGTAGCCATTGGCTTTGAAGACCCGTCGGAGGTATTGTAATTCAGTAATCTTGTTTTCCGGCTCACTGCAGTGCGTTTCGGCACGCCGATGCGTCGTCCTTACACAGTTGCGTTTGTGTAAGGACGGAGGCAACCATCAGGCGTCAGGTAATGAAACCAAAAGACCCGCTCCCACGGCTAGAAATGTCTGGAGTCATTTATCGGATCTGATGCAGTCACGGACAAAGCACTTACATCGAATAAGCCGGAAGACAGCTCCGAACGCGAATGGCCGAACACGCTACAGTGGTACGGAGAAATGACGCCAGCTCTCAGCTTGCAGCTCATTCAACGAGATCCGGCCACACATTTAAATTCGACGAGGTCGAAATTCTCGCTAGAGGTGACAACCGCGTGAACCGAGAGTTGATTGAGTCATGATTTACTGGCCCCCAGTCTATTAACAAATGCAATGTCCTTCCCCTTCCATACTCGTTGCTGAGACTTCGCCTAGGCGGAGTAATTTGTCACGCGGGGAGCGCAAAAGTGAACACTTTTCCCAAATCCAGGGTCGGTGCGTCAGATGGTGGCGCAATCATCACGCCGACATCCAGCGCACATGATGAAACTGCATCAGTTAACGATGCGAATGTCGGCCATCAAACAGTCATCACACCAAGTGCGACGATGCCGCATGAAGGGGGGAGCCGTGAATATTCATAGGTATGCGGTAGCATGGCGACTGCATCCTATAAATACTGCAGCCCCTTGTGCATGAACCACTCGTATCTGCTTTTGACTCTGATGATGGGTTCGAGCAGGAATCCGAAACGTCAGGCTAATAAAGCTCTTGTCCCAGCGATCGTGTCTCCTTCCTCAAGACTGCTTCCTGGGACTCGTCTCTTCGATTCTATCCATTATCCACCATACTTATCAGCACAGGTACTAACTTTCGGGGGTACGATCGCTCGTTGGGATTTGATCTGTATTTTATTTTCATACTAGCCTGGGCTTGTCAGCTTTGGACTGGTGTGCGCCCGGTCGTCTCTGAGAAGTCTTTGACGAGTGTGGGCCAAAGCATGCCGAATCACCGTCTCCGCTGTGGTCCTCGGGGGGGGGGGGGAACATGTAGGCAGCGGTCTATAAGCTACTTCGGATGGCCATTCCGCAAAAAACGGGTAGCGGGGACCTCGAGTCTCGCATGTTTTGCCCTCCAGTATGCTGCAATCAGCCCAGATCAGTTTGAGGAGCGTCAACACACCGTTTCGTCTGTGAGCTACCAAGTGGTTACTGTGATAACTGAGCTACATTGCGCACCACGGTCATGGAGATTAAAGATCGATTAAATCCCAGTGCGCGGTCGTACCCTGGACCTAAATATCCCTGTAACTGATAAAAGCGAATATGCGAATCCCAGGATCTTGTTGTAAAGAAGACGGCGCATAAACACAGTTGTGTTAGGACACTCTTCCAACGGGTAAAAACGCACTGCAGTGAGCCAGAGGGACGAGTACGAGAACTTCGGCATCTTCGGGACCAACTGGCAAGGAATGGATACCCGAACAGCTTTATCAGCCGCTGCTTCCCCACGCACCCACGGCGAACAAACGGAGAGCCGCCAACACTCTGGCACCCTCTACCATATATAATGAACGTGTCAGAAGCGATGGAACGTATCGCTGGAGCTCGGCGTGGGTGTCGCTCACCGCCCGACAGCGACCATGCGCAACAAAATCATGCGAGTGAAGGATCGCCTAGACGTTGGAGAACATCCGGGTGTCGTTTATCAGATCTCATGTCGGGACTGCCCTCGCCACTACACAGGACAGACCGGACAACGACTTAGCTCACGAATAACGGAGCACAAACGGGCGGTCCGCAGAGACGACGCGTTGTCTCAGGTCGCCACTCACACCCTGGAGGAAGGCCACGAACTCAACTTCGTGAGCACACGGATAGTAAAGCGAGCCAACAATAAGACAGGGCGATAACTGTTGGAGGCCTGGGTGTCTGACACCAACTCGATCAACAGGCACGTTGATATACTCCCCTGCTATCACGCGCTCCGTTCCCGCGGCCAAGAGGCGAGACCCAATTTTTAGCCAAGAGTGCACGCCGTCACGCCACCGTGAGACGGCGTCGGACTCAGCTTATCGCGAATATTACCTTCTGCACTCATATCCCCCCCCCTTCATGGCTTGACTATAAAAACTGCTCATTTGATGTCGCATTCTCACAGCCTCTGAAGATGGCCTCCTGTACGAGACCGAAAGCTCAGACTAACACACCTACTGTCCCAGAGATCGTCGCACATACACGAACATAGGTTGGATGAGTGAAGGGGTGACGAATTATCATAAGTGGGTTGCCCGCACCTTCGAGACAGGTCCTAAATTCGACTTTGCAGTCGTCAAAATGAACGCCGGGAGAAAGAAAAGTCGAGAAATCATGTTAAGCCAGGATCTTGGTGAGAACTCAATCGACGCATTGATCTGGCGCCGGCATACAGAGACCGACACAGCCACCTCCGGACCTGCGCCACTAACTGCTGATTGGTTAATATCATCTACAACTTTTCTTTCTTTTATTGTTTTCGCCATGTCTGACGATATGCTCTCACATGAGACCGAAAGTTTGGAACAAAAAAACAACTTGTTCCGATTCTCGACGAGTTTTTTTATTCCCTATTCATAGTTAGGCCTTGAATTCGGACATTCGTCTCTATTTCAGGCGTCAGCTGGACGCCAGTCCAACACAGTTCGATGGCGGTTGAAGTTGGCGGCTGTACACGGCACAGCGGATCTTGCGAATTGACTACGACAGTGAAAGTACGCCAACTATTTACAGACACATTTAGCACACTGCAGAGCCTATTAAAGTCATGGCAGTTGCTGAAAGCTGTCTTAAAATTTACTAGACAAATCTCCTGAAGATGTCCAGTGACACTTTCTCTATGGGCCACACCTGAGTTACATTGCAGCAGAAACCCTTGCCTAGAGAGTCCAGCACAAATCATTTAAGTTTCGACAGGTCAAGATTGCGCTCGACAGGTACCCCCTTTTCCAACCAAATTGGTCCACAGCAGTCAGAGGCGGTGTTTAGTCTCGAAAAAAGTTACTGTGCATTTTACTAAAACTCTTCATAAAAGGACATGTTAGACTGACTCAAACGTCCGCTGTCTGGCGGAGGGAGTGAAGATGGGAAGAGAATTTAGGGTTTTCATCCAAAAATTGACGCAGCGCCTGAACGGCCTTGAAACGGTGGGATACGGAATTCTTTGTGGCCTTGTCCATCTCCGCGTAGGTGGACTGGTAACCTTCCGGCAGAAAACAGGGGTCCCAGCCGAATCCGGAGGAGCCGCGAGGTTCCACAATGCGACCTCGGGTAACGCCTTGAAACAGACGAACGGGCTGGCCGCGTCCGTCACAGAAGGCAAAAGTGCAGGTTGCTGAGGCCATGTTGTTTTCAGCACCGAAACCAATGAGTATTTTGTGAAGACCTGAATAAATGGCGGAAGACGGAAATGACAAGAGTACTTTGGCCATGAAAAGTGTTTCCTTCACGCTGGCTGTCCTATGACCTACTTCAAAGGAAAATACAGGGGGAGAACAGGGCCTCTTTGGAAGACGAGACGCGTGCTTTAGCCTGGCGCGACAAGTAGCGTCGAACAAGGAGATCGTTCGGTGTGGATGACCACGAAACTGCGCGACTGCGTAGGCGATTGACGTGAATCTCTTCCTGATATTAGATCGCAAGGTCGCTATGTCGACTTCGGTGAGAGCTCTCGAATGGAATATGAAGGACGGTAGGGACCGTCCAAACTCAGGCCTGTAATGAAGATACATCGGATCAACATTACCGACAAAGACAAGGGAGACTGGAATGGACATTACTGGCCGGCTAGCCGCCATCAGCCAACCATATATAACCCCGGGAGATGCAGCCTCCGAGGTTCAAACTCGCAACCGACTAATTAGAAGTCCAACGCCCAAAACGTTAAGCCATGGGCCCGTTGTCCTGTCGGTCACCATCGGATATATTAACAAAGGCAACAGGATAACGAGCCTGTAGCTCAATAGTTAGGACGCTGGACTTCTAACTAACAATTCGAGCCTCAGGGTTGGGTATGACTGGCTGACGACAGCTAATAAGCCAGAAATGGCCAATCCCGTCTTCCTTGCCCCGTCGGTAATGCCAGTCAGCCCACTTTACGCGCAGTTGTACGGTTGCTGGCGGGGATCGAGAGAGAACCAGGAGACAAAATGGGACGAGTGTGCTCCGTAACGCGATTGGTGTGCGCCCGCTAACACTGGAAATACATTGGTCGACGTCACACCTGTGTTATTCGAACCTATCACTAACCGTTGATGCAGTCGTTAAGAAGTGCCGAGGAAACAAATGGCAGACGTTTGTGACGTCAACAGCGCAATGCTCTAAAACCTAGAGTTCCAGCTGGTCACTCCCGCTGCGATTCATGGGGAAAGTTGGTCGCTTTTATCGGTGTCCAGACACCGAGCTTGCTTCTGCAAAGCTGTAAAAAAATCGCAAGTGCAATGATCTTCCCCTTCCATGCTCGGTGCTGAGATTTCGCCTAGGCGGATTAATTAGTTACGGGGGAAGCGCACGGGTGAGCACTTGTCCCAAAGCCAGGGTCGGTGGGTCAGATGGTCGAGCAATCATCACGCCAACATCCAACGCACGTGATGAAATTGCAGCAATTAACGACGCGAATGTCGGCCACTAAAAAGTCATCACACGAAGTGCAACCATCCCTGATGAAGCGGAGAGAGCCGTGGCTATTCATAGGTATGCGGTGGCATGACGACTGCATCCTATATATGCTGCAGCCCCTTGTGTATGAGCCACCCGTATCTGCTTTTGTCTCTGATGATGGGTTCGAGCAGGAATCCGAAACGTAAGGCTAATAAAGCTCTTGTCCCAGCGATCTTGTCCCCTTCCTCAAGTGCTTGGAGAGTCTCTAGGTCTAACCAACGACAGATGGCCGAGCCTCATGATTTCTCAGCTCTAGAGGTTCGCATAAAGGTGGTGTTGACGATGGTCGCCGTCTAAATCGACCGTCAGACTTGGGTCACATTCTGAAGATCCATTGGATTAGCACTTTTCCGCAAAATTACTGTACAGCCAGGCGGCAGAAAGTGTCATTGGCCGTAAATAGCATTTTATTTTTAAAAAAAATTGGCTGGGTGGCGGCCATCTTTACACCCATTATCAACGGCGGTCAAGAAGACAAGTCGAGAGCCATTTTGTCGTTTTTGATGATGGTGGTTTCTACCAAAGAGAGTGAGGAGCCCGTGCGACTTGCGGCCGGACCACCTCAGTAGGTGAGTTGCTTTCCTGACGAATTTCACAGTCTTCCATAGCATATGCGATTGGAGAGGAGTAAGGGGCACAAAGGCCGGCATTAGGATACCTGAGGAGGGCGATTCTTGTCTGCTCTTATCAAAAGATTTGCAGCGCGCGAACAAATCCTATGCAACCGAAAGTTCCGTCAGGCAAAAGCGTCTAACACGACTCGCAGATGGGAATGGGCAGCTTCATGATAGGAGTTGTATCACTATGCAAAATAACTATTAATGTACTATGGGTTGATCTCAGTGATTACTGATGCCCTTGTAAATTCAAATACATTCCATAAAAATCTTCATTCTTTTACTCACTTGGAAGACAATTACGCCCTCTTTAAATGTTAAACTTGAAGGTGTATAATTTGATTTCAGAAGTTTCTGATTATGAGTTTTTTAAAACTATAAAATGCCCGCTCATAAAACACCGTGTCTCAATTTACTAATGCCGTTTGTAAAGTTAACAATATGGCTCAAATTTACCGCCAAATTTTATGAACCACGTATGGTCTCCTCTTGATAGCGAATGTACACGTATGGTTTTTCGTGCAGGAAAAATATACAGATTTTGGTTTGGAAACCCTGAATACAAGTGCAATGACAGGTCCGGAATGGAAAAGTTATTCAAAACCGAATTACACCCTTTCTTCAAGCATAGAATTTGCAAAGGACGTGATTTTTAATCCAAATGCGCAAGAGAATGAATATGCATGCATGTTTTCTAACAAATATATTAGAATTTATAAGGGCATTGAGAATCAACGAAAAAATCACACTACTTATGTAGTCATTTTTACAGTGTAGTTTTTGCAGGCGCACGGAAAGCAGTTCTTTAAAAAGCCGGTATCCAGAACCAACTGAATTGTCATGAGATTATGCTTCACGATAATTAATATTACAACCCTACTTTATTAATCTCTTTGAGTTGGAAACGCATTTCAGAATTTCAGTTAACTTCCATGAGTTAGCACATATACGGTATAAATGGACCATCACTTGCTCCAACGGATACTTACGCATCCTCAATTGAGAGCCCGTATGCAGCGTAGATTCACATGCCAGAAGCGAAGTAATAAAGCATTTTAATGTCGAAATGTGCACAGTTATTACATGTCCAACCCCACGACATTCCGACTATTGCGAACGACAACGTACAAATCTACTCACAAGGCGGACCTACCAACGGATACTTGCGCAGCATCTACTGTACAAATTTCTCTCGCATCCACCATGTTTCGGAGAGAAACAAGGTTAATACGACCAGAGGCTGTTACGTGTGATGCGGATAACAATGTATTAGTGCCTCTGCTGCATGCGAAGGTGACTAGCAATCGACTACGCAAAGACAGGCTGCATGTCTGTGAAACTGAAAAATGTGGACTTACTCTTTAGGGCAATAAATACAAATGCAACGTACCTTGTGCACCCACAGCCTTCAGAAACCATTTAATATAAGGCCCTGGAAGACCTTTAAGTGCGTCAAAACCGAGGCTGGTGTCTTCGACGAGGACGGGACCGTCAACCTGCTCAGCAGCAAAACGGCACTTCGAAATCGCGATTTCCTCAGCGACTCCCTGATATTCCGGCAAATCGACGTCGAGGGATCTAAACTGAAGGACGCATAAGCAAAAATGTGAATAGTCTACTAACAGTACGAAGGTATTATAAATTGTAGGCAGTATTAATGAGCAATGGTGCAGGGCTTGCAGGCAAGAATGATGCTACATAAAACACTGGCCTCGTGTCTCACCAAAGGAGTGTACTGGTCCCCCAAAATTTCCAGAGTTTCACGCAGTTTATTCGGGTTGCTGGTAATGTAGGTAATGATGTGGGGCTGGTTGGAATGCCCTGAATCACCGACTGCGTAGCATTTGACACAACTCGAGCACTTCCATGTTTTAGCGGTCTGGAAGGAAGTAAACGCCTCAAGAGTTAAATCCGAACAGGTGGGGTGGAACCTGCCTTTGCATGCGGAACAAACAAGAGCCTCCTCTGAGACAGGATATTTACAGCCCTCGCGAGCACACGGCGTAGGAGTTGCCCGTAGGTCCATCGCTGGGTAAAAGGAATAGAAAAAATTGTGATAAGTGAGGGAGAAACAAAAAGAAGGCAGGTGCGAGTCGCTTGGGGGACCAGAGAGCAGGCAATAGCACAACCTCGAGAGAAAAGTCGTAGCTAGCTACCCGGAAACCGTAAGAGGCTTCACTATCAGTGAAATGATCGACGTACAAAGTGTCCCACGTTATGATCTACGATAAAATTGCCCAAAATGTATCTATGCCACTGCGTTCGATTCCATTTATCGTGAATCTATGTGGTGGATAATGGCACTAGATGGTGTACCGTCAAAACTTATCGCCGCGATCAAGATCTATTACCGCTCCACCATTGAGCGAGTTCTGGTTCATAACACTCCCATTCGTTCGGTATTTGGTCTGGCGTCCGACAAGGTTGTGGCCCGTCGCCATTCTGTTAAATTACGCTATTGACTGGATTCTTGGGAGAGCCCTACACGAAGATAACGGTGTTGAGTTTGCATCCAGACACTGATTGACTGATCTCGACTATGCCGATAGCATCACCCTACCAGCTCTAAATTTTGGTGATCTGCAGTCTATGGTGCCATGGGCGAACGAGATCGACAAATCGGTCGGCTTGTCCACAAACGCTGGCAGGGCCAATGTCGTCTTTACCCTGCCCATTCGGAAGAAGCCTTTCAAGGAGATATTTAAAACCATCCACTTCTTCATGTTACCATCCATTTATATCTTGGGGTGTCTTCTGATCAGGGATGTAGCTCGCCAACGACTTTATCCTTCCGGTGCTTATGGATATACCGACCGATTTAGCGACCTCGACCACCTGTGACATCATAGACAGCAGATTACCAAAATATGTAGCTATTAAGGTGATGTTATCGGTATCATCGTGATCAGTCGGCCGGTCTCCAGGTGCCAACTCAATAGGGCCCTCCCAGGGATCCAGTCAATAACGTAATTGAACAGAATGGGTGACATGATACAAGCCTGTTGGACGTCAGACCAAATACCGAACGAATGGGAAAGAGTATTATGAACTAGAACTCGCTCAATGGTGGAGCGGTAATTGACCTTAATCATGGCGATGAGTTTTGGCGGCACACCAGTCAGTGCCACTATCAGTCACATGGATTCACAATGAATTAAATCGAACACGGCGGCAAAGTTAATAAGGCAATTGCCTGTGGGTTGCTGGTAGCTATGACGAAATTTGAGAATGCGCCTTAGTGTGGCGGAATTCGAGAATGCCTGGTCCCTACATCCAGGTACCAAGTATAAAATATGATGTAAGTGCATCTACTCCGAAAGGCGGACTATCGAAGACGTCAGGGTCCAGTCAGAGGTAAATCGGATACATTCGCAGTAAAAGCCAAAGAAGAGTTTGCGCCGCGGCTGATCGAACTCACATAAAAACCGATGGGGAGACCGCTTCCACGCTAGTGCTCGAAATGCTGGGAGATAAGCTCCTGCTCCTGTATGAGGTATGCGGCCAACGGTCGTCCCGTTGAATGTACTATTGCATTATACAAAATAAGGAAAATGTTCATCGATGAGATCCGCCGATTTCTTAACCGGCAAAAACACAATACACGGTCGACGTAACTTCCTCAGACGAAGATCCCAAATCCCGGACCTAATGAATACGCAAGAAATTCTTAATAAGCCGATAATAACGAAAACTACAAGTCGACCTCCGCCAACTTCGTACGGCATTCACACCAAACTATCGTAAACTTGCGGCAAACCTTCAACCGTGGCCTAGTGGCCAATGCGGTTAGCCGGTTTGGGAATATTCACTTACGAGATTTTGCCTTATAACACGAACCGGCAGTTAGTGAAGTCCCTTATATGCGCACAAGCAATAATCAAGAGTCAAAATCGCAAGGTCCGCAGTACCTGCGTCATACTTCTAAATGTTAGTTGTCGTTAAACTGGAACCACCGAGGAAACAGACGGTAGTAGCTCTGGTGAGCATGAAATCGTTCCAAATCAGAATGGCCTAAAAAAGGTGGATCGAATAAATTTCAAAATGTACAATGTGTTGTTAGACAGCATCCGGAGTAAACTTCACCCCTCGCCGCAGTTTTTTCCGATATTTGTGTCAAATAACAATTTGTTCGCCATTTTGGGAAACTGATGCTTAAATGTGTCTGGAATGGCTGAACTATCCATGATGCCCAACTGGGCAGATAGGGCATTTCAAACCCATTTGTACAAATGCGCTTAGATACTAGCAGACAATAGCAAAAATGCCTGGTATTAATCTTATTAAACCCAAAAACGTGCCCGACGTATCTTCTTCTCTATATTAAGTTGTATTCTGCACGCTGTTCTTGTATCCAGTCGTTGTTGAGCTACTTTACACAACTGCTTAGTTCGTTTTCATGCGCGTTTTTCGTTTGTTAATGCCTGCCGCCACTTATTAGCCACGTCCCAAATAAAAACTCCCAATGCAACCATCGGTTCCTATGCATGTGCAGATCATGTAGAATATCAAACGATATGGAGGCTATGCACTCCCGACTGCTTCGAGAATGCAAGTGAACTTATACTCATAACAATCTCAGCATGTTCTGAAACACCTCAAATTTCTGACTACTCAAAAGACGCAGGCCCATTGCTCACAAGAATATTCGATTTACCGTTTGGATATCAGCGCAATAAAACGCTATTAACCATTAAAAATACGAATTATTTATCCATGCACTTCGTTAGAATTTGGCATTTATGCATTTTCAGAAAGGTCTTCGCATCCTTTCACATAATAAATCAGTAAATTTGCCCTAGTATGTCCTTAACCTACAACTTAGTTTGTCATTTTACCTGATTTTCCTTCATTGGTCTCAGTCAGTCAGTGTATTTGAGGAAAATAGTCTTACGCCTATGAATTCCCTAGTTGTACATAAAAAATCAAGAATGTAGGCAAAAATGTAAAGAAATTACCGCGCTTAGTAAATGCAGACCTCGATTCACTGGTTTTATGGTTGTAAAGTCACAGAGTCCGCTTGTCGCTGCAGCATGTCTGCCAAGCCGACATTTTAATATCCCCGCAGGATATTCCATGACTTCACGACACGGATAGAGGAAAAATACTTTATTACATTTAATTTTCCTGTGGGCTCACGTAGTTTGAAGGGATGTTCCGGGAGATTAGTTTTAGTGACGAGTTGGAAAAAGTCGTCACAACGGAGGACGCAGTCCAAACCACGCACGATACAGAGAATATTACCAAGCCTCCGCGCGACTGCCTCTAACTCAGAGGATAGAGATTAAGGTTGTTTAGACGGGTATCGTAGGGCAGTGCGCCTTGGACAGATTGTAATCCTGCTGCGTCACGGTCGCCAGGCCTGAATTTCATATTCGAGGTGCAGCCTTTCAAAAGTGCCGAAAAATTTGGAAAGGCAGTCTTCATCGAAAATTGTAAATGCTCGCTTGTTTACGTATAGTATTGAAGTTTCGGCGAACATGGCACTATTGCAGTCCAACCCATCTACACAATCATTTATGAACAAGAGAATGAGCGTTGGTCCGAGCACTGAGCCTGGCGGGACTCCACTTTCTAGGAATGTGCACCTTGATTGATGTTGTTCTACGCAGACAATTTGGGAACGACCAACGAGCAAATTCTCAGTCCATTTGACAAGTTTGCCGCCGATGCCTATGACACTCAACTTGTACAGAAGACGCTGGTGCGGAACACTGTCAATATGGGTCAAAAGCCACGAATTCAACTTTGCGAGCACGCGGATAGTGGCGCGGGCCAGCAATAAGACAGGACGAGCACTGTTAGAGGCCTGGGTGTCTGACACCAACGCTATCAACAGGCACGTTGATATACCCCCCTGCTATCACGCGCTCCGTTCCCGCGGCCAAGGGGCGAGACCCAATTTCCAGCCAAGGGTGCACGCAGTCACGCCACCGTG